>CM062820.1:286583364-287158364 GCA_031772625.1 Pinus tabuliformis | reverse complement strand
GAGATGACAAGTGCCAATACGGACTTGTGCTCCCACATACCGTCGAGTATATATTGGGAGACCACAATAGGCTATATCCTTTATCCATAGGAAGCCGTGTCTGCTGCCCTATCGATCGCAATGCACTGAACACAACATTCGGGAAGATTGACTGTCGTACCGTAAAAAGTATTCTGCAGTTTTGCGATTGGTTTGGTAATCCCTTTGTCTAGATTTCCAGAGTAGTCTCTTTCGTTTCTTTTCAGACTCCTTAAAGGAAAAGGTCCATCTGAGCACTTGTCACTTCAGGCTCATTAAAAATCGAAGGCAACTAGAGTCATCTTTTGTTTTTTCTCGACTCTTAAACATTGAAAAAGCAAGTTGTGTCAAAGCGTCTAAAATTCATTTAATTCGGAATCATTTTCGCCTTTATTTTTAGTTGATCGAGTAATCCGCAATCGTGGAGGAAAGTCAATCGAAACCCCGTCGTTCGCGAGACTTACAAGTCAACCGTCTTTGTCTCCAGAAACAAAATTATTCCGGACAAAGTGAACTCATTTAACCATATCAAAGTCCCCTGGTTTGGTTGGAACAAGTGTTCCGACATCTTTAGAGACTCAGGTTACTCCAAACATTTCTGGTATCCCTGCCTCTACAGAAGAAGTTCCGCAGCCACAAGAGGATAGTAGAACTGATCCTAGTGTGACGGTAAACACTTCTATTCCTGAACCAACTCCATCTACAGTTGATTTGGAGGCCTTATTCCCCAAACATCTGTCGCTGCAGAATCTATACCTTCTTCGGCACCGGAAATATTTTACGGACTTGACGGTCTACCTCTTCCACCTGGATTGATTGCTATAGAAGAGATTGTGGAGGATCCTCCATCTAGTACTCCATCGCATTTTGGAGTTGGGATCACCCTATATCCTTCTTCATCAGAAATTAGTCTCCCGTCATTGGAAGTTCCTGTAGAATCGCTAGGAAATATTTTGGATAGACTAGATATGTCTGAACAACCATCGACATCTAGGACTATGTCATCTGACACAGCAGCGGCAGAACTTCCTGCTGTTACTCCAACAATGTTCGCCGGCGTACCGTCTATCCCAACTAGCTCTCAATCGCTAGATGGAATCCATCCAGGGGCTGTTTCGACAGTATGGTCTGTTCCTGTTTGTTCATTCGGAATAATATCTGGAATCTCTTATGTTGAGTCTCAGCAAATTGATCCTTCGTAGTGTCAATTTGGGCAGTCTGGTCCTCAAAGGCAAATCATTCCTTTGAGCACTGGATTACTGTCGTATGGGGGGAAATATACCCTTTCATTGTCTCCTCCGGGAGAACAAACATACGAGAGTTCACAACAGAATTCAGGTTATGCTGGAATTACATCTAGCGGTTGGGTGCCGATACTACCTCAACAACCAAGAGTTGTATACTCAATGCAACAAAGTCTACCTGTGTCAAATATCCCCACTACGCTGGCTATTGTGACTATGTCGCAAGTACAAGCGTTGCCTGTTGTATCCCAACCTCAAGCTTCTCAGGTCGTAATACAACAGCCTCTTGTCTCTACGACGCCACCACAATCGTCGATTAGTGGCTCCTTAACTGGAGTGACCCAGGCTCAAACGGGTACCATCACCTCTCATCTTGGTCAAACAGCCAGTATTGGACAACAACAAATGGTTTCACAACCATGGCTGGTGCAATATCAACAACCGCAATTCCAACAAGTTTACCAAGGATCTGAGCACCAAATCTTTGCAAGTAATGGGCAGTCGTATATTCAAAACGGTCAACATCAACCATTTCATAGTGGTTATGCCCATCAACCTTACCAAAGTTATCAGCATCAAATGCACTATGCTGGTATGCAAAGACCCACTGCTCAGGCAATCCCATCTTATCCTGGGTATGCTTCGCCGAACCTGAATCAACAGTTGCCCTTCGTGGCAACTTTAGAGTTACCAGATCTAAATCGGCTGACAAACGATCCAATTGCTTACGCCCCTTGGTGGCCAGCGATTCCACATAAACTTCCGTCGGATATTCCTAAATTTAATGGAAATCCGGGTGAAGACCCATCGAATCATGTGATGACCTTTCATCTGTGGTGTTCATCTAACACTCTAAATGATGATTCGATTAGGCTTCACCTTTTTCAGCGAACGTTAACTGGTCCAACAGCAAAATGGTATATCGAATTGCCTAGAGCTTCATTTGATAACTTCAGTACCCTAGCCACAACCTTTTTAACCCATTTTCAGTTACCCATAAGGTACGAAACGGGAACAGAGCTTCTTACCAATTTCAAGAAAACGACGACCACTCACATATCCGATCATATTCATGAGTGGCGACGTCGTCGTAGAATGGTAAAAACATATGTTCCTGATCAGCTGTTGGCTGAGTGGTTTATTAAGTCATTGTTACCTTCTATTACAGAAGATGTGGCAAAGGGAGGAGTCGTCACTGAAGAGCAAGTCATTGCTCGTGTGCAATATTTAGATTTGATCTATACTCAGTCTGGCACGCTCTACGATAAAATCCCTGATGCTCCTAGACCGGAATTTTCCGTTCCTCCCTCTCCTAAATCAAACAAAGACTCTCATGCTGGGGACGGCGTGATAGGAATGACCAGCACGAAAACCATAAAGGCTAAGTCGAAGAAGGCCCGTACGGTTTCAGGTCAAAATGCAAATGAAGAACTTCTCGCCTTGGAAGTAAATTCCGTATCGACTGATAAAGGCAAAGAAACCAAGCAACTAGGAGGCAAGAAGAAAAAGAAAGGGAAGAAGAAGAAACAAGAGGAGTCTTCCCCTTAAAAATCTTCTGCAAATCCTTATGGAGATAGGAAACCAAATCGTCCATGCATTATATGTGATGAGGATCATTGGACAAGAAAGTGTCCATATAAAGCTGAGCTTAGAAAATTCTTCAAGAATTCAAAAACCTTGGCGGTATTGACTGATCCATTTCCAAATCCAGGAACAAATCTGGTTGCTAGTGACAATGCTTCCCCGTCCCAAGTGCTAATGTTGTCAGTTTCGAAGCAGCAAAATGATGCTTTGATATCGACAAGGAATAAAGATTACGGGAATCCACAACTATCGGACAACAAGGCTAATGATCAACCTAGTACTTCGACAACAACTTCGACCGAAGTTGTGCCACCCATCATTCTTGAACTAACGATAAAGCTGCCAAAGGGAGTAGTACACAAATCGAAATTTAATCCTCGTGCCAGAGCAGCACAACATTATAATATAGTGGAGGATCTGGCCCAATCGCCGTCCGTTATGTCGACACTTGAGGTACTGCAAAATTGCCCCTCCCAAAAGCAGGCTCTATTATCAGTAATAGGTGGGATTGACCCAATGGATTCCAATCTTATATCCTTTAATCACAAAGGATATGACCCTCAATTACCAGCTCAACTAGCTTTCCTTATTCAAGTGAAATCCCTCAACAAAACTGTTCATTGAACAATTATTGATGAGGGGGCATCTACATGTATTATGTCGATGAGTTGCTGGAAAACTTTAGGCTCACCACCCTTGTCGCGATCATCAACGATGTTAAAAGCATTTGATGGACGATCATACACTCCATACGGGATTTTAAGTAACTTGCAAGTTGAACTGGGGGGAAAAACAGTAGAAATTGATGTTGAGGTTATCGATGGAAACCTCGATTACAACATCCTACTGGGAAGGCCCTGGATTTATGCTATGGCTGCAGTTGTGTCGACATACTTCAGAAAGATTGCATTTCCCTTCCAAGGAGGGATTACGATCATCGACCAACAAAACTTCCTCCCCAATAGTTCACAAGTTACGGGAAGCATTCCAATGATCCATGGAAGCTCTCAATCACTTCAAAATGTCGGAGTAGGCCTACTAAAAGACCCTACATTAATGGGGACTTTTTCCCTACCGCCTCCAAACAATCTGGCAGAAGTGGCCACGGTGGGAACCTGCAATATGATGTCTTCTAGATTCAAAAGATTCCTGAACATTTTGACAGCATGGATCATCGCCATTTTAGAAATATTGTAGCAATCAATTTTCTTGGCCTGGGGGGCAGACCCAAATCAACACTCATTGAGTGTTTGGATAGATAGGTCTAAGGAATTTGGCACCTCTTCAGATCCTTGGTCGCATGTACATTCTACAGACGAAGGAATCATCCAATCAAATATGATAGGAGAGGCACCATGGGAAGATTACCACCATGGTTCCCATCTTCCGAATTACCACGAAGATTATTCCAGCAACCTTAATCATCCTTCAGTTTTGATTTTCTATCAAATATTGTAAATACGGTGGATTCCGAGGATGGTTATTATCTTTTGTCAACCTCGTTAAAAAATGAAACAAGGAGTCATGAGGATAGTTCTTTTACTATGTCAACCTCATTAAAAAATGAAACAAATCCCTTTCCAAGTCGAGTCTTTCAAAATATCTCGGAGGTAAACCTTCATTCCAACCACCGCGTTGAATGCAATGAAGCTTGGGGGGCATGCATCTCGATTTGTGTTATTATGTTGGGGGCATGCAAATTTATCACGAGCAGTGTTACCGTAGGGTTCAAGCTCGTTAAAAAATAAACCTCGCCACGAGCAGTTTTATGTGAAGTTCAAGCTCGTTAAAAATTAAACCTAAGCAATGAGCAAATGTTTCCCCTAGAGTTTAAGCTCATTAAAAAATGAACCAATTTCCAGTAAATAACCATTGTGAATGCATTATCATCAGCTTTTGAGCCCTGGTCATGTTCTCATCATCACCTCCACTCTGTTTTAGCCGATCATTCACCTCCATTTGATTATTTACCCCTTTTGAGGAATAGCTGCAAAGAGTGATCCTGTTAGCCATCCTTGTGACACTGCCGTGATTGGAAAATTCCAAACCTTACCTGGAATCAGCTGCTACCCGAAATTATCACTCGTTCCTCAAAAAACGAGTCTCCTTTAAGCTCTTTTCGTTTGACTCGTAAAATATGAAAAGATTGCTGAGTAGTTGGCCTCTCCAGCTCGTTAAAGCTACTGGGAGTGCTATCCCTCATTTATATTTTAATCTTTTTGGACTTGAGGGATTATTACACAAAAAGATCGACTGCTTGTTTTGTTCGACTCGTTAAAATTATCAAAAATTCATCCCTTTCGTATTGTTTTATACTTTTTCGGACTTAAGGGATTATATGACAAAAAAAGATTATTGGAGTTTCATTTACGTCCCTTTTAGACTCTCTAAAATTGAAAAGGACCGAGATATCTTTGTCATTAAACTCGTTAAAACAAATAGCGACGAACTTGTCCATACATACAAGAACGAGTTTCACTGTCGCTAGGCTCGTTAAAACATAACGACAGGTTTGCCCGAAGGGAAAATTATAGAACAAGCATATGTTATCCTCCTCAAGCTTGATAAAAATAAAGAGGTACTGGTCAGCAATGACTGGGGAAAATTGGGAAGAAAACTTGAAGAAACTTTATTGGTAGCAAGTCGCTTTTGAACATGACACTTTCACTCCACGTCCGAGTCAGGTTGGGTTATTCCGTTCACCGGTCATATCACCATTGGTCCATCACACCATCCATATTTGGGGTTAACGCTACCAATCCATGTCAGTGTCGCCGGTATGTTCAAGAGAAGTCGCTCAGAGAATTCACCTGTGTCTCACCCGCTGCAATACATTCATGCTCCATTCTTTCATGACCACCACCCTGAACCCTGTATCATCAGATCGTTTTCACCTCCAAAAGTCATTTGCTCCGTTCCGTGTCATAGATGTGGGATTCATTAAGGCCCTCCTATGATGGGTCACCTCTTGTCAACATCAGCTCATTATCCAAGAAGTTGACCTAGGAACAACCCTTTCAGTACTTTGAAGCTTGCATGCCTCAATGGAAAGTTTCTCACTTTCGGCGACAGGTTTACATCAATGGCCTTCAACCAGAAGATTTTGCATGGTGTTTGACGCCAAGTCCCTTTTTCACACCACGCGAATTGTACTGTAGTACCTTGAGGGTCATCATCATTATCGGTGATTCCTCTCGCGCCTGTTAATAGCTTGCATCATTGGCTGGTAATCAGGCGATGCCTTTCCATGTTCGACTCCAGAACGTTTCTCACATGGATCGACTTGTACTTCGAGTGAAGATGGACGAGTTTGAAGACCCCGGATCTAGTTTCATCCATCCGGGCTGCGATATATTCAGGAAAATAAAGACATCAAATGTACATCATTGCTACACAGATGATCATCCAAATCAAAGGATGATGGCTCTATCAGAATCATCAGTCTGCCACACAGATGGTTGTTTGTCTTATGTACATGAAAATGAATTTATAAAGCTGAGCATGGGAATGCCTGCCTTAGCTAGATCATGAAAAATATTATGAAGATAATGTATTGTATTGTATCTTATTACAGGTCGCCTTCCAGCTCGAAAAAACTTCGGATACTCATGATAAAGCATTTCACCCGACATCAAAAGATTAACGACCTCATGCTTTAGGGGGCAACTGTTATAGAGATTTTTGGGAACTGCAACCCCAATCATTCGTGTCCATAAACCAAGGGCTTATAAGTCCCTAAAAGTGTTGCTTCACACCCTAAAAGAACAAGGTCAACTGATTACATCATCTCCCAGAAGTTCTCCACAAAAAACTGCTCAGAACTGGTTAAAGCTGGACCATACAGACTGCCCAGTGCAGAGGGTGCGATGCATCTCACCTGCTCAATGTAAAGGGTGAGATGCATATTGGAAAGCCCTTCTATAGGGTGTGATGGGCGAGAGTAGACAAATGGCAGAGACAATTTGCAAGGTGGATCGTCATAGAATCTTCCAGAAACTTCTCCTGTGACACTTGCCTCTCTGAATTCCCCCAGGGATGAGTAAGAGATCATCAATATCCAAGTGGAATCAAGAACTATCAGAGAGAGGACACTAATCAAAATCCCAGAAGCTGACTCACCCTCCTACAATCATATATATATGGATCTCTCATCCCAGAAATCCAGAGGTTGGAATTTTGTATCTTCTAAGGAAGTGCTGTCGGTTTCCTGGTGGAATATCATAGTGTTGGGTGATCTAAGCTTTTCACGAGGTCAAGAAGGGATTTCATGCCGGGAGGATGACACTGGTTCAGATCAATGGGTTGTAATCCTCTCTTCTAATCTTTATATCAATAAAGCTATTCAAGTTTTCCTCCACATTCTTGTATGTCTGATTGTACATGCATTTGTGTGGTAAATATATATATGTCCTATATTGTTTATGATTGTAGATCTCTGCACTTTGAAGGTATTATGCTGCTTTGAATTTAAAAGTACTCTTTGAAGCGGAGTGGTCAAGGGAGAAGCGACAAAGACCTTTCGGTGAGGAGAAGGGACAAGCAAAGAACCGAGCGAAAGATCGAGGTTGGTATTCTTTGGTCCTCTCCTATCTACTTCTCATAAAGGAAAACGAAAGTAACTTTAATCTGTTTGTTTCTAAGATAGCTACCCATCTTAGTGGGACTAGCAGCTCTACATAGACACTAGATTTCCCGATAACAGGTCAGAACCAATATCAAAATCATCACAATATCACAGTATCAAAATCTTTAGACCAGGTGACAATAGAGATCTTATCAAGTCATGACTTCATTTATTGTCATGCCAACAAGTTGTCATAAGCAATATCAAACCAAACTTCATCAAGTCATCCTCATGATCATAATATAAGTCACTAGATGCAAATAAGTTATGCAGGTTCCATCCATTCATTGTTAGATTACTTCACACTGAGTCACAATTGTCAATACTTCAACCAATGTGCTAGGAACGAGGAGACCAATACAAAACCATTATCGAATATTAATATTAGTCACTAAAATTCACTATGCCCACATAACATTATCATAAAGGAAAATAATCAATTGTCAAAACAAATCATTAATCATCAGGTCAGATCCCAAATTTTCTATCATAGTGAGATCTATAATCCAAAACATATCTCAACATCAAGTCAAAGTTCTAAGTCATTATCAAGCATCATGTCAAAACTCCAAACACTGCTTATCTATATCAATAAACCAAATCATGTCAAACCCTTATAGGACAAAATTCAAACGTAATGACACAAGTTTTGTCTACATATATTCATATTATAGTAAACATTCAAACTTTCCTACTCACAAATCTTTCAGTTATCTACTTCATGTCTGTAGGACTAACATATTTCAGGTGAACATCTAATTTCATGCACAAGACTTCATTTTTGTGTCCTGCAGGCATATCACACCCATAGGCCTTCCTCTGTGCAGTTGGGATATTACAGTTGCACCCTTAAAGATGTTATGCGAGTGACTATGGATTCCTAACTGCCAAACCCTATCTCAGAACTGTCCTAGTGCCTCGGTCACACCATTGAGCTTACTTCTATGCGACTGGGAGGTTGTAGTCGCACCTATAGGATTTATTCTGTGTGACTGAAGTTTAGAGTAAGAGAAAACTCTCTCATCTCATATTAAAACTTTGCTACAGATCAACTGTTGGACACCTAATCCTCTACGGGTTAGTGTGGAAGCCGAATAGACTAAAGGAGTCAAAGAGACCACTTGGAATATGAATCCAAGGGTCACACCATGTACTATAAATGTATATCATTTGTTAATAATAAATGCACTCTCCTGTTTATCTTTCCTATGTTGTTGCTGCCATGTGTGTGTTTGACATGGTGTTATAGACATTTTTGTGCCTTACAGCATTGAGCATGAAATGTCCATAATCAAGGGATCCAAAGTCCCTAAACATGTTGTCCCTACCCCTAGAGGAACAAGGCCAACAAACCACAGCAATTCACAGAAGTTCTCCACCTGAAAACACTCAAAAACAAGCCAATTCTGGATCATGTCAACTGCTCCACTGAGCATCTACGCTGAATGTCAACTGCTCCACTGTCTACCTACGTTGAATGTCAACTGCAACAAAGGCTACCTGCGCTGAGCGTAACTGGACAAGTGGCAGGCTCATTCCTCAAGGTGTCAATGCCCAGGAAGCTTCCAAAATGACACTTGTATCAGGGAATTCGACTGGTGATGAGTAAGAGGTTCCAAATCTCCAAGTGGAAGCAAGAACCTCCAAGTGGACTCAAGAACTGAGAGAGGGAGAGGACACTAGTCAGTTTCATACCAGCCTCAAGCTGACTGATCCTCTCTCCAAAAGATCTATATATAGATCTCTCCTCCATGGGAAGAGGAGGCTGGAATTTTGTTATTGCAAAGAATTGCTGTTGGTTTGAGACTGGAATCATTGGGTGCTTAATGCTTTGAAGGGAGGTGAAGATAGGAATTCCATTCTGCTGGGAAGGAGATGCTGGATTGGAGCCCTCTGGGTTGTATCTCTTCCTGAACCTTGTTATTTATCAATAAAGCTATCTTGGTTCTCTCCTATATACTGATGTATCTTTGATGTATGATTGCATTAGTGTATTTGATTTATTTCTAATCCTGAATCATTTATGAATATGAATATCTGTCTTTGTGTTGTGTTCTTCTCTTGTCGCAAGTAGCTGTTCTCTTGTCGCAAGTAGCTGTTCTCTTGTGATCTCGCAGGAATCTGTTGAAGCTGGGCGAGCGAGGAGGCAAGTAGCTGTGAACACCCAAAGAGAAGAGGATCTAGATCGAGGGACAAACGGAAGACACCGGTAAGTCTATTGATCTCTCTTCTTTCATATTTCATAAAGGAAGAAACCAGAATAGTTGTTTCTGTTTGTTGCTAAGGCACTGTCACACCTTAGGTGGATAGGATCGTCCTGCATAGGCATTTTTCCCCACAACAAATTGGCGACTCCACTGGGGAGATTTGTTTTAGTCATTTTATTTGTGTTTACATCATTGTTTGTTTCATAGACTCAACAACAACGATCGAACTGCTTCTGCAAAGTAGACAGTTGCTGCCTTGATCCTTCACTGGATTTTGTCTATGATCTGAACAATGGACTCACAAATGACTTGATGATCCTTTGTGATAGATCTTAGTACCCTCTCAAAGCATCCCTCTGATTATACCTTGCTTGTGTTTCTGATTTGGCCTGAAACAGTTGATTTTTGAGCATTTTATGACCCAGAACCCAGAGGAAACGAGAGTTTCTTCTTCAGCGCAACTGCTGTGAAGGCAGTCTGCATTTCAACGCAGGTCCCGTGAAGGCTACCTGCGTTGAATGTCAAACTTACAGTGTTGGGCTTGTGCTGAACCAGTGTGGCCTTGTGCAGCTGGGGTTCCTTGCTGTCTGTTGCCCTGTTTTGATCTCTGTTTTTGCAGCCTTTAACCAGCATAGGTACCAGTCTGATAACTCCTTTTCTTTGCTTAGATTCTGCCTCTTTTTTTACAAAAATACTGTGAATGTTTTTATGTGTTTGTGGAGTCATTTACAGTTTTCCTTTGCATGAGTGAAATAATCATCCTGTAGCCCTTGATTCAGATCTGATTGACTGTGATCTTAGGAGAGAGTTCATTGGCTGTTTGCAGTTGATTATCATTTGCTTTTGCTTACTGGTTTGAATTTGTCACTTTTAAGTGTTGAAACAAGTATTCATTTCGAAAATCACAAAGTGATTGTAATCTCTTCTACCCTTGTTGATTTTGGAAAAAGTAAACTTGTTTGTATCTGTCATTTAAAAGCAAATTCAAAGTTGTACAAAAAGCTTTCTTTTGTAGGCATCAATACTAAGAAAGCGGAAAACAAACACCTGCATTGTGCATTTGCATTTTGATAAGTTTGCATGCTTGATTTAGGAAGAGTGCATTAGAGTGTGCTGATTGCTCTTTGAGAAAAGATGGTGTCTTTCTTTTCCCTTAGTAGCTAGGATTTTCAAAGTTGAAAAGATATAAAGCTTGCTTATCATCTTTAGACTGCATTTAGGAATTTGTATCATACATCTCGTGGTGAACCTTGAAAGGCAAACTTCTAAAAAGATCAACTTAAAATAAACTGAATGAACATAACAACGCTTTGCAACATAACGCACAACATAGAGGTCTAGGCTAGAGACGTGTTCCGGTGTCGTTAAGCCTAGTGACTGTCGATCTCGTAGAAGGTGGGTGATTCCTCCTGAGGGACGATAGCGCTAGTACGGATTGTGCTCCCACGTACCGTCGCGTATATATTGGGAGACCCCTATAGGCATATATCCTTTATCCTTAGGAAGCCATGTCGGCCGCCCTACTGATCGCAATGCAGTGAACACAGCATTCACGAAGATCGACCACCCGTACCGTAAAAAGTATTCTGTGGTTTTGCGAAAAGTTTGGCACACCCTCTGCCTAGATCTCCAGAGCAGTTTCTTTTGGCCTTTTTCAGACTCTATAACAGAAAAAGTCCATCCGAGCATTTGTCACTTCGGGCTCGTAAAAACATCGAAGGAGACTAGAGTCATCTTTAGCTTTTTCTCGACTCTTTAAAAGTGAAAAAGCAAGTTGTGTCTAAAGCGTCTAATAAAATTCATTCAATTCGGAAACATAATTTCCCCTTTTGTATTTTAGTTGATCGAGTAATCCGCAACCGTGGAAGAAAGTCAATTGAAACCCCGTCGTTCGCGGAGGCTTGCGAGTCAACCGTCTTTGTCTCCGGAATCGAAAACAGTACGGACAAAGCGAACTCGCTTAAACGGTTCGAAATCTCCTATCAAAGTTAGAACAAGTGTTCCGACAACATCTGAGATTCCGGTTACTCCGAACATTTCTGGAAACCCTGCCTCTATTGAAGAAGTTCAACAGCCACAGAGGGACAGTAACACTGATCCTAGTCTGAGAACAAGTACTTGCGTTACTGAACCAGTTCCATCTGTAACCGGTCCAGAGAGTATTGTTCCTCAAACAACTGTCGTTGTCGAAAAAACCCCTTCTTCGGCACCAGAAATATTTTACAGACCTGACGGTCTTCCTCTTCCACCTGGTTTGATTGCGATAGAGGAAATTGTAGAGGACCCGCAAGCAAGTACTCCAACCCATTTTGGAGTAGGGGTCACTCTTTTTCCTGCAACATCAGAAGTTAGTCCATCACCAGTGGAAGTTCCTGTAGAATCGCTAGGCGATCTATTGGATAGACTCAAAATGTCTGAACAACCGTCGACATCTAGGACTGTGGCAAATGACACAGCGACGGCAGAGCTCCCTGCCGCCACTCCGACGATGTTTGCCGGTGTACCATCTGTCCCAACTAGCTCGCAACAGCTAGAAGGAGTCCACCCAGGGACTATTTCGACAGTGTGGTCTGTTCCAGTTTGTTCCTCCGGAATAATATCCGGTAATTCTTATGTTGAAACTAGACAAATTGATCCCTATGGAGGTCAATTTGGGCCATCCAGTCCCCAAGGGCAAACCATACCCTTGAGTTCCGGATTGCTACCGTATGGGGGGCAGTATGCCCTTTCATTACCCCCTCCGGGAGGATATCCACACGACAGTTCTCAACCGTATTCAGGTTATACTGGAGTTACGACAAGTGGTTGGGTACCTATGCTACCCCAACAGCCAAGAGTTGTGTATTCTATGCAACAATGTGTACCTATGTCGAACATCCCGACGACGCCAGCTATTGTAACAGTGTCACAAGTTCAAACGATGCCTGTTGTATGTCAACCTCAGATCTCTCAGGTTGTAATGCAACAGCCCCTTGACCCTGTGACACAACCACAATCGCCAACTGCCGGGACGACACAGGTCCAAACGGGTACAATTACCCCACATCTTGGTCCGTCGGTTAGTATAGCACAACAGAGCATGGCTTCACAACCATGGCTGGTGCAATACCAACAACCACAATTCCAGCAAGTGTACCAAGGTTCTGAGCAGCAGATCTTTGCGAACAGTGGACTACCGTATATTCAAAACGGTCAAAACCAACCGCTTTATAGTGGTCAAGTCCACCAACCGTATCAGTCATACCAACATCAATTACATTATGCTGGTATGCAAAGACCAACTGTTCAGGCGATTCCATCGTATCCTGGGTACGCCTCACCTAACCTGAATCAACAGTTACCATTCGTGGCAACTTTAGAATTACCGGATTTACACCGATTAACGAACGATCCAATTGCTTACGTCCCTTGGTGGCCAGCGATTCCTCACAAGCTTCCATCGGACATTCCTAAATTTAATGGAAATCCAGGCGAAGATCCATCGAATCACATGATGACATTTCATCTATGGTGTTCGTCGAACACCCTGAACGATGATTCGATAAGGCTTCACCTTTTTCAGAGGACATTGACAGGTCCAGCGGCTAAATGGTACATTGAATTACCTAGAGCCTCTTTCGACAATTTCAGTTCCCTAGCCACGAATTTCTTAACCCATTTTCAATTACCGATAAGGTATGAAACGGGGACAGAAATATTAACCAACTTCAAGCAGACAACGGTAACTCATATATCTGATCATATACATGAGTGGCGTCGTCGTCGCAGGATGGTAAAAACTTACGTTCCCGATCAGCTATTAGCTGAATGGTTTATAAAGTCGTTACTTCCTGCCATAACGGAAGATGTGGCCAAGGGGGGAGTCGTAACAGAGGAGCAAGTTATTGCTCGTGCACAGTATCTAGACTTAGTATATACTCAGTCTGGCACGCTCTACGACAAAATACCTGACGCCCCTAGACCGGAATTTTCAATTCCTCCTCCTCCTAAATCAAATAGTGACTCTCATGCCGGCGATGGTGTGATTGGCACCGCAAACGCAAAGTCGACAAAGGATTCGTCTAAGAAAGCCCGTAAAACTTCGAATCAAAATGCAAATCAAGAAATTCTTGCTTTGGAAGTAAATGCCGTATCAGCAGATAAAGGCAAAGAACCCAATCAACCAGGAAGCAAGAAGAAGCAAAACAAAGGGAAGAAGAAGAAACAAGGTGAGTCATCCCCTCAAAAAACTTCTTCAAACCCTCCTGGAAAAGGGAAACCAAATTATCCATGTCAAATATGTGATGAGGATCATCGGACAAGAGACTGTCCATACAAAGCTGAGCTTAAAAGATTCTTCAAAAGTTCGCAAACCTCAGCTGTGTTAACTGATCCATTTCCCAATCCAGGTCAAAATATGGTTGATAGTGGAAATGCTTCCCCGTCGCAAGTGCTAATGTTGTCGATCTCCAAGCAACAAAATGATGCTTTGATTTCGACAAGGAACAAAGATTACGGGAATCCTCCGCTGTCGAACGACAAAGGTAAAGATCAACCAAGTAGTTCGACAACAACTTCGACAGAAGTTGTACCACCCATCATTCCTGAATTAACAATAAAACCGCCGAAGGGAGTAGTACACAAGTCGACATTTAATCCTCGCGCCAGGGCGGCGCAACATTATAACATAGTGGAAGATTTGGCCCAATCGCCATCTGCTATGTCGACTCTTGAGGTACTGCAAAATTGCCCATCCCAAAGGCAGGCGTTGTTATCAGCTATTGGTGGGGTTGATCCTAAGGATTCCAATCTTGTATCCTTTGACCACAAAGGATATGATCCTCAGTTACCAGCTCAACTAGCTTTCCTTATTCAAGTGAAAGCCCTCAACAAAACTGTTCATCGAACAATTATTGATGAGGGGGCATCTACATGTATTATGTCGATGAGTTGCTGGGAAAATTTAGGCTCACCACCCTTGTCGAGATCGTCAACGACGTTAAAAGCATTTGATGGACGATCATACACTCCATACGGGATTTTAAGTAACTTGCAAGTTGAACTAGGGGGCAAAACAGTAGAAATTGATGTTGAAGTAATTGATGGAAAACTCGATTACAACATCCTACTAGGAAGGCCCTGGATATATGCCATGGCCGCAGTTGTGTCGACCTACTTCAGGAAGATTGCATTTCCCTTTCAAGGAGGAATTATAGTCGTCGACCAACAAACTTTCCTCCCCGACAGTTCACAAGTTACGGGAAGCATTCCAATGATCCATGGAAGCAATCATTCGCTTCAAAATATTGGAGTAGGTCTCCTAAAAGACCCTCCCTTAATGGGTACTTTTGCCCTACCGCCTGCGAGTAATCTGGCGGAAGTAGCCACAGTGGAAACCTACAATATGAAATCTTCTATATCTAATGGATTCGGAAGATTCCTAAACGTTTTGTCAGCATGGATCATCGCCCTAATAGAAATACTGTAAATATAGTGGGCACCGAGGACGGTTCTTATCTCGTGTCAACCTCGTTAAAAAATGAAACAAGGAGTCATGAGGATAGTTATTTTACTGTGTCAACCTCATCAAAAAATGAAACAAATCCCCTTTCCAAATCTCAAAGGTAAACCTTCATTCCAACCACCAAGTTGAATGCAATGAAGCTTGGGGGGCATGCACCTCGATTTGAGTTATTATGCTGGGGGCATGCAAAATCATCGAGCAGTTTTAGCACAAAGTTCATGCTCGTTAAAAAATAAACGCAAGATCCGAGCAGTTTTAGCGCATAGTTCATGCTCGTTAAAAAATAAACATAAGTTTGAGCAGTGTTTTTCCGCGTTCAAGCTCGTTAAAAAATGAACCTATCCCGGTAAATAACCATTGTGAATGTAACTCTATCAGCCATTAAAGCCTTGGTTGTGTTTGCACCGTCACCTCCACTTTTCATTTGGCCGATCGTTCACCTCCATATGATTGTTTACCCATTTTGAGGAACAGCTACGAAGAGTGACTTCACCTAGCCATCCTTGTGACACTGCCGTGATTGGAAAATTCCAACCTATACCTGGAATCAGCTGCTAACCCTGTTTATCACTCGTTCCTCAAAAGACGAGTCTTCTTTAAGCTCTTTTCAACTGACTCGTAAAATATGAAAAGATTGCCGAGTTTTGGCCTTCCAGCTCGTTAAAGCGACCGGAAGTGCTATCCCTCCTCTAGATTTTAATCTTTTTGGACCTGAGGGATTATTGCACAAAAAGATCGAGCGCTTGTTTTGTTCGGCTCGTTAAAACTATCGAAAACTCATCCCTTCTGTATTGTTTTATACTTTTTCAGACTTAAGGGATAAGATGACGAAAAAGGAATTGTGGAGTTAACTTTATGTACCTTTTCAGACTCTCTAAAAATGAAAAGGAACCGAGTTGTCTTTGTCGTTAGACTCATTAAAATCATTAAATAGCGACAAACTTGTCTTTAGACGAGAACGAGTTTCACTATCGCTAGGCTCGTTAAAACATAGCGATGGGCTTGCCCGAAGGGCAGGTTATAGAACAAGCATATGTTATCCTCCTCAAGCTTGACAAAAGTAAAGAGGTACTGGTCAGCAATGACTGGGGAAAAATTGGGAGAAACTAAAGAAAACTTTGATGGTAGCAGGTCGCTCTTGAACATGACACTTTTCATCCGTACTACAATCGGGTTGGGTTGTTTCATTCACCGGTCACATCACCATGGTCTCGCCATACCATCCATAATTGGGGTAATGCTACCGATCCATCGCATCAGTGTCGCCATATGTTCAAGAGAAGTCGTTCAGAAAGAGTCAACCGGGTCCCATCCACTGCCATACATTATCCTTCATCCATTCATGACCGCCACCCTGAATCATATGTCACAGATCGTTTTCACCTCCATCAAAATCATTAGCTCCGTTTCGTGTAACTGATGTGGGATTCATTAAGGCCCTCCTTTGACGGATCGCTTCTTGTCGACATCAGCTCATTATCCAAGAAGTTGATCTAGGAACAACCCCTTCAGTACTTTGAAGCTTGCATGCCTCAATGGCAAGTTTCTCACTTCCGGTGACAGGTATACATCAATGACCTTCGACCAGAAGATTTTGCGTGGTGTTCGACGCCAAGTCCTTTATTCACACCACGTGAATTGTACTGCAGTACCTTGAGGGTCATTATTATTATCGGTGATTCCTCTCGCGCTTGTTAACGGTTTACATCATTGACCGGTAATCAAGCGATGTCTTTCCATGTTCGACTTCAGAACAATTCTCACATGGATCGACTTGTACTTAGAGTGAAGATCGAACGAGTTTGAAGACCCCGGATCTAGTTTCATCCATCCGGGCTGCGATATATATTCGGGAAAGATAAAGACATTTGACATGTACATCATTGCAGCAGACGATCATCCTACTCAAAGGATGATAATTTCATCAAAATTATCAGTCTACCATCAGACGATTGTCTGTGCTATGTACAAAAATGAATTTATAAAGATGAGCATGGGAATGCCCGCCTCAGCTAGATCATGAAAGCAGTATGAATCATAATGTATTGTATTGTATCTTATTACAGGTCTCCTCCCAGCAAATGGATGAACTTCGGACCCTCCTGGATAAAGCATTTCACCCGATAAACGGCCTCATACTTTAGGGGGCAACTATTATAGACATTTTTGTGCCTTACAGCATTGAGCATGAAATGTCCATAATCAAGGGATCCAAAGTCCCTAAACATGTTGTCCCTACCCCTAGAGGAACAAGGCCAACAAACCACAGCAATTCACAGAAGTTCTCCACCTGAAAACACTCAAAAACAAGCCAATTCTGGATCATGTCAACTGCTCCACTGAGCATCTGCGCTGAATGTCAACTGCTCCACTGTCTACCTGCATTGAATGTCAACTGCAACAAAGGCTACCTGCGCTGAGCGTAACTGGACAAGTGGCAGGCTCATTCCTCAAGGTGTCAATGCCCAGGAAGCTTCCAAAATGACACTTGTATCAGGGAATTCGACTGGTGATGAGTAAGAGGTTCCAAATCTCCAAGTGGAAGCAAGAACCTCCAAGTGGACTCAAGAACTGAGAGAGGGAGAGGACACTAGTCAGTTTCATACCAGCCTCAAGCTGACTCATCCTCTCTCCAAAAGATCTATATATAGATCTCTCCTCCATGGGAAGAGGAGGCTGGAATTTTGTTATTGCAAAGAATTGCTGTTGGTTTGAGACTGGAATCATTGGGTGCTTAATGCTTTGAAGGGAGGTGAAGATAGGAATTCCATTCTGCTGGGAAGGAGATGTTGGATTGGAGCCCTCTGGGTTGTATCTCTTCCTGAACCTTGTTATTTATCAATAAAGCTATCTTGGTTCTCTCCTATATACTGATGTATCTTTGATGTATGATTGCATTAGTGTATTTGATTTATTTCTAATCCTGAATCATTTATGAATATGAATATCTGTCTTTGTGTTGTGTTCTTCTCTTGTCGCAAGTAGCTGTTCTCTTGTGATCTCGCAGGAATCTGTTGAAGCTGGGCGAGCGAGGAGGCAAGTAGCTGTGAACACCCAAAGAGAAGAGGATCTGGATCGAGGGACAAACGGAAGACACCGGTAAGTCTATTGATCTCTCTTCTTTCATATTTCATAAATGAAGAAACCAGAATAGCTGTTTCTGTTTGTTGCTAAGGCACTGTCACACCTTAGGTGGATAGGATCGTCCTGCATAGGCATTTTTCCCCACAACACATGGTATCAGAGTAGGTGATCTTCTGCCCTGCTCAAGTGTGAACCACCTATTTTTGTGGCCTTTGTAAACCAATGCTCTCCTCCTGATTATACCTTTTTGAGGATTTGTTAAAATAGAAGTTGTTACCTCTATCAGCTTTGCCATTCCTCTGTTGTGAGCAGTCCTCATCCTTTGCGACTTAGATTCTCTATTTTGAAATCCTATCAGCCATATTTTAGCTGCATTCTTTGCGCACACTTCCCCAAATAGAAAATCCTGGCAGCTCTGATGCTGACGCTTCCACTGGTCTGACATACCTACTCCTACCACTGCTGGATACCTGCACCTGTCGCTGCTCCATACATCATACAAAAATGCACAACCTATCGCTCTCCCATACAATCGATCCACTGTGGTATACTTTGCCCTTTCCATATGTTATACTTGCACCACACTGCGTTTTACATTGGCCACACTCTGCAAACGCATTGAATCTGGTTTGGCGAACCCACAACTGTCGGTTCCTCTCCCTTGAGCCTCTCACATCAGTTTACATTGTTTTTGGTGATACGTTGTGGGCATCCCTTTGTATCAAGCCTCTTTTGACTAGATTCCAAATTTGGAAGGTGCCTGAATGTTGAAATCTTGCCATGATTGCTGTCTGTAAATTTTCATGAGCCTATCTGTATTTGCGCACTCCTAAAGAAGTATACACCTCCCTATCGAATTGAAGCGGTGGAGAACGAAGTCGCTGCGCTGGACTTGGGTCATCGGAGGTGTCGCGGGATTTCAGTCATAAATTCAGGTAGCATGAAGCGGCGAGAGAACCAGTTTCGAGCCCTGAGGCCTCTCATTTTTCCCAGCCCCTTGACAAAGTCCACTTCTTCACCGGGCTTCCCTTGAAAGGAGGGATACAGAAAGTTGGAGGCCACTTGGCGCGCAACCACTCGAAAATCTTCCCTGTGATCGTTTTGGCATTTTGAATCACGCGATGAACTTTGATTTACAGTGACCAATTAGAGAATCTTATATTCAATAATATAGGGGCCTCTTAAAACGTGAAAACATCGCAGTGATACTTTCGTGTAGGTCTGGAAAAAGTGACAGGACAAGACACGCGGTAAAGAGTAGCGATCATATGGCAAGTGTAGGGCTTATCTTGTGTTGACAGAAACAATTCTACATATTCCAAGGTCATCACATGACCGCTCAACAATACCGTGTCGGGAAATGGATTCGTGGAAGCAGCTGCCGATGACTTATGGCAGGATACTATACATTCCAAATCACAAGGCATATCAAAAGGGTTACGTTCGTGGGTAGAGAATGGCCACGAAATGCCCTTTTACAGTCGCTAAAAGCCATCGACTAAATTATTATTCATTGTTCGTCATCAACAACAATTGCTGACTTGTGGCGGCTTGTAATACATTAGTAAAAAATCTTACATTTGTGAGCATCTAATAGCCATGAAACTGATGATTTGAGATAGTTACAGGATCCATCATCAGCTCTAGCGAGATTGGGCATCTCAGATAGTTCGGGACTGTGGCATGAATGTTTGCTTCGGGCGATGGAGAAAGTTGGTTGAATGGTGAGTTTGAGGCCAACGTTTGAAGTATTGAACAGTCACTGAAGCAACGCTGAAAAGTCATGGAACCGTGGCGCAGCGAAAGCGTGGTGAACGTGATGTGAAAGACACTCGTGGTGCTGGTTGTTAGAGTCTTGAAGGGTTGCATTACTCTATCGTGAATTGGAGGCTTGGAAAAAAAAAGGCTGATGAATAACGATGTGTTACCCCAGGGGGCTGTAGAAAGGATGAATACATGCTATTAACCCCGTTGCAGGTGCTTAGATCTTTGACTTCAGCATTAATCTGCACCGAATCCCATTGCCTGGATGACAGAGACGGCGGTTCGTTGGAGAATATATTGGATTCGAGTACCTTTGAAAGTTCAGCTTCAACTGATCTCTTGTCCTTGGCTCTATTCTCATGACAAAAACTGTTGCTTGGGGGATGGTCCCAGATCCGATTCAGAGGTTGATTGCCATTGCTGACTGTTGTTTTCTCCAGTTTCCAGTCAATGCGTTTCTTGGTAAGGAGATGGAGCATCTCGTCCTTGAAGCATCCGAGAGTGGCCTCTGCAAGGTGTACTGAAGATGTTGGCTTATTTCGAGGTGGAAGAGAAGCATCCCTTATTTGATTCTTCATTGGATCACTGCACCGACGGACATTGTCCCTAAGTTCATTCCTCTGAGGCATTCCACTTGTATTCTTAACACGCATAGAAGTGGCAGCTCCATCATTTGGAATACTAATTGAATGTCTATGATCAGTATTCTTCTGCTTTTGAATATGTGACTTTGTGTCTCCTGTTGCCTTTTTATCTCCTGGGGTTCCTTGTTTACCACTGATTGCACCTTCCCTTACAACATTGCTCCATTGAATAGACTGCTTGCCATTACTAGAAGGTGCCACTGTGCATTATTTTTCAAAATAACCAACATCTCCATCTTTGTCATGTCCATTGGTATTTCAAAGATTTCCATCCTCATCCATTCCATCAAAGAACTGAGACATTTATATTAATGTGGTTTGAGATGTTAAAAAGTACCCTCATTAAGTGGAGGATTAATTGGAACGACAGAGTTCAATGTTCATAAGCATTGGGGGCTGTTTATATTCTTTAAAGTTGTGGTTATTTGGCATTGTGTGAGATATTCATGCAACATTGTCATTAAATGGAGCAAATTGATGATGCATTACAATTATTGAATAGTCTAATCTTTTCCACTGTTGATGAGATGGTTAAAGTCAGTAAGGAAACTCTTTTTAACATTCAAACTTGCTTGCAAAATGTACAAGACAAAATTGATTTTTTGCAGCGTGAATCCCAACTACAACAGGAAGAATTATAGCAATGGAGTCATCATTCTGAACCTGTTTCTGTTCAGAACATTTAAACAGACTCCCATAAGTAGAAATTTGATTCAAATCCAGTGCCCAAGGAAGCAACAAAGTCACATGTAGATGCAGAAGTTCAGTCTGCACTTGCCAAGCCAATCATCAGAACTTGGGAAGAGCTTGTCCACAACAAGCACAAAACTGATCTTGGATATGACAAGGATGTGTCCTTCCACATTCTAGACTACTCAAAGCCCATTCAGTTTCAAAGCGTTGGATTCATTCATGATAGTTCACCTGCTCCTCATGACATTTCACCTCCAGTTTTTCTAGATTCTGCCCCTCTTCCACAGCAACAGATTGTGAAATGCCAACACTGTGACCGAGTTGGCCATTTGAAAGATCACTATTTTTATCTTCATCCATGTAAGCACTGTCATAAAACCACCCATTCTTCACACAGATGCTTCAAAAACAAATGTCCTGCAAGAACAAAGATTCATCTTGGATGGATCGCTTCTTGGCAATGGGCATCAACAACCAAGAAGATATTCCAGTCACATGTCAGAACTTGTTCTAGAGTATTGAACAGTCTTGCAGTTGAGTTTTCTCTATCATCTCACCTTGTATTTGACAGGGGGGAAATGATGGTCATTTACAAGCTTCAAAGCCACATCAAGCGAGCCTGAGCCACAACCTGCCATACTAGATTCAGAGTTGTAGCCAGAGACAAAGATGCCCCTGAGCATGCCTTTAGTTGGTAATTTGGGACACTTCCTCTAGCAAAATACTTCATCTTCTTTCCAGTTTTGGAAGAGTTCCAGGAATAGAATTTGGGACACTTCCTCTAGTAAAAGACTTCAGCTTCTTGCCAGTTTCGAAAGAGTTCCAGGAATCGCATTAAGCATTCCAGAGTTGTTGGTCATCCTTAAACCATCACAGGTTGAGACTTCCCTTTTCAAGTTGAAGTTCTCCCTTTTATGCGGGGTGAGACCTCCCTTTCATGGTTGAAGGTTTCCCTCTTTAAAACATCAGAAGCACTTCCTCTAGCAGAAGACATGAGCTTCATGCCAGACTTGGAAGAGCTATGGGAACTGCACTAAGCATTCCAGTGTTGGTGGTCATCCTTAAACCATCGCCCTTTATACCAACATTTCAGAGAGCACATTTAGCCTAGTGCTGCCATGCATTTTTGCACGTTTTGTATTACAACTCTCTTCTTGGACTCATACATAACCCTTCGGATTAAGGGGGGGAATGTTGGACACCTAATCCTCTATGGGTTAGTGTGGAAGCTGAATAGACTAAAGGAGTCCAAGAGACCACTTGGAATATGAATCCAAGGGTCACACCATGTGCTATAAATGTATATCATTTGTTAATAATAAATGCACTCTCCTATTTATCTTTCCTATGTTGTTGCTGCCATGTGTGTGTTTGACATCAACAATGTTAGTTATTTGTTTATTCATGCCCATAAATTATACTTCAACAGTAAAGAGTTTATAATGCAAATGATAATAGGAAAATGGATCTTATGGAGAGGTTCTCCCTCTGAATGGGAATCCTACTTCAGTCATCCCCATTCATGCCATCAACCTATTTATAATGTTATCATGCATCAACCAATCTGTTAGATCATAAAGTCAGACCATATCACATATTCATCATGGTTATATTATGTTATCATCAGCTACTTCATCATGACATCAATCTGTCATCAAGGGTTAGTGTCAAAGAGCTAATAGGAGTAGACTTCAAGAATCATGATCACATGCATTACTTCTTTGTCACATAACTCAATTCATCAAGTCAGGGCATTCAATTTTACCATATGCCATAATTACTAAGCACATCAAAACATAACCATGGTAAAAAAAAGATCCTGAGTATCGATCTCATAGTTATACTTCTATCACCATGGCTACCTGTGGTGAAGTAAAATTATAAGTACGGACACAGAAAAATTCCTCTAGCCTGATAATGGGTCTAGCCACAACAGATACATTCTATGGAAGATTTCCATAGGTTAGAATCAATCAAGAGGGCCTACCTCTTGGTCACTTATCCTACTTTATGGTGTCCTCGCTTGCACGCTCCAGCAATCTCTTGCTTCCTTCTTTAAGTTTCTGAAACAAGTAAACAACAACAACACACAAACATAATAATAGACAAATTGCAATTCAACCTACTTAATGAGTCAAGAAGCATCAAGACACGAATATGTAATATTACAAAACATGTAGGAAATCAATCGATAGTTGCATATATTAATATCAAAGAGAGATTACAACCATTCGTCTTGACGTCACAGTCTTCCTCTGACAAGACCGGGTTCCCACACACTTCTGCTAGCATTCCATGATGGCTTCAAACAACAATAGTTTAAAGGCTCTTCCCTTTAGGCTTCACTCCAAACCAAACACACTTCTCCCTCACACAACTAGATGGCTACAACTAGTAATAGCTTACTTGTCTAATAAAAATAGTATACTCACACTCAACCAACACTCTAACTAGCTTGTGCTTGGGAAGAAGGAGGGTTTATATAGGAAATATGGATGGGAGATGGATCCTCTTCTCATGGGAGAAGGACTTATCCCTTGAGGTAGTTCCATCATTGTAGGGGAAAGGAGCCCAAACTGTCATCCTCAACCCCATCCGGCCAAACCATTTACCAAACTTTCGTTACGGAGCTTCTAGAGTTGGAAGCTTCAACTCTAATTTAAAAAAATTTCCATAACAGGACCAGCGTGATTGGAACACAGCTCAGTCGCACCGATCAGTGCGGGGAATAGTGCTAATATTTGCACATCGGCATGGGGGAGACAAAGGTCATTAGCATTGGCCATGTAAATTGGGAAAAATAGAAGTTTTAGGGGAAATGGTGCAAAAGGGAAATGATCTGCTCATGAAGAGGGATATAATGGGAGTTTCTCCATGAAGTCAAAGCATGTAGGGTTCACTATAGAGGTCCTCCAGGATCAAGGAATGAGGAGTATAGGGACAGTGAAGAAAAGTTGTGTAACAGATGCCCCCTAAAGTGTGACGGCCGAGCTGGAGTTGAGGGATGAAATGCTTTATAAATTAGTGCGGGGAACCGGTCTGCCATTGGAAAACTTGCAAGCAAGTACATATACATATACATAAACTGAGATCTCTGTCAAATGATACATGAATCGTGGCATGGGCACAGCCATCTAGAGAATGATCATGTAAATAGATCCAGGTATGGGCATAGCCATCCGTCAAAGACGATCATAATGAAACCAAGGTATGGTCACAACCATCCAATAATGAGAAGGATCACATATGATAACTCATGGTCTGGTCGCAGCCAGCCATCTGAAAGAGACATTCATATCATCATAACCATGTCACATCGCTTCACAACCTGGACTTTTGTGATTTGAGTCCAGGGTCTTGCACTCCAACACGACTCGATCAAAGTACAGATCCTAGCATGCGAATAGATGTGTTGACATCGAACATGCTAGAAAGTCACTTGATTACCAGTCAATGATGTAAATTGTTAACAAGCACGAGAGAAACCACCAATAATGAAGATGGCCCTCAAGGTACTATCAGCACAATTCACAGAATATGAATACAGGAACTGAAGTCGAACACCCGTGAAACCACTCAATCGAAAGCCAATGATGTGAACTTGTCGTCGAGTGAAAAGAACTTGCCATTAGGGCATGCAAGCTCTAAGGTACTGGAAGGGAGTTTCTCAATCAACTTCCTGGATAATGAGTTGAAGTCGACGGAAAGTGACCATGTCGAAGGAGGGCCATAATGAATCCACATCATCAACGCGAGACAAGAGGATGCAAACTGTTTTTTGGATGATACAGAGAAACAGAGGTAAGTGTAATTACAGAAGGACAACTCTTGAACATATCGACGACACAATTGGAAGTTTGGCAACTTTTGGATCCATGGGATTAGTGGTCATGATGATGTGGCAGAGATCAAATGGAAGGAAAAAATGAATGGCCCAAACCCAGGAAGGTCAATGATACCAAGGAGGATGTTCCAACCCGACACGAAGCAAAGAGTGTCATGTCCAAGAGTGAGCTGCCAACACGACTGATAGATTTCCAAATTCCCCCCCACCATTTCTGGCAAGTACCCAAATTATTTTTTAATCGCAAGATTGAAGGGGATAGCATATGCTTGCACTGTAAGTTCATCCTTCGGACGAATACAACCTAGTAAGTTTAACGAGCCATAGGAAGGAGAAGCTCGTGTTCGTCATGGTGACGAATCCGATGTTATTTAATAGTTTAACGAGTCTGACAAAGGTGTAACTCGATATCTTTTTCATGTTTAGAGAGTTTGAAAAAGACACATAAAAGAAAACTCCACACTGTCCCTTTTCGTACGTTTGTGTCTCTTGAGCCCGAAAAGGTAGAAAACAATACTTGAGAGAAACAGAGGTAAGTGTGACTGCAAAAGGACAACTCTTGAACATATTGGCGACGTAACTGGAAGTTTGGTAGCTTTTGGATCCATCGGATCGGTGGTCATGATGATGTGGCAGAGATCAAATGGAAGGAAAAAATGAACGGCCCAAACCCAGGAAGGTCAATGATACTAAGGAGGATGTCCCAACCTGACACGAAGAAAAGAGTGTCATGTCCAAGAGTGAGCTGCTGACACGACTGATAGATTTCCAAATTCCCCCCACCATTTCTGGCGAGTACCCTAATTATTTTTTAATCATAAGCTTAAAGGGGATAACATATGTTTGCACTGTAAGTTCATCCCTTAGATGAATCACGAGCCTTAGGAAGGAGAAGCTCGTGTTTGTTATGGTGACAAATCCGATGTCGTTTAATAGTTTAACAAGCCTGACAAAGGTGTAACTCGATATCTTTTCATGTTTAGAGAGTTTGAAAAAGATACGTAAAAGAAAACTCCACACGGTCCCTTTTCATGCATTTGTGTCTCTCAAGCCCGAAAAGGTAGAAAACAATACTTGAGAGAAACAGAGGTAAGTGTAACTGCAGAAGGACAACTCTTGAACATATCGATGATACAACTAGAAGTTTGGCAGCTTTTGGATCCATGGGATCAATGGTCATAATGATGTGGCAGAGATCAAATGGAAGGAAAAAATTAACGGCCCAAACCCAGGAAGGTCAATGATGCAAAGGAGGATGTCCCAACTCGACATGAAGCAAATAGTGTCATGTTCAAGAGTAAGCTGCCGACACGACTGATAGATTTCCAAATTTCCCCCCACCATTTCTAGCCCAATTATTTTTTAATTGCAATCTTGAAGGGGATAACATATGCTTGCACTGTAAGTTCATCCTTCGGATGAATCCGACCTAGTAAGTTTAACGAGCCCTAGGAAGGAGAAGCTAATGTTTGCCATGATGACAAATCCGATGTCGTTTAATAATTTAATGAGTCCAACAAAGTTGTAACTCGGTATCTTTTTCATGTTTAGAGAGTTTGAAAAAGACACGTAAAAGAAAACTCGACATGGTCCCTTTTTGTACATTTGTGTCTCGCAAGCCCGAAAAGGTAGAAAACAATACTTGAGAGAACCACTTGACCATTTCAGTCAAGGAGTACCTTTTTCATAAATAGTGCCTCCCAACCTGAAAAAGGGGTAAACTTATATTGGGCGCATGACGTTTCACATCCGTTAACGAGTTTGAAATGACAAGGACTCGACCATCTTTTCGATTTTTAAGGGTCGGAAAAGAGCTGAAAGTGGACCCCCGTTTTTATTCTCTTTAACGAGTCAAAAAGGGAAAAATACTTGACAATATTTGCATTTTTTACAAGTCAGAAAAGAGCTTAAAGGTGACTTGTCCTGGAGGAATGAGTGGTATAAAGGGTAGCAATTGATTCTGGCAATGGTGGAACTGCTCAAGACATGTAATGGTCAAGAAGCTGGCTAATAAAACCACTCATCGCTGCGATCCCTCAGGAAAGGAAAAACAACCAAGTGAAAGCAACTGATTGACCAAAGAGATGGTGGCGATGGAATGAAACAACCAAGGCTCATCTAGCAGAAATTAGCTGATAGAAAGAGCAATCACGAGATGTAAATTGGGCATGGGTTCATTTTTACACAAGCTTGAACCATGGAGAACTCTGCTTGGATTCGTTTTCACATTTACACAAGCTTGAAACAAAAAACTATGCTTGAGATAAGTTTGCATGCCCCCGACATAATGACCCAAATCGAGGTACATGGCCCCCAAGCTTCATTTTAGTCAACCAGGCAGACGGAATGAAGGTTCACTTTCGAGATCTTGGAAAGACTCGACTGGGATTTTATGAGATCTTAATCAAATACTCGATTTGGAAAATGGAGTTGCTTCATTTTTTTAACGAGGTTGACACAGTAAAAGAACTATCATTGAGACCCTTGTTTCATTTTTTAATGAGCTTGACATGAGACAAAGAACTATGCTCAGCAGCCGTTGTTTCATTTTTTAAGGAGCTTGACACAAGACAAGGAACTATGCTCCGACACTTTGTTTCATTTTTTAACGAGGTTGACATAAGACTAGGAACTATCCTCGTACTCCTTTA
This sequence comes from Pinus tabuliformis, assembly GCA_031772625.1. Classification (NCBI taxonomy): domain Eukaryota; kingdom Viridiplantae; phylum Streptophyta; class Pinopsida; order Pinales; family Pinaceae; genus Pinus; species Pinus tabuliformis. The sequence goes on along the minus strand of CM062820.1, from coordinate 287,130,504 downwards.
TTCATTTTTTAACGAGCTTGACACAAGACAAGGAACTTTGCTCATCCCTTGTTTCATTTTTTAATGAGGTTGACATAAGACCAAGAACTATCCTCACATGGTGTTTCAGTTTTTAACGAGGTTGACACAGAAAAAGAAATATCCTCATGACACCTTGTTTCATTTTTTAATGAGGTTGATACAGGAACAAACTATCCTCACACGTTGTTTCATTTTTTAACGAGGTTGACACAAGAAAAGAATTATCCTCGTAACATTTGTTTATGAACCATACGAGAACATGGCTCCCAAGAGGTCTTCACTACACGGAAGAACCACGCTCTGGGAGGAATACATGTCAATTGGTACCATAGATAGATCAGGTTCCAAATGCCCCCAATACATAATGTACAATACCATCTGTGTGATCATCAGCAGATGCGGATACGGAATGGGTAGCCACATAATTGACTTGTGGCGGGGAGAGTAATGCTTGCAAACAAGAGTCGATAGGACGATGGTTGCAAAATAGGCATTTGGTGACCAATGAACAACAATTAATCAATGGTCACTATTCTCCCTTCATGCAAAAAACAAAACACACAGAAAAGAGAAGAAACAAGAGCTCCCATGACATAAGCATAGTCACATCCAAGGAGAAGATTGAAATCTAAGGGACCTTGGACTACCATCACGTCTATATAGACGGTCTTTCCTCCCAAAGTAATAGGGAACTTCGAAAGGATCCCTAAGGGCTGAATGGTTCCTCCGTTGAAAGCCAATAGATTCTAGGTGACAGGCACAAGTTGTGGGGAACCCAAAGCTTGCCAAGTAGTAGAAGACATGATGCTAACAGACACACCTTCATATAATATAGTGTCAGGTACTACCATATTATAGGCTTGTACTGTGATCTGGAAAGGCGCATAAGATAGGATGCGGAAAGTAATCAATGGCCCCCAATCAAAAGTGACGACAGAACTACTTGGTGGGGGTATCATATGATTACCCCCATGCTGTACAGGAATAGGAGAATGATTCTCCTGGACAACTGGGACGGGAGAGTCACTCTTTGATTCATGAGAATTTGAGGAGATGAGAAGAACATGAGCAGTATTATCACCACTCTCTTTCAGAACAGAGTGAGAAATTGGTGGCGAAACCAAGTCGACACTCTTTTCGACCAATGGTTGGTTGGGAACAGATAGAAGAGAGTCTCGCTCAAGAAGAGCAGGACCGAAAAGATATGAATTCAAGTCAATCTCTTTACCAACCCGGAGAGGGTTACAAGAAAGTCTTTGATAACCAACAGGAAGTTGAGGTTGAGGAGCTGTAATGTTTTCTAAAACTTTGGAAGATTTATCCATAAGAGGAAAAAGGTGAAGAAGATGCTCTCCTTCACAAAACATATAAGGGAATCTAATCTTTCCCTTCTTCTTACCATCATTAGTTGAAGGTGCAACATCGACATGATCTCCAGAGGTCGATGGGGATGGTCGATCCAAACTTTGAGACCATACCTCTAAGACTCTGGGAATGCCAGGATAGTCTCAAAGGAGATGGTCACTCTTACACAGCTTGCAAGGGAATCTAACCTTCCATGGAGGATTAGAAGGTTTTTCTATAGGAGGTGCATTTGGAGTGACAACCACATGGTTGGCCTCTCTCTTATCTGACTTCTCCTTCTTCATCTTCTTCTTAGCCTCCTGGTTACTAGACTTGAAATTTTCACCAGGCGAAGTAGAAGAGGAGGGTGGAGAAATAGGGGAAGAAGGAGAGAGGTCAACCTTAGAATCAATGTGATGTGATTCAAATGAAGGAGATGGCAGGGTGGGAGTTGGGACACTCGGGACCACCGAAGTTGAAAATAACCAGACAGGTAAACCAATGGTTAACCCAGGGAGGGACGACGTCGCCATCTAAGGAGCACCAACATGTCCAAAAGAAGGAAAAGGACCAGGATTCCCATTCGAGGGGAATCCTTGAATGGTAGACTCTGGGAATGTTGCCATTAGAATCAACTTTTAAAGAAGCACCAAGGAAGATAACTTTAACCAGGAATATTTTTTGGGTAGTTAATTTTAAGACACTGAAACAAAACTTTACCTTTTCATATTTTAAGAGTCGAGAAAAGGATGAAAGGTGACTCTATCACTTTCTATTGGAAACGAGCTCGAAAGGACAAGCGCTCGGATGAACTTTTAAGTTTAATGAGTCAAAAATATCAAATGACTACTTAGGGTACTCTAGGCATAAAGGACTACCAAGTAACTGTGAACTGCAGAATACGTCTTGGCGAACCGAGAAGTACGGGCAGGAAATCTCTACGAATGATGTGTTCGGTGTATCACGTTTGCAAGGTGGCTGACTCGGCTTCCTATGGATAAAGGATTGCAGCCTAGAGGGGTCTCCCATTATATACTCGACGGTACGGGGAGCACAAATCTGTACTAGCATTGTCTAGTGCCGAAGCAAATGACAACTGCTAGGTTTAAAGACGCCAAAACATGTCTCTAGCCTAGACCACTAAATTTGAGCGTTAAGTTTCAATACTTCCTTAGGTTAATTCAATAAATTTTAACGGTTGATCTTGAATTAGGTTTCAATTACAAGGCCCTACCACTGTCATCTGACAAAAATCCTACATGCAGCTATATGAGAAAAGAGATCTTTGTCTTCGATGAAAGTTATCACTAATTGAGAGATAGAGAACACAAAATTAATGCAACAATTGAAGAATGAAATCTTTCACTAATAAATCTCCTAAATGCACTTAATCTTCCTATAACAACAAAAGAAGTTTCATTTCATTTCCAATGCTTATGGTGATGCAATTCTAGCTTCTCAATAACGCTACTAATGCAATATTTTCGCTTAAGTAAACTAGAATGATGTTCTCCTTTTCATAAAATGCAAAATGAATATTTCACATAAAGCACTTTAATGAAAACTTTCACAATTCCGAACAAATTAGCATCGATCAAATCAAAAGCATGATAAATGAAACTAAAAGTAACTTCTTCCCTGAATCGAACAAACCAAACACATAAATGCTTCAATCGACAAATCAAGCAATGTAATATATGCTTGGAAAGAGAAAAGAGACACTTGAAATAAGAGAACAAGCGAGACTCTTTTATTCATTCAATTGAAAACAAAGCAAACAAAGCATCATAGTCACCTCTGGCGGAAGAAGAGAGTCTGAGGGTTAAGACACACTGGCACTGGAATGGGAGAAATTCTGATTTTTCTTAACTCAGAGATTGGCACGACTAAACAGTACTACAACTAGCGCCGATTGGCACGATCGACATGACTGAACAGTACTACAACTAGCGCTGATGGTTGATTGGTGCAACTACCTAACTGACAACTGGTGCTGATCGAGGGATTCAAAGAAAAAAGAAAAAATAACTTCACACAAGGCTAGACTTAACACATCAGAGAGTCGGCTAAACCAAGCAGGCACACAAATCAAGCTAAATGAAGCTTTATAGTCAGGAAGAAGATGGTCTAAAAGGCTTACGGGGTCAAAAGCACAAGAGCAGAACACACTGGCCAAGATTGGGGTCGAGCCCTAATCTTCACTTACAGGAATCGACACGACTACCTAATTGACAACAAGCACCAGAGGCTGGTTGGCACGATTGTTCTCAGCAACTCGCGTTGGTCGGCGTGAGTGTCAGCGGATTAAACGCGCTAGCCGAGGTAACTAAGGAAAAAAAAATTCAAAACAGGGACCAGATCTGCGACTATGAATTTTAGACTTAGGCTAGTAAGTAGGAGAAAAGAAACAGAACCAAAGGGAAAACATGAAACTGACAAAGTTCTCACGAAATCATGAAATCCAAAACAAACAAAAGATGGGATTTCCCCAGCGGAGTCGCCAAATCAATCAAGAGGGCCTACCTCTTGGTCACTTATCCTGCTTGATGGTGTCCTCTCTTGCTCGCTCCAGCAATCTCTCGCTTCCTTCTTCAAGTTCCTGAAACAAGTAAATAACAACAACGCACAAACATAATAATAGACAAATTGCAATTCAACCTACTTAATGAGTCACGAAGCATCAAGACATGAATATGTAATATTACAAAACATATAGGAAATCAATCGAACCATTCGTCTTGACATCACAATCTTCCTCTGACAAGACCGGGTTCCCACACACTTCTGCTAGCATTCCATGATGGCTTCAAACAACAATAGTTTAAAGGCTCTTCCCTTTAGGCTTCACTCCAAACCAAACACACTTCTCCCTCACAAAACTAGTAATAGCTTGCCTGTCTAATCAAAATAGTATACTCACACTTAGTCAACACTCTAACTTGCTTGTGCTTAGGAAGAAGGAGGGTTTATATAGGAAATATGGATGGGAGATGGATCCTATTCTCATGGGAGATGGACTTATCCCTTTAGGTAGTTCCATCATTGTAGGGGAAAGGAGCCCAAACTATCATCCTCGACCCCATCCAGCCAAACCATGTACCAGACTTCCTTTACAGAGCTTCTAGAGTTGGAAGCTTCGACTCTAATTTTAAAAAAATTTCCATAACAGGACCGACGTGATTGGAACATAGCTCAATCACAACGATCAGCATGGGGAATAATGCTAATCTTTGCACATCAGCGTGAGGGAGACAAAGGTCATTAGCGTCGGCCTTGCAAATGGGCAAAACAGAAGTTTCAGGGGAAATGGTGCAAAAGGGAAATGATCTGCTCATGAAGAGGGATATAATGGGAGTTTCTCCATGAAGGCAAAGCATGTGGGGTTCACTGTAGAGGTCCTCTAGGATCAAGAAACGGGGAGTACAAGGACAACGACGAAATGCTAAGTAACATTACCATGCTTTTCACAAACAAATAGTGTCAAGTTACCATCTACTATAATCAAGGTGCTAACCTTCTTCATCGGATCAAGATATCCAAAATGATAGATGTTTTCCAAACATGAAGTATACCACTATATCAAAGATCAACATTAAGTAGCCTCATAGAATCAAGAAGTAAGATACTTGTTCAATACCAAGTGCACCATTTCATCATAAGAACCATGAATTCAAATCACTTTCATATGTATGCATGAACCATTTGAGAAGGATACATTCTCATCATACCTTAGGGATTTACTTTGCCATCCAATATTACAACTGAAACATAACATTGAAATAATATATCATGCATACCTTGTAGTATCCAAATACTTAGTCATCTTTTCACCGGGTGCCTCTTTACCTTTTCCAACTCTAGCTTCTCTTTCCTGCATCTCAAATGATCCTCAAGAAGGATCCTCTTATTACATCTCATTGAGGTAAGAAACACTCAAATATACATGCAAGAAGTATAAGTAATGATCAAAACAATAATCAGATCAAAAGTAAGGACATAAAGAAGCATCATAAATAAAAAAGAACTTATCTTCAATGAGAGGTGATCATCTCCCTCTTTAACCAACCTTCAAGAGCCATCACTGTCTATTGTCCATATAGCAATGTTGCCTTTAATATTTCAACCAACTCTATAAAAAAAACGAAGCCTTAATAGAGACTATCCCATCTAGGGCTTCATCAAAATATGTCACAAGTTCTTAAACATATTTAATTTGACAATGCTAGGGTTTCTAGATTTCATATCTCAAATATTTTCCATAAATCAGGGTTTCTCTCAAACCCTCACCTCAAGATATCCATCAAACCCCAATACAAAAATTGCCTAAGTTTTTCTTCAAACCCTAGAATTATTTTAGGTCTCCTCCATCTTCTCTTGCTTCCAACAAAAGGTGTCTCCATGGGGGTAATTTTTATAGACATTTTTGGGCACTGCAACCCCAAGCATAAAATGTCCATAAACCAAGGGCTCCTAAGTCCCTAAAAGTATTGTTCCAACCCCTAAAAGAACAAGGTCAACTGATTATAACTTCTCCCAGAAGTTATCCATGAAAAACTACTCAGAACTGGTCAAAACTGGATCATTTCACCTGCTCCATAGGCAAAGTGCGTTGCATCTCACCTAAATACACACAGTAGGTGCGTTGCATTTCAAAAATCCCTTCTATGGGGTGCGATGGGCGAGAAGGGACAAATGGCAGTGTCAATCCGCGAGGTGGAGAAGCATGGAATCTTCCAGAAACTTCTCCTGTGACACTTGCCTCTCTGAATTCGACCAGGGATGAGTAAGAGATCATCAATCTCCAAGTGGAAGCAAGAACTATCAGAGGGAAGACACTAATCAAATCACAAGCTGACTCATCTCCCTTATAGACATCTATATATGGATCCCTCATCCTAGAGATCCAGGGGCTGGAATTTTGCATCTTGTAAGGAATTGCTGTTGGTTTCTTGAGGAAACATCATAGTGTTGGGTGATCTAAGCTTTTCATGAGGTGAAGAAGGGCTTACTTGCTGAGAGGATGATGCTGGGTCAGAACAACTGGTTGTAACTCTCTTGGCTCTTTCTTGATTATCAATAAAGCTATTCAATTTTTCCTCCATACTCTTGTGTAATTTATGTTTCATGCATTTGTATGGTCAATTTACATCTGATCCTAGATTGTTTGTGATAATAGATCCATGTTCTTGTATAGTGTTATGCTGCTTTGATTCTACAGGCACTCTATGAAGCTGGGTATACGAGAAAGCAAGTAGCAAAGGACTATCAGAAGAGAGAGGAATCGAGCAAGGAACCAAGCGCAAGACAGAGGTTGGTCTCCTTTATTCTTCTCTCATCTATCTTTCATAAAGGAAAACGAAAGTAGTTTTACTTTGTTTGTTTCTAAGGTAGCTACCAGCCTTAGTGGGATTAGCAGTTCTGCATAGACACTTTTCCCTGTAACAAAATGGCGACTCCACTGGGGAGCGACTAGATTGATTGTTTATCTACATTTGTTTACTTTATAAACTTACAGATGGAGCCTGAAGTCAAGCCAGCTAGCCTTCGAACTGCATTTGCAAGTAGATCAACACTGCTTCAGTCAATCTCTGGGTTTTGTTTATGAGTTAAACAACTGATTTACAAGCTTTCTAATTGCCCTCGTGGTGGCTCTAGTAACCTCCTTAGATCTACCCCTGTGATTGATTTACTGATTACCACTTGCTCGGCCAAAATCCCTGAACTGAACTGCAAACTGTGACCCGAAACCCAATCAAAGTCTCGTCCTTGGTCCAACGCACTGTCTGTTCTGTGAATCTCAAATTCAGCGCACTTCCTGAGTGTAGTAGGTGTGCTGCATTTCAAATTCACTGTGTTACAGGTGTGCTGATCAGACTAGGCATTGTTCCTAAATTTTGGTTTCTGTGTTCACTCTTTTCAGATCTATTCAAGAGTTTTGCTGCCTATAGTCAGTATACCTCTATTTGAAACCCCTTTCCTTGCTGTTATTCTGCCTCCATTGTGCAAAGAACTGTAAATGTTTTTATGTATTTATTGAGTCATTTTCAGTTCTCCTTTACAAAGAAGTAACGTAATTGTACTGTCGTTTCTTGATTTGAAAGTGTCGCAAGTGTTGTTTTCAGTCATAGAAGAGAGTCTGATTGCTCTTGATAGTCGAATACCCTGTTACTATTGTATTCGATCTGAATTAGTAGTTTTTCTAGTGTCGAAATCAAGTTTTCATTTCCAAATCGCAAAGTGTTGTCGTTGTCTTCATTTTGATTTTGAAAAAGAAACTTGTTAGTAATTGTCGCTTTGAAAAATAATTCAGATTTGCACATTAGCTTTCTTTTTATCATTCACATATTAAGAAGGCTGAAAACATATACGTGCATGTGCATTTGCATTTAGACTGTTTGATTGGTTTGATTTAGGACAGTGCATATAGTGTGTGCTCTATGCTCTTTGCTGAAAGAACGCCATTTCTCTTTCCTTAGTAGCTAGGATTTTCATTGCACAAAGAAGATAAAACGACTGTTTATCATCTTAGATTGCATTTTAGGAATTGTACATCTACATCACGCGGTGAACCTGAAAGGCAAATTTCTTAAGCAAGATCAACTATAAAATAAATTTAATGAATCTAACAACGCTTTGGAACCTAACGCACAACATCTAGAAGTCTAGGCTAGAGACATATTCCGACGTCGTAAAGCCTGGTAACTGTTGTTCTCACTGTTGGTTGGGTGATTCCTCCACTTTGAGACGATAAGTGCCAGTACGGACTTGTGCTCCCACGTACCGTCGAGTATATTTTGGGAGACCACAATAGGCTTAATCCTTTATCCATAGGAAGCCGTGTCTGCCGCCCTATCGATCGCAATGCACTGAACACAACATTCGGGAAGATTGACTACCGTACCGTAAAAAGTATTCTGCAGTTTTGCGATTGGTTTGGTAATCCCTCTGCCTAGATTTCCAGAGCAGTCCCTTTTGTTCCTTTTCAGACTCCTTAACGGAAAAGGTCCATCTGAGCACTTGTCACTTCAGGCTCATTAAAAATCGAAGGCGACTAGAGTCATCTTTTGTTTTTTCTCGACTCTTTAAAATTGAAAAAACAAGTTGTGTCAAAGCGTCTAAAATTTATTTTAAACGGAATAATCATCACCTTTCCTACGTTGGTCTTAGGTTGAGAAAATGGAGTCCACCAACCAAGGAGTTCCCCTTGGAGGAAATCCTAGTCCCTTCTCCTCTTGGGGAGATGTTGGTGCACCCCATATGGCCACATTGTCGCTTCCAGAATTGACAATCGGCTTGCCCGTATGGCTTTTCTCAACCTCCGTTGTTCAGAATGCCGCAATTCCTGAACAATCGAGTCAGCAACTAGACAATTCCAGAGTTATCCCCCAACCCTCTACTTCATCCAATTCTTCCTCTCCTCCTTCCTCTTCGCTTGATGAGGCTGGTAAAGCCAAAAATCAAGTACCTGAGAAGAAGAAGGAAAAGAAGAAGAAAGAGATGAAGAAGAAGGAGCTAAAGGCGAAAAGGGGCAACCAAGCGTCGTTTAGTGAAAATCCACACACTGCACCGACCAGGCCTAAATCGCCATGTGTAATTTGTAAAGGAGACCACTATCATAGAGATTGTCCTTGCATCCCTCGGATCTTAAGGGACTGGTCTCCTCGTTTGCACAACCCGGTGTCGTCAACCTCTGATGATCACGTTGAAAACACACCGTTGACTAGTGAAAGTGAAGCCCCTGGACAAAAAGGAAAAAGCAAATTTCCTTGTAAACTGTGTGAAGGCAATCACGCCGTCCACCGTTGTCCCTTCTTAGATGAGGCTAAAAGAGTTTTGGATGATCGTCCGGTTTCACCGTTACGACTACCTCCTGGATATAAGAAACTCTTGCCGAGTCCGTCACTAGTTGAAAATCCGGCTGACCTGCCCAGGTGGTCGGCCGAAGCGTATATCATTGAAGATAAACCATTTGAACCCATACCAGACGAAAGTCAAAAGGTCGAGGCGGCAGTTGACCCGGTCTTGCTTTTAGAGGTTCCATCTTCAGATGATACAGTCATCGAAGAGAACAAGGATGACACCGTCCAAATTCTTTTCGTAAACACAGACTCCGATGACCATGGGGGAAATTTACCCATTCCTTTACCGCAGGAAGGAAGTTCGTCAGAGTTGTACCCGGCCGTCTATTCGGTCCCACCTCCAAGCAACCTAGTTGTTTCCTTCGACTGGAATTAGCTAGGTAGACCCCGTTTACCGGCTAGTGTACCATTCTGAATCATTGCTCAAGTATATAGAATGGTTATGGACGGTACCATCATAAATGAAGGGGCTTCTGTGAGTATCCTTTCCTCGACTTCTTGGAAAGCACTTGGTTCGCCATCGCTTTTATCTGAGATGAGAAATCTAACAGGCTTTGACAAAGGAACCAGTCGACCATTAGGGATCCTTCCCAATGTGCCCATAACATTGAGAGGGAAAACCGTTCAAATGAACGTAATGGTAGTCCAAGGACCCCTGGATTATAATCTACTCCTTGGACGAGACTATATTTATTGCATGGGAGCCATTGTCTCATCACTCTTTAGAGTAATGTGTTTTCCGCACGAAGGAAGAGTGGTCAAGCTCGTAGACCAGCTTTCATTTCCCGGTTCACACATGGCAAATAGTCATATACCATCCCTGAATGGTCTTTTCACGCAAGGAATGTCTCATCAATCCCCAGTCCGTCCACCTGATGAGCGTGAGTGATTCGGGGGACATGACTGAAACCCAGGGGGCATGCACCCTGGTCTGCTTCGGCAGGAAAACTTCAGGTATAGGGTAGGTTTCCGCGAGAGATATATGACTAGTCTGACACTCCCGTCCGTGATTGGAAAAGGGGGTTAGACTGGAATAAGATTCCCTTGTCAAAGTTATGTGGGTAGAGGCGTTTGCGCCACTCACCTTTGTCTATTTCGGTAGGCATCACAGAAGAAGTGTTTTGTTTGCGGTGCAGATAGAACAATCTTTGGTAACCTGAAAGAGGTAAACATTTCCCGATAAAACAAATGTTTTGTCGGTAGATTGAGAGGTGACCTTGAAACTCTATTTTATACCTGGGGGCATGCAAACCTTTTGGCGTGCAAGTGAAGAGTGACCATTTATTTTTTTAAATTTGTAGGTCCTCTAACCCTTTAAACTTGTAGGATTGGTCGTTTCCTAACTTGCATAAAGAAAGGATGTGGGGCAAAGATTTGAAAATTTGCCGTTTTTATATATGAGAAATTCTTATTATACGACTGGATTAATTGAGCAGTTTTAATGTGGACTTCATGCTCGTTAAAAAATAAACATAAGCAATGAGCAAATGTTTCCCCCAGCGTTTAAGCTCAATAAAAAATGAACCAATTTCTGGTAAATAATCGTCGTGAATGTAGTACTTCAGCCTTTAAAGCCTTGGTCGTGTTCTCATCATCACCTCCACTCTGTATTGGCCGATCATTCACCTCCATTTGATTGTTTACCCCTTTTGAGGAACAGCTGCGAAGAGTGATCCTGTTAGCCATCCTTGTAACACTGCCGTGATTGGGAAATTCCAAACCTTACCTGGAATCAGCTGCTACTCAAATTTATCACTCCTTCCTCAAAGATGAGTCTCCTTTAAGTTCTTTTCAACTGACTCGTAAAATATGAAAAGATTGCCGAGCCATTGGCCTTTCTAGCTCGTTAAAGTGATCGGAAGTTCTATCCCTCCTTTAGATTTTAATCTTTTTGGACCGGAAGGATTATTACACAAAACGATCGAGCGCTTGTTTTGTTCGGCTCGTTAAAAGTATCGAAAATTCATCCCTTCTGTATTGTTTTATACTTTTCCGGACTTAAGGGATTAGATGACAAAAAAGGATTTTTGGAGTTTCCTTTACGTCCCTTTTTAGACTCTATAAAATTGAAAAGGACCGAGTTATCTTTGTCGTTAAACTCGTTAAAACCTGATAGTGACAAACTTGTCCATAGCAGACAAGAACGAGTTTCACTATCGCTAGGCTCGTTAAAACATAGCGATGGGTTTTCCCGAAGGGAAAATTATAGAACAAGCATATGTTATCCTCCTCAAGCTTGACAAAAATAAAGAGGTACTGGTCAGCAATGACTGGGGAAAAATTGGGAAGAAAACTTGAAGAAACTTTGTTGGTAGCAAGTCGCTCTTGAACATGACACTTTCACTCCGCATCCAAGTCGAGTTGGGTTGTTTCATTCATCGGTCACATCACCATGGTCACATCACACCATCCACATTTGGGGTTAATGCTACCAATCCATCATGTCAGTGTTGCCGATATGTTCAAGAGAAGTCACTCAGAGAATTCACCTGTGTCTCACCCGCTGCAATACATTTACGCTCCATTCTTTCATGACCGCCACCCTGAACCTTATATCACCATACCGTTTTCACCTCCATTAAAATCATTTGCTCCGTTCCATGTCATTGATGTGGGATTCATTAAGGCCCTCCTATGACAGATCGCTTCTTGTCAACATCAGCTCATTATCCAAGAAGTCGATCTAGGAACACCCATTTCAGTACTTTGAAGCTTGCATGCCTCAATGGCAAGTTTCTCACTTCCGGCGACAGGTTTACATCAATGGCCTTCGACCGAAAGATTTTGCATGGTGTTCGATGCCAAGTCCCTTATTCACACCACGTGAATTGTACTGCAGTACCTTGAGGATCATTATCATTATCAGTGATTCCTCTCGCGCCTGTTAATAGCTTACATCATTGGTTGGTAATCAGGCGATGTCTTTCCATGTTCGACTCCAGAACATCTCTCACATGGATCGACTTGTACTTTGAGTGAAGATCGAACGAGATTGAAGACCCCGGATCTAGTTTCATCCATTCGGGCTGCGATATATATTCAGGAAATAAAGACATCAAATGTACATCATTGCTGCACAGATAATCATCCAATCTAAGGGATGATGGCTCTACCAGAATCATCAGTCTACACTCAGACGATTGTCTGTCCTATGTACATGAAAATGAATTTATAAAGTTGAGCATGGGAATGCCTGCCTCAGCTAGATCATGAAAATATTATGAAGATAATATTGTATTGTATCTTATTACAGGTCTCCTTCTAGCTTGAAAGAACTTTGGATCCTCATGATAAATCATTTCACCTGACATCAAAAAGATTAACGACCTCATGCTTTAGGGGGCAACTGTTATAGAAATTTTTGGGCACTGCAACCCCAAGCATAAAATGTCCATAAACCAAGGGCTCCTAAGTCCCTAAAAGTATTGTTCCAACCCCTAAAAGAACAAAGTCAACTGATTACAGCTTCTCCCAGAAGTTCTCCATGAAAAATTACTCAGAACTGGTCAAAACTGGATCATTTCACCTGCTCCATAGGCAAAGTGCGTTGCATCTCACCTAAATACACACAGTAGGTGCGTTGCATTTCAAAAAGCCCTTCTATGGGGTGCAATGGGCGAGAAGGGACAAATGGCAGTGTCAATCCGCGAGGTGGAGAAGCATGGAATCTTCCAGAAACTTCTCCTGTGACACTTGCCTCTCTGAATTCGACCAGGGATGAGTAAGAGATCATCAATCTCCAAGTGGAAGCAAGAACTATCAGAGGGAAGACACTAATCAAATCACAAGCTGACTCATCTCCCTTATAGACATCTATATATGGATCCCTCATCCTAGAGATCCAGGGGCTGGAATTTTGCATCTTGTAAGGAATTGCTGTTGGTTTCTCGAGGCAACATCATAGTGTCGGGTGATCTAAGCTTTTCATGAGGTGAAGAAGGGCTTACTTGCTGAGAGGATGATGCTGGGTCAGAACAACTGGTTGTAACTCTCTTGGCTCTTTCTTGATTATCAATAAAGCTATTCAAGTTTTCCTCCATACTCTTGTGTAATTTATGTTTCATGCATTTGTATGGTCAATTTACATCTGATCCTAGATTGTTTGTGATAATAGATCCATGTTCTTGTATAGTGTTATGCTGTTTTGATTCTACAGGTACTCTGTGAAGCTGGGTATACGAGAAAGCAAGTAGCAAAGGACTATCAGAAGAGAGAGGAATCGAGCAAGGAACCAAGCGCAAGACAGAGGTTGGTCTCCTTTATTCTTCTCTCATCTATCTTTCATAAAGGAAAACGAAAGTAGTTTTACTTTGTTTGTTTCTAAGGTAGCTACCAACCTTAGTGGGATTAGCAGTTTTGCATAGACACTTTTCCCTGTAACAGTGATATCCATGACTTTTCTTCAACCCAACTCTGATACCATGTTAATTTTTCATAGGGCTATATTGTTCTTTGCTTTGATAATTCATTTCTTCATTAACACATTAAGTTCACCCCATAACATCATAACATTATTCAGATTTACATCATTATTAAACAACATATGCAATTATGTAGAAAGAAAAATATCATCATCATCAATGCAATAGAACATAAAGGAACAATAGAAGAAAAACATTCACACATAGAGACACCAAGATTGGTCGAAGACCAGGGAAAAACCCACTATGGGGAAAACCCTTTCAAATTATTCTTCTTCTTAGATTATCATCAAATGATTCAGAAAAAGAGAGTACAATGATCCATATCTTCATCTATGCAACTATTCAATAAAACAACTACAACATCCATGAAATGAACCCAACAATGCTTATACTCAAAAATTTGATTCTGAAGTCTGTAATGAATTGTCACTATCTACAGTCAACTGGCAAACCCTGCGGTCATTGAGCAAAATATTTTGAAGAATGATATTTCATCTTTTAGGTCTCGGTCACACGGAGGAGGTGTCATGCGAATGACTATGGCTTTCTTAGTCGCTCCCTTAAGCTTGGCATGCAAGCGGCTGGGGTCAGATCTGGACTGCGAAAACCTAAACCCCTAGTCACATGGATAGAGAGTCATCTGTGTGACTGGAAGGCTCCAGTTGCACAAATGAGATTCTGTGTGAGCGATTGGGGTTGACTTCATCCTGTGTTGTCCTTGTGATCGAGGCCAAAAACCCTAAATAAAAGATGTGAGCTTCGGGCCCTGCAATTTCACCTTACAGCGAACTTGTTCCTCCGCGGACGAGCCTTAGACCTATGCGAGCCAGAAACCAATATAAAAGAGTGTCTTATAATTGTGTCTAAATGAGGTAGAGGTCACTTGTATTTATAGCCTTCCAAGGTGGTCCATTTTTCTTTAGGGTCGACCTTATCAAATATGCACATGTGGGATTTTCTTCATAAGTACACTTTCCCTTATCTCATTTGATAGATATTAGGTCGATTTTGGTCCTCTCAAAAAGAGGAATTCAACGCAATTATTATCTCCATTGAGTGAGCTGTCCAAAGTGGAATTTGACTGCAGTTGCATATTTTTAACAAGACTAAGACTTTGTGCTTAAAGGTACAACTAAGCAGAGAAGCTGGAGTTCTTCCAATGTTGTCACTGCGACAAACACCCTCCAAAATTTTGTTTACACTTGAATTTTGGAGCCTACTTGTGAACCTATGATTTGTCATTCCATGATCATCATAGTTGATTCATGATTACTTGATGTTTGTTGAGTCTCCTTCTAAATATTTTAAAGTGTCAAAGTCACTTTCTTACACATGCTCAGCCTTTGATGTATTCATAAGCATACATCTTCCATGAAATTTCAGTAGTCAATGAATATCCTTACAGATGGGCATCGCATAGTGCTTGAGATTAAGGCTTGTGCAGTCCCTAAGAATAGTGCTTGTGCAATCCCTAGGAATAGTGCTTGTGAAATGTTTAGTTATAGTTCTTACACAGTAACTGTTGATAGTGACTGCACATTCCATAAGAAAAATGCATTGCACAATCCATGTCGATAGTCAATGCACAACATTATTTCACAATCTCTCTCGCTCTTAGTGGCAATTGTATCATCACCTTGGTGAGTTCTCTTAATTGTTGCTTTTGTGCACCTTTTATTTCACAAGTGTTGCTTTCACTTTTGCGACTATCATTTTTTCTTGCATTCACTTTAACAAGTGTTGTTTTTTCTTTCTTTTTGCTTTGGCATGTGTTGCCTTCACTTTTTCTAGCTTTTACATGTGTCTATTCTACATTTTCATACTATCACAAGTGTTGTTTTTTATTGATTTCACTCCTACATGTGTTGCACTTTGGAATGTAATTAGAGGTAGTGCTAGCGCACTCTTCTAGATTAGTTTATCATATATATCATAAGAATACATGCTAGACACATTCCCATATCTTAGCCCACTTTCTGGTTGCAATTGACACTCTTGTCATAACTTGTATTCTAAGTGTTGCAAAGTTACGTTTTAGCTATTGCATTTAGAAATAAGTGTTGCTTTGCTGTCGTTTTAAGGTAACTTGTTGATTTTGGGTATTGAGCATTCTTTTGGCTTTTTTTAATGTTATATGAGTGTGAAATCACTATTTCAATACTTGTTTGCATGTCTTGTTCTCTCTTGTCTGATTGATCCCACACTTAGGAATTTTTGGAGCATTCACTGTCTTTGTAGCTTGTTGACTCCCTCCTGGAATTGTGTACTATGCTTTCTTAAGTCATAAGGAAGCATCTTTTCCTCCTGGAACTACACATTGTGCAACCACTTCCTCTAAGTATTGCACATTACGTAAGCACGGTGCTCAGTCTCTACCTCTTGTCCTTGAAAACTGCACAATTCTCCCTTCTAGTCAGCCTTCCACTACAAAATGTGTAGTCTTAGTCAACATTCAGGCCTCACTGCCTCCTTGACCTATGCAACTACCTTAGCTCAGTCTTCCTTGAACTGTGCATTGCACAATCACAGTGAGAAAGCCTACCTCACTACATCATTGTATCCATCAACTACACATCTTTGACTGCCAGTATCTCAACCACTACAAATTGCACAGTGACAGTGACTAGAACTTCATCACTGCCTCTTGGAGCTGTGCACTACATAATCCTTGAGCCTCCTTCTCAATCTTGCTCTCTGTCCCAACTTTATCATCATGTTGTATAATGAACAAGATAGATTATGAGATTTCAAAAGTAATGCTGTCTTGTCTATTGATATTTGTAGCTTGGCAAGTATTCCAAGCCCTAGGGTTTGCGGATTGGAGGTTGGAGTGCCACAAAAGAACTTGTGGGTGTGAAACCAAGCATGTGGGATTTTCACCTGAGCATATGGGTGTGAATCCATGAGGAAGTTTCTACATGTGATGCTTATAGTTGATATAGGACTCCTAAAGTAACCAGATGCAATGAAAATCACTTGAATCCGAGCTTTAGAAATGAAGTTATGAATTTTTGAAGTTGTGGTGGGTTAATTTGTCTCATTGGGCAAGTTAGCTTGAGGTTAAAGTAGTTCCCAAAGACAAATTCCCTGGAGCCACTTAATGCATATAAATAGAGGTCAAGTGTGATGTATTAGACCATATCCTAAGTGCACCAATCCATCAAGATAACTCTGAGAAAGATAGCAGTTTTGAGGCAGGAAGAAAAGAAGGCTAGGAGCACGAGTTTGAGAGGGTTTTCTTTGTGATTGGGTGCGAATTTGTTGGCAATTAGGCCGCAGGTATAAGGAAACCTTCTATATGAGAAGAGGAAATGTCTTGGACAAGTTTGTGGAGCAGATTATCTTTCCAAATCAGGCCACAGATCAGAGGTATGTAATTGGATGAATTCTATTCATATTTGTGGTGTAGTTTGTCATTGTTTGGGCTGTAGGAAAGTTCTACTACAAAAACAAATTGGAGACACATTTTGGAGGGGTGAGAGATCTAGTAAAGGCTCTCTACCCCAACCACAAATATTCCTAGGAACAATGTAGTTAAATAGTGGTGTCTTCCTTTGTTTGTGGGAAGTTTGTATTATTGTTGTGCACAGTCAACTGTAGGGTGTCGTGTGGATTTTACAAGGCCCAAAACAATGCTCAAGAATCCTAGAGTGGACAAAAAAGGGAGCCAATTTTTCGAAGAAGGTCACACAAGTCTGGAAGAGTGGTTTAAGGTTGCTAGTGTGCTCTAAACATAGTTTAGATTGCACATATCCCAAGGAAAGAGGAATCAACAATGATTTGCATATGTCATCTTGATTGATGGTTGATGCTAGGTGGATGTGGGTTCAGGTTGGACAACTTATAGAATTATTTTAGCAACCAAGAGGTAGGGTTGACATGGATTTCAAATGCCCTAATCAGAGTGTAGATGCTACAACAAGTATTGGTCACTCATGGTTTGTAGAGGGAAGTAGGGGGGTGGACCAAATGTGGACAGTGGATTGGTAATTTTTGGTTTGTTGGAGGACAACGTGATAGTGCCCAAGTTGGGACCCGATGTGCAACACTTTGATGGACAAAAGTAGCTGCTATAGTGGTAGAAGAAGAGCTCAAGGGTTCGATCAACTAGGATCAGTTTGAGTAGTCCTAGATTCGCCGAGTAGAGAAAGACATCTACGACAAAAGATGGGTAGTCCCCCTAGCCCGTGTTCATTGTGAGAGATGGGATCTTGTAGTGATAAGTGGAAACCCTCCATGCCCTATGTTAGTCTTCATTGGAACAACATAAGAAGACTTTAGTGGGTTGAAGTCCATGAGTAGCTAAGGAGAAGCAGTGGGCAATTGAGGGTTGTACACAAACAGTGTTGTGAACAACTCGACAGGGGTCTTGATGTGTTGTGCCCTTAATGGAATAAGGTACAACTAGTGAGCAAATTGGATAGCCAAGGTTTAGTGGCTAGATAGAGTTGGATAATTGATAGAGGTAGTGTTGTCGATTAGGAGTCGATGGACCGGGCAGGTACAAGGTATGAACGAGAGGAGATATGATTGCATGTTACATCGGCTAGATGGTCAGAGTATCTTGTTGCGGGTAGATGGGTTATTGATGGAGTGACCCCAAGCCCCAATTTCATATCTTTATATAAATGGATGTATGAGGGCCATTATCCCTAAATTGTTGCATTATTCAGTTGGATTAATATCATTAACAAAGGCGAGTTTTATAAAATTGTGTAAAAAGTTGTCTACATTTGTGCACACGTGATTTATTTTTGTTTATATTCCGATGTAATACATTGCGATACTTGGTTTGGTAGCATCAATGATTTAAGATTCTATCCTAGACACTAGTATAGTGGAAAAACAACATGGTGTCAGAGTGTGTCTGAGCTACTTTGAAAGGCCAGTGAATCAAAATGTGCACAACGAAGAAACTCAGAGGGAGATGGGATTATCTAGACCATGGAGTAGAGGGTTTAGCTAAAGCCATGGAGATGTGGTCTTCACTAGCTTGGCTACGAGATTAGATGGGAGTTCTAGTGGATTAGTGGTGAGCCTAGTGGACAATAGTTTGTTGTAGGGAAGGTTGTTGATCATGAAATTCCTTTGACTTGTCATGGCTTTTTGGGAAAACTTGAGGATTTCCTTGGCATGGACGAGATTAGTTTAATCTATATTTCTTCATGAGATGGAATGTAGATTAGTAGGCTAGCTTCTTCATCGGATCATGATGTTGCATATTCAAGATTGGAGGGATTTGTACGAGTGGTATTTGAGCCAGGAGGATGAATGCTTGCAAGACTGAGCCAATGGAGATCATGTAGGATTAGAGGGAGTCTAGATTCAAAGCGAGCAACCCTATGGAGGTTTGGGATCTCCAAGTTCACATATGATGAGGCAGGTGCACTATCGAGATTGCAGGGTTCATTCTATAGAGTATGCTGCAATGATGGATGCTAGATGGGCTAGTGTTGTCGGTATTGATGGAGACTTCCTAGTTTTGGAAGTACCTCCCTTGATAAGAGGGAGTGTTGAGGTTTGTATCTTAGGAGGTAATCCAAGCCCTAGGGTTCGAGGATTGGAGGTTGGAGTCCCACAAAAGCACTTATGGGCATGAAACCCAATCCTGTGGGATTTGCACCCAAGCATATGGGTGTGAATCCATGAGGATATTTCTACATGTGATTATTTTAGTTGACAAAGGACTCTGAGAGTAACCAGACGCAATGAAAATCACTCAAATCCGAGTTGTATAAATGAAATGAATTTTTGAAGTTATGGTGGTGTTAACAGTGTTGGACCCGCCAACATTCAGGGGATCACCTTGGTATGAAGTCCCAACTAGACCTCACATTGTTTGGTGTGGGAGTCCCATCTGATATGATGGCCCAGTTGCCATTGTCTTAAGGATTTGCCTCAACTCTTGCTTGTCAGCACAAGAGAGTGGTTTGCTTTGCCTTCGAGAAGTGAGGTTCGTGTGCTTGGTGAGTGCTAGTGTACTCGTGTCAATGGTTCTTTCACTGTAAAGGGAGAGGGTGAAAGTGAGTCCCAAGTTGGTTGGGATGCAATCCCAACTCAGCTAGGAACACACAACACAACAGGACATGCACAACTTCCAGAGGAGTAGTCCACACGGATGCGACAGTCATAACATACAAGATAAGATAACACGTACAACACTCAACGAATGAGTCTAAACGAGTGCAACGGTTGTTACAACAAACTTCATGTGAAAGGTCTGTCTGATGTCTAAGAGAGTAGTCTACACGAGCGAGACAACGTTAACAACATATACAACACATTTCCATTAATAGATTATGTATTACAACAAGTGAAATAGTTCAGATGTAGAACACAGGTTAAAGAAACTTGCATTACAAGTGTTAAAGATTAGTCTTACAACATATACAATACATGTGTGAAAACTTGCTAGCCTGTTAGTAGGCTTCTGAATTAAGCAAAAGTTCCAAGACACATCGTTACACCATACATCACTAACCCCGAGTGCGGGGCGTTGGAGCCACTAATTACTCCTTAAAGAAAAGATTACAGACTCTCTTGGCTATGTGGAAGGAGTTGAGGTGAAAAGTCCTTTGCATGTACAAATGAGGGTGTATTTATAGCCAAGGGTGAAACTGACCCTTGTGGCTGTTCAAATACCCTCATGACTATTTGACTTCCATGACCTTTCGACTTACATGACTCTTTGTTCAACAAGTGGGTCTCTTGGACTTCCACGTTACATCACATTGATTGACAACATAGCCCATAGTAGAGATGTGGGCGACATGACTCATGACATGACTCGACATGATAGTGCTGGTACATTCGTGCTGCTGCTGGAATGCATGTCAAGCTACAATGTTGTTGGGTGATGGATGTCTTCATGGTGTATCATAGCTTCACCTCCGCATGGCAAAGTGTGCGGAGTCTTTGATGGTCTTTGGTTCGCTTGATGAAGCTTTGGCATGCTGCTCCTTGCTTGCATGTTGGAAGGCTTGATATGCTCATTTGTTCGCGAAGGTGCATGTTCGTTTGTTTGTCCATTAGTGAGCACATCTCTTCGCATGCATCGTTCGTTCGTCTGTTGGTGAACCTGTCCTTCTGCATGTGCTCCCTTCGTTCATCCCATTTGTCATCTTGCCATGTTTATTGGTGTACTTGTACCTGCAGTCACTCATGACGAGACAACATCAAATCCAAAACCTCCTAGTCTACCATGACACAAGATCATTTCGGATGCAGGTGATTGGGAGAGGCAGCAAGGTTGTGAAGCGGGATGATGGCTCCAGACACTGCTGATGAAAACTGTGCAAGAGTCACTAAGTGATGGAGATGAGAAATCCAAGTCAACAGTGACTGTCTACGAGGTCTGGCACGTCTGGAAGGAAAAATTGTGCAAATTATGGGAGGGACAGTCCTCACTGCAGGAAGGCAAGGTAGGTAGGATTTGCGCAATTTCTAGAACGAGCGGGCAGTAGGGGCTGGAAGGCAAAATTTGCATAATTTTATGGAGGAACAGGCCGGGTTGCAAGTGGGGTGAGCAGGCAGAGATTGCGTAGTTTTTGGGAGGAACTGCCCAGGAGCCTGGCAGCCAAAACTGTACAATTCCCAGAGCGAACTGGCAGTTGGCTAATGGGGTCACTGGCAGCCAAAACCACACAATTCCTAGAGGGAACTGGAAGTTGGCTATTGGTGTCATTTGCAGCCAAAACTATGTAATTCCTGGAGGGAACTGACAGTCTGCTGCTAGGGGCTGCTGGCAGGGGAAACTACACTGAGGCCGGAAGGCCAACCTACTGATCATCTTTGTGCAATTTCTGAGCTGAGCAGACTTCTGGGCAGCAGAATGCCTGCTCATGAAAACTGCGCAATTTCTGAGATGAGCAGTTGCTCGACTATCGGGATGACTCACTAGGAAAATTGCGCAATTTTCTGAGGGAGATAGGTGCGGGCACTTGGTGTCTATCCGGCTTTTCTGCACAATTTCATCAGTCAGATAAGCGAGTAAGGTCAGTGGCCTTTGCCCAATTTTTTAGGGGAGTCAGCCCCGGGGTGACTGCTAGGTCTGACTGTCTGGGTGGCCAACATGAGAGTTGATTGAATTGCTTGCGGGCAACACAACTTGAAAAAACTAGCTTGGTGCTTCTGCGTTGTTCTGGTTACTGGTGATCGAGTCGATGGTAGGGTGATGGTCCCACTGTTAGAGGGGATTCTGGTCATCAGAAATTTAGCAAAAATGACTAAGTGTGTTAACGATCGAAAGATGCATAGGTGATCATGCAAACACACACTCACATGACTCGACGACAAAACGACTCAAACCATCCAGACACACATGTTCAACATGACTGACTGATAGTGCAAGTGACAAGCACGACACTCGTGATTTACCGTTTATTGATCGAGACGACTCTTGTGCGACAGTAACTGTGACTGTGTGTGTGAGTGTGACAAATGCTTTCATAGCAAACACAACAAGCACATACGAAGCAAAGACTTTGAGCATAACCAGAACATGGTCGCAAGCATGACTTAGACACCAGCATGTAGAAACTTGAATGAAATGAACAAGCAAGGTGGATGCAAGGACTCACACGAGCTCACAGAGTGAACCCAACTGTGTGCAGTCATCAAGTGAAACTCTCAAGGGAGGCTTCGAAATTGGTGCAGGCCAAAATTTTGGAGGGTGGTTGTAGCCGCTACAACAAGTGGGTTAATTTGTCTAGTTAGGTAGGTCGACTTGAGGTTAAAGTTGTGCCCAAAGACAAATTCGTTGGAGCCACTTTATGAATATAAATAGAGGTCAAGTGAGATGTATTAGATCATATCCTAAGTGCACCAATCCACCAAGATAACTCTGAAAAAGTCAGCGCATCTGAGGCAGGATGAAAAAAAGGCTAGGAGCACGAGTTTGAGAAGGTTTTCTCTGTGATTGGGTGTGAGTTTCTTGGCAGCTGGGCCACAGGTTTGAGGAAACCTTCTAGATGAGCATAGGAGGTGTCTTGGAAAATTTTGTGGAGAAAATTATCTTGCCATATCAGGCCACAAATCAGAGGTATGTAATTGGGTGAATTTTGTGCATATTTGTGGTATAGTTTGTCACTGTTTGGGCCACAAGTTTGAGGAAACCTTCTAGATGAGCATAGGAGGTGGCTTGGAAAAGATTGTGGAGAAAATTGTCTTGCCATATTAGGCCAGAAATCAGAGGTATGTAATTGGGTGAATTTTGTGCATATTTGTGGTATAGTTTGTCATTGTTTGGGCCACAGAAAATTGTTACGACAACGGCATACTGGAGGCACATTTTGGAGGGCTGAGAGGCCTAGTAAAGGCTCTCTACCCCAACCACAAATACTCCTAGGAATAACACAATCAAATAGTGGTGTCTTCCTTCCTTTGTGGGTAGTTTGTATTGTTGTTGTGGAAAATCAACTGTAGGTTGTCTTGTGTAGATTTTACAAGGCCCAAAACAATGCTCAAGAAGCCTAGAGTGGGCAACAAAGGGAGTTGGTTTGTTGGAGAAGGTCACACAAGTATGGAAAAGTTGTTTAGGGTTGCTAGTGTGCCCCAACCAGAGTTCAAATTGCATAGATCCCAAGGCAAGAGGTAGCAACAATGAGTTGCAGATGTCATCTTGATTGATGGTTAATGCTAGATGGATGTGGGTCTAGGTTTGACAACTTATAGATGCATGTTAACAGCCAAGAGGTAGGGTTGATGCGGCTTGTCAGATGCCCTAACTAGAGTGCGTATGCTACATCAAGGATTGGTCACTTGTGGTTTGTTGGAGGGCAGTGTGGGAGTGGACCAAGTGTGGACAGTGGATTGGGAATTTATGGTCTGTCGGAGGATAAAGTGATAGTGCCCAAGTTGGAGCCTGGTATGCAACACTTTGATGGAAAAAAGTAGTTGCTAGAGTGGTAGAAGAAGAGCTCAAGGGTTTGATTAGCCATGGACATTTTGAGTAGCCATAGACTTTCCACGTAGAGAAGGACATCTACAATAGAAGATGGGCAGTCCTCCTAGCATGTGTTCAGTATGAGAGATGGGAATGTTGCAGTGATAGGTGGTAGCCCTTTGTGCCCTATGTTAGTCTTCTTTGGAGCAACGCAAGAAGAATTTATTAGGCTAAAGTTTATGAGTAATTGAGGAGAAACAGTGGGCAGTTGTGAGTTGTACATAAATGGAGTTGTGAACAAATCGACAAGAGTCTTGATGTGTTGTGCCCTTGATGGACTAAGGCACAACTATTGAGAAAATTAGATAACCGAGGTTCAGTGGCCTAATGAACTTGGATCATTGATAGAGGTAGTGCTGCAAATCAGGAGTTGAAGGATCAAGCAGGTACAAGGTACAATTGAGAGGAGCTATGATTGCATGCTACATCAGCTAGATGGTAAGAGTATCTTATTGAGGGTAGATTGATTGTCGATGAACTGACACCAAGCCCCAGTTTTGTATATTTGTATTAGTGGATGTATGAGGGCCATTATCTCTGGTACAAGAGCCCTAAACTCTTGTATTATTTAGTTGGATTAATATAAAAAAGTTGGGTTGTATTAAATTGTGTAAAAAGTTGTCTATATTTGTGCATGTGTGATTTAATGTTGTTTACATTCTGCTATAATATGTTGTGATACTTGGTTTGGTAACATAAGTGATTTAAGATTATATCCTAAACACCAGTATCATGGAAAAAGAACATTGTCATGAGTGAATTTCATTTGTATGTACTGTTATCTTGACATGATAGAAAGATGCTCAAGGAGGAAGGCAAGGAGAGGCTACAAGAGAACACTTGTAAAGAAAAAGCACCAAAGGGACCATCATGAAGAACATGGCAACTCATGTTAACTTGGAAGGTTCTGACACTCATCTAAACCCTTTGGAGGGTGAAGATAAAGAACGAGCAAAGATCCATCATGAATAAAATTCAAAGATGGCGGCTAGGAGCAAGGCTTGGCTCAGACACATCACAATGAAGTCCCATGTCATCAATGCCAAGTCATGGATTGGGTCCAAGTGTTATAGACATTTTTGTGCCTAACAGCATGAAGCATGAAATGTCAATAATCTAAGGGACCCAAAGTCCCTAAACATGTTGTTCCTACCCCTAGAGGAACAAGGTCAGCAAACCACAGCACTTCAGATCAGTTCTCCACCTGAAAACACTCAAAAACAAGCAATTTCAGGATCATGTCAGCTGCTCCACTGAGCATCTGCGCTGAATGTCAACTGCTCCACTCTGTACCTGCGTTGAATGTCAAATCTAATGAAGGCTACCTGCGCTGGGCGAGATTGGCCAAGTGGCACAGTCATTCTGCAAGGTGTCAGGTGCCTAGGAAGCTTCTAAAATGACACTTGGATCAGCAAATTCGCCCTATGATGAGTAAGAGGTCCTTAAACTCCAAGTGGAAGCTAGGATCTCCAAGTGGACTCAAGAACTGGAGTATAACTGAAGAGAGAGAGGACACAAGTCAGCTTCATGTCAGTCTCAAGCTGACTCATCCCTTTCTCCAAATATCCTATATATAGAGCTCTCTCATGAGGTCTATGGAGGCTGGAATTTTGTGAATGTAAGGAAGTGCTGTTGGTTTGAGTATAGAATTATTGGGTGATTGCTTTGAAGGAGGTGAAGAGGAGATTTCTTTCTGCTGGGAGGTGTTGCTGGATTGGGCCTCTTATGGTTGTAACTCTCTCAGAACTTTACTTCTTCCATTAATAAAGCATTTGAGGTTCTTCTATATGCATGTATCTTAATGGTGTATTGATGCTTGTATATTTGATTTATTCTAATCCTTGAATCAATTATGGATGTATGCTTCTTGTAGTTTCCCTTTCTTGTGCTTTTGCAGGATCTTTGTGTAGCTGGGCCAGTGAAAGAGCAAGGAGCTGGGAGCAAGCGGCAAGGAGAGAAGACTGGATCAAACACTAGCGAAAGACATCGGTTGGTGGATCTCTTTCTCCCCTATTTACTTTCATAAAGAAGAAATCTTAGATAGCTTTACTTTCAGTTGTTGCTGAGGTACTATCACCCTTAGAGTGGGATAGGGTCATTCCGTGTCGGATACTTTTCCCTACAACACCAAGTGTCATCGTAAAGTCATATGTGCCAATGTATCTTGCCACATCATTTATGGAATGTAATTATTAAAAATGAGAAAATGTAAAATGTGTGGAAGACCAAGGGTCCCACATGGAATTTGAAAAGTCACTAGAAACCTCTAGAGTTATTAGAAGTTAAAAGGTCATATAGGAATTTGAAAAGTCATAGTAGAAGCTCAAGAGTCATGAGGGATGTTAAGAGTCACATCGGAAGTGAAGAGTCACCTCATTTGTTATAAATACACCCTAATAGCTCAAGATAAGAGTAATTTAGACTTTTCACCTTGACTTTTCTAGTTTGACATAGGAGAGAAGATCTTTCTTTGAAGGAGAAAGTGGTGACTTAATGTTCCACTATTAGGACTAGTGTGACAACATTTTACTTGTATATATTGCTACTTTCACTTAATATATGAAGTTCTTTGAGCCAACGCACTTTCATGCATATGTTGTGAATGATTGGAAGGCTATTCTTTCATTGTTTGCGGTGTATGTTTATATTAACACATACTAATGAGAGCGAACTATTTCGTTGGTTTTGGTATGTATCTCATTGAATGTGCGTTGTTACTTAATTTTATTATTGTTGTTATCTTGTGAAATAATTTGCAGGTTAATCAAAGATTCTTTCTTGCTCTTGTGTGTCTCTTTTAGGATAGTATTATTACTTTTCAGCTATAGGCTTACTCTCTCTTTTCCCTTCCATGAAAATTCCATATATGCATTACAATTGTATGCCTCACAATGTCAACTTACTTTCCTATTTCAAAGATGTATTGCATAATCTCTTATGTTGATAATTGCAGCCAAGGCAAATTCCTAAGCATATTGGAAACCAAACATATTTTTGGTTGGGGCTTCTATTCCAAATGATGTGAGGTCTAGTTAGGACTTCATACTTGGGAGACCCCCTTGGTTGATGAATTTCCAGCATCGTCAACAATTTTCTAAGAACTTTCCCTACCATTTTCTGATTTGGAATTTTTGTGCTATTCATTTATAATTGGTTTACAACATTCATGGCTTGGGTCATGAAATGGTCTACTTACATTAACTCCATCTTTAAATTCTCAAAATTCATTGTTAATGTCTTAAACTTGATTGTTTTTACCTTGGTAATTCCATGCAAGTTGGTCTCTATGATGTCCCAAGCTATATTTGATAATTTCAGTATTGAGATATTGGGAAATATGTTTTCATATGGAAGTCATTTTGGATGAAATAGAGTTATTTTTCACCCCTCTTCTTGTTATCTTTGATATGATCCTTTTACCCATTTGTCAAGGCTTGCTCAATTGCTCAATTGCTCAATCAACTAGTTCTGTATAGCCATGAACTACAAGATCCTAAATATATTGAGAATCTAATAATGTTCTCATTTTGATTTCCCAAACTTCATAATTCCTTCCTGTTATCACCCTAAAATCTTTGTCTCTAAGCTTTGGTAAGTTGCCTTGTTTCTAGTCATAGTCTTATAATTTTTGAGTCATCTCATCACAATTAGTGTCATTCTCATTTACAAACCCTTCTTCTAGTCATGGTGTTAAAGGGTCTCTAGGTCATTTCATGCTTTAAGAGTTAGGTCATAAGGTTAGAAGTCTTTTAAGATCATATCTCTTTTCCAAATAATGTTTGACAGCCTCATTCCATGTTTTAGAAGTCTTACCAGGTGTTTATAAGTCATATCTCACATCATTTTGGAGAAATTTTGAAAGTAGCTACGAAATCACTAAACTAGGAGTTTTCGTAGCGCGCTACGAAACCCCTGTAGTAGCCTGTTTTAGCAGAAAAACTGTTTTTACTAGTTAACTTCCAAAAGCTTTCCTGAGCAGCCGAGAACTTAATTTTGCAAACTAAAAGAGGCTTTTCTTCCTAACATGCTGCACTACATAAACCTCTTTCATTTTCTTTAATTACATTCTGAGGTGGGAGAAATTTATGGTTAAACTTGCGCTACGAAATTGCTGAAAGTCAAGCTTTGTCTTCTCGTTTTAGCAGTCTTTTTCAAGATCCGTTTCTGGTTACAAGAAGATGTATTTTGGAATTCTGAGGGAGGTTTCTCTTCATAAACTCTCCAGATACAATAACCTATCTCACTTTATTCATAAGTGTTTTCAGTTGGGAGATACTAAGCTTTCATTGAGACCCTACTTTCAGAAAACGGATTTTTCCTGTTTGCCACGTGTTTTTCAAGGACAGTTTCTGGACAGCTGGAGAAATGTTTTAAAAAACCAGGAGAGGTTTTTGTTCTGGACAACATGGGCTACAAAAACCTCCTTCAGTTTCATAAAATGTGTCATGGATGAAGAGATAAAGGCTCTGTCCCACGTGCCAATTTTCAAGGATCTAAACCTAAAAACAGGGAAACATGTTCCCTAATTTCTAGGGTTTGTCATCAGCAGTTGGGTGACCACGTGGGAGGCTTCATCAAATTCGACTTCTTGAGGTTGTAAGTTGTCAAGTAATGCTTTAAATGCTTAGATAAGGTTGTTGAATCATGATAAGGAGTTACACTCCAAGTTGCATTAGGTCTCTAGGACTGCTAGTTAGGTGTCATTTGCATTTAATAATCAGTTTTATGTATCAATAGGTGTCATAGTAGGACGAATTCGAATTCCCCTCATGCTAGAGGAGGAATCTCAGTTATGTAAAGAGCTCTATATATAGAAGAAGATCTGATGTACAAAGGGTTGGAAAATGTTAGAGAAAAAGACTACTTTTGTAAATGATATGCAGGGATTGATATATACAGAAGCAGTTGGACTTTTTTGAAGCTGAGATTCTTAGTGTACTTCAGTGAGCTTCATCTTTTATCTTTGAAATTCTTTACTTCCATAGTCTTAATGCTTACTTCTCAGGATTCATGAAGGATTTTTTATGTTCAGAATATGTGATGTTGTCCTTTCCTTAATTCTTACAGTGGTATGGATGTATAATCACTCAGAATTCACTGAATGTGCTCTGACTTCCTGTATACATTCATAAACTGTGTGGTCCCATAT
Organism: Pinus tabuliformis; assembly: GCA_031772625.1. Lineage (NCBI taxonomy): Eukaryota > Viridiplantae > Streptophyta > Pinopsida > Pinales > Pinaceae > Pinus > Pinus tabuliformis. Next base: position 287,101,764 of record CM062820.1, on the reverse strand, counting down.
GAGTTTATGTTCTGAATGTTTAAATGCTGAATGCCCTGTCTTCCATGTAGGTATTAAACTCTAATCTATCACTTTAAATTCTTTCCTTTTGAATACCTTGATGTATCATTACTCAGAATTCATGCCCACATGCTCTGACTCCTATGAACTTCAAGTTATTGAGACTTTCTTGAATGTGTCACTCTTTCATTGAAGTATATACAAGCCTCAGATTTATAAGAAGAGCCATTTGTTATCCTTATCTCTGTCATTGACTCCATAGCCCAATGGTAGCAAGTCTCCATCTTCCAATCTACAAACATATAAAATCACAAACCATAGAGTTAGCCATCTATCCATATCTTTAATCAATATCATTAACCCTTTGAGAGAGCCCTCTGAGGCTAAGGAGGCTAAGCCTTAGCTAAAATATTGGTTTGAAATAGTTACACTGAGATAGTCTGATCAGCAGCCTATCAGGGTCCTATTTTGGTGAAAACATTTTGGTGCGTCTGTCGGGAGCCTGAAGATTATTCATTCCCGAAATCAATGGCTGAACTTCTGAAGGTAGCAGGAGCTCAGACATCATTTTGAGGCTGCAAAACTACCTTGGCGACTCCACACATCGAATAAGAAATTGGAAGGTGACTCCACTGCTAGAAGATCAGTAGATTGATGAAGTTACAAGATGAGTTCCACTGCAAGAACGAATGCCAGGTATGCTCCTATAAATCGGTCTCATATCCCTGGTTTTCCAAATCCTATGCCAAAGGTTGATTGGTTAGAGGATCTTCCGATGTTCAATGATGAAAAGAAAGACAATGCTGCTCTTCATTTGGTTAGGTTTCATATGCATGTACACAGTCTTAAGGTTCACTTTCCTGAGGATTGTCTCATGAGGATGTTTATGACCACTTTAGAAGGAAAAGCATGGTCTTGGTATAAAAGTTTGGAAAATGGTTCATTATATTCTCTTGTTGATTTCCATGATGTGTTCTATGACATGTATAAAGAATGTCATCCTTCCTTATTGTTGCTCAAAGATTGCTGTAGACATTCTTTAAGTCTTATTCAGTACTTGGAGGATTGTTATGATGATGATGAATTTATGGATGAAGAAATTTTAGAGGCTCTTCATAACAATGCATTTCAGCACCAAGAAGAAAGTATAACATCTCATGAAATGCAGCATGAAGATCAGCAGGGGTTTACTTATGAAAATCATATTACATCCTCTGAGATTGATGTAGAGATGCAGCAGACTTCTCAGTCTTCGAATCATAATGAAGATGAAAATGATTACACACAGCAAGAAGAAATACTGGAGGAAATTTTCTATGACCCTCAGGCGGAGGAAAAGGTTGTTCATTTTTGTGATTCCTTGCAGCAGCTTGCATCAAAGAATGATCTTTATAATGAAGAAAATTACATTGTTTGTGGGCATCATTTAGAAAGGCAGTTGGATAGCATATCAAATAAATTTGGTGTGGCTGAGGATCAGTTGTTTGAAGATATAGAATGTTATGAGAATCATCAAACTAACCATGTGTTTTTTGACCCTATAGCTGACTACATGGAAAAGATTTACTGTTCAGGCTTCCAATTATATGTTCATCTTGAAGAACAGTTACACCTCATGCTCCCTTGGTTATTTCAGTATCTGGTTTATTTATGCTTCAAGCACAGTAAGGAGATCCAAGTTTCAGATCAGATTGATGATTGGCTTCATTGGAAGTTTCATGTTCCTTGAGCTACAATTGGAGAATGCAGCTGATAGGGTAGGTAGGGATGTGCAAATAAGCTCAGGGTAGGTTGACTGAGCATCTATTTCAGTAGGTGCAGTTTGAATTCTTCGTTCAGAAAAAATAAAAGGCTTGAGGAGAAAATTGGGTAGAGGTTCAGATTTTTCTTCTAGAGGATGGATAGCGACACTGGAGCTACAAGTTCTTAGTATACCACAAGGGCACACTATCCCTAGTGGAGCCACTATTATCGCCCTAAAATCTTTGTCTCTAAGCTTTGGTAAGTTGCCTTGTTTCTAGTCATAGTCTTATAATTTTTGAGTCATCTCATCAAAATTAGTGTCATTCTCATTTACAAACCCTTCTTCTAGTCATGGTGTTAAAGGGTCTCTAGGTCATTTCATGCTTTAAGAGTTAGGTCATAAGGTTAGAAGTCTTTTAAGATCATATCTCTTTTCCAAATAATGTTTGACAGCCTCATTCCATGTTTTAGAAGTCTTACCAGGTGTTTATAAGTCATATCTCACATCATTTTGGAGAAATTTTGAAAGTAGCTACGAAATCACTGAACTAGGAGTTTTCGTAGCGCGCTACGAAACCCCTGTAGCAGCCTGTTTTAGCAGAAAAACTGTTTTTACTAGTTAACTTCCAAAAGCTTTCCTGAGCAGCCGAGAACTTAATTTTGCAAACTGAAAGAGGCTTTTCTTCCTAACATGCTGCACTACATAAACCTCTTTCATTTTCTTTAATTCCATTCTGAGGTGGGATAAATTTATGGTTAAACTTGCGCTACGAAACTGTTGAAAGTCAAGCTTTGTCTTCTCGTTTTAGCAGTCTTTTTCAAGATCCGTTTCTGGTTACAAGAAGATGTATTTTGGAATTCTGAGGGAGGTTTCTCTTCATAAACTCTCCAGATACAATAACCTATCTCACTTTATTCATAAGTGTTTTCAGTTGGGAGATACTAAGCTTTCATTGAGACCCTACTTTCAGAAAACGGATTTTTCCTGTTTTCCACGTGTTTTTCAAGGATAGTTTATGGACAGCTGGAGAAATTTTTTAAAAAACCAGGAGAGGTTTTTGTTCTGGAAAACATGGGCTACAAAAACCTCCTTCAGTTTCGTAAAATGTGTCATGGATGAAGAGATAAAGGCTCTGTCCCACGTGCCAATTTTCAAGGATCTAAACCTAAAAACAGGGAAACATGTTCCCTAATTTCTAGGGTTTGTCATCAGCAGTTGGGTGACCACGTGGGAGGCTTCATCAAATTCGACTTCTTGAGGTTGCAAGTTGCCAAATAATGCTTTAAATTCTTAGATAAGGTTGTTGAATCATGATAAGGAGTTACACTCCTAGTTGCATTAGGTCTCTAGGACTGCTAGTTAGGTGTCATTTGCATTTAATAATCAGTTTTATGTATCAATAGGTGTCATAGTAGGATGAATTCGAATTCCCCTCATGCTGGAGGAGGAATCTCAGTTATGTAAAGATCTCTATATATAGAAGAAGATATGATGTACAAAGGGTTGGAAAATGTTAGAGAAAAAGACTACTTTTGTAAATGATATGCAGGGATTGATATATACAGAAGCAGTTGGACTTTTCTGAAGCTGAGATTCTTAGTGTACTTCAGTGAGCTTCATCTTTTATCTTTGAAATGCTTTACTTCCATAGTCTTAATGCTTACTTCTCAGGATTCATGAAGGATTTTTTATGTTCAGAATATGTGATGTTGTCCTTTCCTTAATTCTTACAGTGGTATGGATGTATAATCACTCAGAATTCACTGAATGTGCGCTGACTTCCTGTATACATTCATAAACTGTGTGGTCCCATATGAGTTTATGTTCTGAATGTTTAAATGCTGAATGCCCTGACTTCCATGTAGGTATTAAACTCTGATCTATCACTTTAAATTCTTTCCTTTTGAATACCTTGATGTATCATTACTCAGAATTCATGCCCACATGCTCTGACTCCTATGAACTTCAAGTTATTGAGACTTTCTTGAATGTGTCACTCTTTCATTGAAGTATATACAAGCCTCAGATTTATAAGAAGAGCCATTTGTTATCCTTATCTCTGTCACTGACTCCATAGCCCAATGGTAGCAAGTCTCCATCTTCCAATCTACAAACATATAAAATCACAAACCATAGAGTTAGCCATCTATCCATATCTTTAATCAATATCATTAACCCTTTGAGAGAGCCCTCTCAGGCTAAGGAGGCTAAGCCTTAGCTAAAAGATTGGTTTGAAATAGTTACACTGAGATAGTCTGATCAGCAGCCTATCAGGGTCCTATTTTGGTGAAAACACTTCCTATGAGAATTGAGATATATGGCTATATAAGGTTGCTTCTTGAAGCCATATTATTTTTTGAAACAAAACCTTTAAAAGCAAACCTAAAGAAATAAAGTTTGAGAAGAAACCTAAAAACTAAATAAGAGTTTTGAGTTTAATAATTACATGCAAATATCTATGACATGCATTGAAAATAAAGTCATAATTCATGCTCACAATTTCACAAATTTATCCTCTACTCTCTTCAATTTTACAATTGGTCAACAAATATTTATAAAAGAAAAAATGTTCCTTCCTTTTGAAAAATATTCACTACAACCCAAATTTTAACAAAGATATGCAACTCTTCTTTTCTCTAATCATATATCTGTGTAATGGAACATATGAATTAAATCTCACAAGGAACCGTGAAGAAAACATATCAGAGGGTGCGGATGCCACTGAAAAGAAGCCATAACACCAATCAATGAAAGAAGGGCATCAACCATGCCCCTAGGGATTTAAGTAGAGATAAGACGAGTGTTGATCATATCCTAGTCTTAATATCCATGGGAATAGCCTCATTGACTCTAAATCCATATCCCTTTGAATTAGGTGTATTGTGGCTCCTATTTCTAAACCCTTTTACTAACTCCATTTGCACAGGAAAGAAAATGAGCTTCTCAAATCCGGTAGAACTAAGGCAAACAATTAGCATCATAAAACAAACCTTGGTTTCCCATTTATAGAACAAATGGGCTCCAATCATTTGACTCTAATTTACTTGATGTTAGAAACAATGTTAATACTAAGAGGGGGGTGAATCAATATTAAGGCTAACTTTAATCTATTATGCCAACTTATATTTTTCACATTTAAACTTGGAAACCATTCATGTGATCATCAACAACATATCATTTGCAACAATATGAATAAATCAACACATGAATACACATATCACGAGCAACATACATATGAACACCAAGGTTTAATGTGGAAACCCTTCTGGGAAAAAAATCACCAAAGCTTGTTTGTTATTATGATGTAAATAAGAGCTCCTAATCTATTACATCAATGTTTATTTGTGAGACACCACTCACAAAAAGCACCAACTCCCTTTTATTGTTTGCTAGCACCCACTAATAGGAAGCACTATCTCCCTTTTTCTATAGACACCTAATTAGCCTACCATGAAGCACCAACTTCATGGATTTATGCAAGCACCCACTTGCAGGAAGCACCTACCTCCAATCTCTTCTAAGATATCTACTAGATGGAAGCACCAACTCCCTAGTTTGTAGGCTCCAACCCACACTCAATAAGGAACTAATACTCACTGTAAATGGTAGCCTCTCTGCCTGTTTTCAGCTCTTATTTCATCCACTTGGCCCTCTGCTCTCTTTTGCATTCGACCCTATGTTCTTATCAGCAACCTTCACTCATACTCATCCCTCTTTTCACCCTCTATCCAATATGCAACAACTCACAGTTCTCGACCCTCTTCCTCGCACACTCTCGACCTCTCTCTGTAGCCCAGGCACAGTTGGCCTCTTCTCAATAACACAATCACTCTTGGCCTTTCTCAGCAGCTTACAAACACTTGGAGCTCTCCACTTAGGTAACTCAACTATGTTACATTCCCCCCACCTTGCTCAATTGCAATACTATTTTTTGTTCCTATGCTGCATAAGGAATGATGTTATCTCTGTTGTTTTCCATACTTCCTGAAAGCATACTTCTGCATGGATATCCATGTTGTTGTTACTTCTGGTCACTTTCTCATTGAAATGCCATTAATTTTGAGAATGGGCACCTGAGCATTCCTCCACAATGCAAATCAATTCTTAGTTCATCTGTGTACTCCAACAAGGTCCTCCATGCTTCTTAATTGCCCAGAAATCTTAGATTGTATTGCAAGCATGGCTCTCTTGGTCTGTGGTCAGAGCTTTTGAACTTAACATTCATTGAATTCTTCATATTGTGCAAGGAAGATCATAGATGATTTTCTTTTGTTTGAGTCAAACTTCATTAATTCATTATGCAAACCATGGTCCTCTCTGTATCCATCTAGAGCTTCTCAGCAATCCAACTTTGGTAAGCCTCCGGATATGGCATAACTCCCAGTTATAGTGCATTCTGCCAGATAGTTGTCGACTCATCCATGCATCATATGTATGCAGTCCCTTTTGAAACAAGCCCTCTCTTAATTATTTGTGGCCTGACATGCTTAGACCCACAACATTGCATAATAAGCCCAAAAGGGATATGGTTCTCGTGGATGATAATGTTTGCCACAACATGCCCTTAGCCACAAACCACGTGAAGTCCATAAAAAACCGGCTCACAGGCACTTTTTTTCACTATAGTCTCGAGGGCTTAAATACCATGCAGTAAACCTTTTGCGCCCTCGGTCATACAACTACACAGAACCAAGTCTTAGGCTTAACCTTAGCCTTCAGCCTTCCATCTGGGATTACGTGTAGTGTGGGGTTTGCTCGTTGTGTGCACTGGCCAATCAAATGCCTAATGAGTTGACATGTAACATCACCACAATGCCTTCCTGTCCCTACGTCTTTTATTTATTTTTGGACCGTTAAGTTCTTTTGGGCTCTATCCTGCGGGCTAAGTTGTATCGTGGGGTTCGCTGCTGCAACCAAGAGCCAATAGTCGCACAGTCAGGATGAGTTGTTTCTGACATTGCCCACATTATCTTGCAACTAGTCAATGCACCTCTTTCTTTAAGTGTTGCGCTTGTTTCTTCCAAGCACTGGCCAACGGGATGATGTCAGGCTGATGTCATCAGTGTGACATGGTGCCTCCAGAGTGGTGACACATGTCACTCGAATTTGGCCCAATAGGGCACCCAAAAATGATGAATCTTCCTACCACATGCCCCTTTATACCGATGTCATCTTGGCCAATCTAATGCTACCACATGCCTGCTTTTAGGAGAGAGAAAAGGGTCTTAGGCCTAGCGTTTTGGAGCGAAGACCTTTGTTAATTTTTCAAAGGGGTCCCAAGCATTTATTTAATATTGCCTACTCTCCATTGCAATTTGATTTCATATCCATTTGGGAAAGCCTTTGTGGGATTTTCTGTCACTGTGGGGGCCTACCACTTATCATTAAGCCAATACTCTTCCTCCATTGCACTGTGTTAGGGACACGCCCACCCGTCAAATGTCACCCTGCTTAAACGCTTGGGTTCCCTTTGTAATTTCACCGAGATGCACTCGTGGGGTCACTACTGCAAGATTGTATGTTACGTGGGCTCTATCAGTGGCCAATCACAATGCTCCTCACTACCTTGCTGCTCCATGTCTGCCGAATCAATCTTTAGGCTTTCCTTAAGTTTTTTCCAAGGTACTCTTTCCAGGCTTCCACCATCGATCCAGGTTGTGGTGTGGGCTCCGCTTGAACCAATAGGAAAGTTTTCTACCACTCTATGTGCTCTCACTTCTACCCACTTATAATTCCTTGTGCACCTTAAGATTTCTCCGGGGTGTTACCATTGGGCTACATCCATTTGGATGTGTTGTAATGGGGCCTCCAACGGTGGCCAATGAAAACACTTGCCGCCATTGTTTTGTTTGCCACATTTTCCCCGTCCATTACTTAGCCGCTTTGCTAAAAATACTCCACCAACTCTGTCTAGCTGCCAAAATGACGCACTCCAAGTAGTCCTCCAACCCTTTTAACATTACACCTTTGACTTTAGGTAGCCTAAACTTTGACTGGCACTATGTTGTGATCTAGGAGGCCATTTGTGGACTTCAATATACTATTGGAAATCTCTTCCTGAGAACTATCCAACTGTGCCATCTAATCTAAACTCCTAAGTTAGAAATTCCTTCAAAGCTTGGGACTCCCAACCACCATAGTCATCATATTATGACTTCTCCACTAAGCCTGTTACTATGATGATTCTCTACAAGAGACTGCAACAACCATGGGAATCCCCTTGAGCTCCTCCTATGCTTGACACACCATGCACACCAATGCTAGCCCTAATTACCATCACAACAAACCTAGTGGACATCAATGCTAACATATCTGCTGCCACCAACATCAATACTAGCCTGGTTGACATCAATGCCAAAACACTTGCTACTGCCTGCTACTAATATACTAATCAATCATATAGATAAATAATACCACTGATGTGTGACCCACTAGATTCCATTTGGATACCCCATAAAAGTTTAGCTTGATGTGATGTTGGGTGCGCGAGCTTCATTGCTCTGGACTTTTGTTGCATTGCCACTGACCATCAAGACAATGCCAACCATCCAACACTCGAATCAATCAATGTTTTCCCTCTATCCTCATCATATACCGTTTTGATAGAGGAATGAATTACCTATAGCTACAACTATATAAAATCATAAACAAACACAAATTAATCACTCAACCCCTAACCTTCGATATTTTCATTGTTTATAAAAAGAGATCCAAATAAACATTTTTTTTGTATCTCAGAGGAACCTAACAACCTACTTGACACATAACTACCAATAAACCTCTGGGGGTTTACGACCTATCCTCCTCTCCATAAATCGGGTCACAACTGGGGGGATTTGAACCTTGGATATCTCAATTTTCATAGATTTCACATTACTTCAATCACCAATTGAGCTGCCCCCTAGGACAAAAACATAGTCTATTTTAAATAAAATTTCAAGAAAGATTTAAATTTACCAATATTAGACAATGTAAAAAAGTTAATTCTTCTAATAAATTTTAAATATGAAAAATCCAATTCATGAAACTCTTCTAAAATTTCATTCAATTAATTAAAGTAATAACATTTAAACAATATATAATTTCTAAATTCCATGATCGGGGTGTGAGCTGGGCCCAATGGGCATGCCTTGGCCCACAATATAATGCATATCTCCAAGATATCTACGACCACCCTCTGCATTCATGCAACACTTGGAGAGGTGGTTGTCTGCATGTGAAGTTTTATTTCCAACCTTAAAGGTGGTAGAGCCATTACGACAGGTGTTAAGGTGAGTTCTCCCTTCATTGCGCTAGGTAATTTGGTCTACATCCTCCATTCGCTATGGTTCTGGTTCGAGCTGCTCGTTCTGGGGAAATCATAGTCTCAGTCTCCTTCTGGTCTTGGACGTGACCACTAGTATGTACCCACTCTTAATTTTTCTCCCTATGCATATATGGATCTGTGTATCTACCCTTCGGTCTATGGCATGCATGGTACTGTGGTAGTTTGGCGAGATTGGAGTCGCAAGTTCCTGGAGCATGGCATAGTGTGGTTTTTGTTACATGCTGAGTCATTGGTCTTTCATGTCTAAGTGTCTGTGGTCTATGAGATTTGGTTATCATGTATGGGCTCATGCAGGGTTGGCCTATGGGCTGCTCTGTGTGTCGAGGCACTCCCTACTTGGATTATTGCGGAATTGTAAGGGTTTTGGTTTCTGGCAAATTCTGTTTGTTTCTTGGGTATTTTGAATTTGTATGGGTTTGGAACAGAGCCAAGGTTGTCTGTAAACACTGGCCCGACCTTAGTTGGTATAGGGTTGTGGTTTGGGGAGCTCTGTTGGAAATTTTTAGTGTCAGTCCAACCTTAGTGCATAGGGTATGCTGTATTTGGTTCTGTCATCTGGTTGTGGGTGGGTCCTGGTCAAGGGCCAATTCTTGGCTCAAATCCTATTAGTATAGGCCTGATTATGGGCAATTCAGTGCCTTTTTTGTAACGCATATTGCATTTGGTTTCGGCGCAAGGTTGTATGTGGGTTGCGGTCAAGGGGTAAATCTCGGCTCAAATGCTATTTCTTTCTTCATTACAATGTTATGTTGGTTGAATCGATAAAACATGAGACTCGCTCGAACAATTATGGGGTTTTGCTTGTGGATGGTGGTGTTAATCAATTTAGGCCCATTAGTGGGCACTGGTGGAACAATGGTAGAAGTAGGTCCATAACACTGTGCTGGCTGCCAAGTGACAACACGCTTTAGAGCTGGTTCCTTATTTGGTTGGTTTCTTTTGTAATTTCTTTGACAGGTCTTTAGAGCTGGAGCGACCCTTGACAACGTCATGCTTCTAAGCTTCGACTTTGTTTGGGTTGACCTCCAGATCTCGACACAGGACAACATTTGCTTGGTAGGAGCTGAAAGACAGTCCGTGCCTCTGGTAAAGGAAGGAATGATGGTGGGAAACAGAGGAAAGCCTCCCCTTCTCAGACCAATCAACCCAGTTCATTCGGGGGGACTGTGCGTGAGCGCAAATCAACCTCCCATATTATTCAGGAAGCCGCTCAGGCTTACCAATCAAGCAATTCAAATCTGGTCAAGCAACTTATCGCAGTTTGAGAAGAAGAGATACAACAAACTGATGAGGGATTCAAAATTGATTTAGAAGATTGGCAAACTTTGATTCCTGGCCCTAGACACACACGTGGCAGATCCTCTCAATATAAACAAACAGTCCACCCATTTTGGATGATGAAGAGAATTCTGACCAAAGCCTTGGAGCTGTTTCCACCTGATATGCATTTGTACTCCCATAGACATTCAGATTATACTAAAGAGTTTCAATTGCAGCAGCAGAATGGTCGGCTCAGCTGCATAGAGCAACACATCCTCTGTATGTGTTGCTCTAGTGGAACAATGGTAGAAGCAGGTTCGTAACGCTGTGTTGGCTGCCAGTTGACAACACACTTTAGAGATGGTTTCTTATTTGGTTGGTTTCTTTTGTAATTTCTTTGGCAAGTCTGCAGAGCTGGAGTGACCCTTGGCAACGTCATGCTTCTAAGCTTCGACTTTGTTTGGGTTGACCTCCAGATATCGACATAGGACAACATTTGCTTGGTAGGAGCTGAAAGATGGTCTGGGCCTTTGGTAAAGGAAGAAATGACCGTGGGAAACAGAGGGAAGCCTCCCCTTCTCAGAGCAATCAACCCAGTTCATCTGGGGGACTGTGCGTGAGCGCAAATTGACCTCCCATATTATTCAGGAAGCCGTTCAGGCTTACCAATCAAGCAGTTCAAATCCGGTCAAGCAACTTATCGCAGTTTGAGAAGAATAGATACAACAAACTGATGAGGGATTCAAAATTGATTTAGAAGATTGGCAAACTTTGATTCCTAGACCTAGACACACTCGTGGCAAATCCTCTCAATATAAACAAACAATCCACCTGTTTTGGATGATGAAGAGCATTCTGGCCAAAGCCTTGGAGCTGTTTCCACCTGATATGCATTTGTCCTCCCATAGACATTCTGATTATACTAAAGAGTTTCAATTGTAGCAACAGAATGGTCGGCTCAGCTTCATAGAGCAACACATCCTTAGTATTCCCCACACAGAGCTTCCAGGTTCCACTGTGAAGGACCCTGCTCCGATGGATTCAACTAATGATGAGTAGTGGCAGTACATCCCTGGTTATAGTTTTGTATGAAGTAGTTTCAAATTTTTAGGCATATTTGTAGTTATGTTGATAGGTATCTAGCAAATAGGAAGAACAAAGACTCTCAAACATATATAACGTGGCTGGTTAGACTTATTATTTTTTTTGTTTCCAGATGACATATTTTACAGTTAGGTGGCCAACAACCCTGATTTCCCTCAAGGCAGGTTGAGGCCACCTAACCTTCAGACATATAGATGTAAACTGCTTTATGTTAGAAAACTAATGGAAAGGTACCACCAAGCTTACAATATATATATATATGTATATAATTAATTAATGAAAATAATAACCTTCAAACATAATATAATTTATGTCATGTCCCCATTGTTATTTTCCTCTATAATACAACCAGGATGAGTTTCTAAGGTATGTGATGGCGAGGCCGCATGAGAAGATTACATCATTGGGGTCTCGAAAGAGTTTTGAGGAGTTTCTATGGGATCTGATGGCATTCGCTTAACATATCCCATCATTCGCACAACTTGCCTTTCGTTCCATTGCATTTCGACAAATTTAAAAAATTAGCATTATTATGGGGCCTAACTTAATTAATTATGCTCGAGGTGGCATTCCGGGAAGATTATTTGATGGAACACCTTAGTGTAATAGATCGTTGGAACCAAAACGAGAATATCTACATGATAGGATGCTCAGAAGTGACTTCCAGTGGGGCTGGAGAGAGTATGGTGGGTGATTTACCATTTTTCTTAATTAAAAATGACTTTAATTAGTTATTTAATTAAGGAAAAATAATTAATTGGAGGAAAAGGCCTAAATGTGACTTAAGTGAAATAAATACTTCTAGAATAATAAAAAAATAAATTAAGGTGCTTCTTGAGGCTTGGAGATCTACCGATCAAATATATAAAAGAGGAGGAGGAGGGCATTTGGAGACATTTTGGATTTGTGTATTGCCTTTGTGGTGAGGTTTTGAGAACCCCGTTCTCTACTTGAACAGTAGCGCCGAACATAAACAGTGAGAGTGGACGAGCACCCATTTCTTCCCTTGGTGGATCCATTAAGGATTCAAAGGTTGCAATTTATTGATTTTCAATTTGTTATGGAGGCCAGTGACTGCATTATTGTAGATCTATTTGAGGCCATCATCTCAACCATATTTGTGCTCTTGTACGAGCTTATTTACACATTAATAAAATAAGATTGAAATCTTTTGCATGTTTATATTGTCTATTATTCATAGGTTGCAGTTTATTGATTTTCAGTTTGTTTTGGAGACTAGTTGTGACGTTATTATAGATCTATTTGAGGCCATCATCTCAACCATATTCCTCCTCTTGTACGAGCTTATTTACATATTAATAAAATAAGATTGAGATCTTTTGCATGTTTATATTGTCTATTATTCAGTTGTAGATTCTATTTCTTGGTTTTGGTGTAATTTTTTTTTATACAAATTGTTTATTGCGTTGAAAACTTAAATTTCTAACTATTTTCTGCCAATTTTATATTTAGAACATTACAATTTCTAAATAAATAAATTTAAATTATACAATTAATTAAAATAATTATATTCAACATAATATAATTTCTAAATAAATTTAAATTAATATAATAAAAATTAATAACCTTATATTATTTTTCAATCTAATTTAAATTAATTTTAATCAAAATATTTGTTTAATAATCCATTTTATCGGAAACAAACTTGATAAGTGTACTTTCACAAATAAATATACAAACCTTGAAAAATATACCAATACCTATGGAGCCACATATTTCTGAAAAAGAACTTAAACCTAAGTTATAGCCATTAAAATGCAGAAATTGATATCTTTACTCTTACACATAAATATACAAACCTTGAAAAATATACCAATACCTATACAGCCACATATTTCTGGAAAAGAAGTTAAACCTAAGTTATAGCCATTAAAATGCAGAAATTGATATGTTTACTCTTACACATAAATCTACGAACCTTGAAAATATACCAACACCTTACCAGCCACATATGTCCTGACATGTTTAGTCTCGCACATAAATCTACAAGCCTTGAAAATATACCAATAGCTTACCAGCCACATATTTCTTCAGAAGTTAAAGATACGTTGGCGCCATTACGATGCAGAAGGAAAGCATAATGTGGCCATTCAAATTCTCCAACGAGTTTCTAGTCACTCAGAGCTTGCCCTTCAAGGAAGACGTATTTTGGTTGGTATTCACTCGTTATGAATGTCTGCAGTATGGATCGATTGAGAAACTCTGCCATTAATTGTTATAATGAATACATTAGTCATTTCTGCTGGAGGGGTTGGGCGCCTTATTACTTCATATATAGACTATGAATAACGCATTTGTAATGTATTTCGTTATTAGTCCCTGCCTCCGGCATAGCAGGGACTATGGCGTTCGATAGGGCATTGACTTGCTATTAAATTGCGCGTTGACCGTTCATTTTTGCGGGGTAATCACTGTTTAACCAAACTTTACGCTGTACTTATGTTGGGTACGCTGGGCTTATGTAGTGATTAAGCAAACTTTACACTGTACTTATGCTGGGTACAGCTGAGCTTATGCTGGGTACTTTGTCCGCTAGAAAACTTTAACCAAAATTATCACCAAAATTTTCAGTTCACCCTCTTATTATTGCCCGCCTCACTTGGCCCGATGTGCGCACAACTTAATTCACTTGGCCCGATGTGCGCACAACTTAATTTATTCACTTGGCCGGCTGTGCGTACAACATGTGCGCACAACTTAATTCACTTGGCCGGCTGTGGGCACAACTTAATTTATCCTAATTCACTTGGCCGGCTGTGCGCACAACTTAATTTATCCTAAATTCTTTCTGGCCCTGTTATAGCACAACTTAATTTATCCTAAATTCTTTCTGGCCTGTTCTCCGTGCCGTGCCCTGTTATCGCACAACTCAATTTATCCTAAATTCTTTCTAGGCCTGTTCTCCGTGCCGTGCATGGAGTGTCCTGCATGCTGCAAGTGCCAGAGGTTTGAAGTCTATGTGCCAGAGGTTTGAAGTCTATGCAGAGGCGTCCACGTTTGTCTAGTTGAAACTAACAATGGAAGGAGTACACTCTCTTCACGGCACTGAAACTAATTTAAATGTTTTTGCCAGATGTTTGAAGTCTATGCAGAGGCGGCACTGAAACTAATTTAAATGTTTTTGCCAGATGTTTGAAGTCTATGCAGAGGCGTCCACGTTTGTCTAGTTGAAACTAACAATGGAAGGAGTACACTCTCTTCACGGCACTGAAACTAATTTAAATGTTTTTGCCAGATGTTTGAAGTCTATGCAGAGGCGTCCACGTTTGTCTAGTTGAAACTAACAATGGAAGGAGTACACTCTCTTCACGGCACTGAAACTAATTTAAATGTTTTTGCCAGATGTTTGAAGTCTGTGCAGAGGCGGCACTGAAACTAATTTAAATGTTTTTGCCAGATGTTTGAAGTCTATGCAGAGGCGTCCACGTTTGTCAGTCTATGCAGAGGCGTCCACGTTTGTCTAGTTGAAACTAACAATGGAAGGAGTACACTCTCTTCACGGCACTGAAACTAATTTAAATGTTTTTGCCAGATGTTTGAAGTCTATGCAGAGGCGTCCACGTTTGTCTAGTTGAAACTAACAATGGAAGGAGTACACTCTCTTCACGGCACTGAAACTAATTTAAATGTTTTTGCAGAGAGTCCAACCCAACATACTCCTGAGGAGCAGCTCCATTTTGCAAACGGATATTGACAACTGATTTGTTATCAAGATGATTCAGTTTTTGCCAGATGTTTGAAGTCTATGCAGAGGCGTCCACATTTGTCTAGTTGAAACTAACAAGGGAAGGAGTACACTCTCTTCACGGCACTGAAACTAATTTAAATGTTTTTGCAGAGAGTCCAACCCAACATACTCTTGAGGAGCAGCTCCATTTTGCAAACGGATATTGACAACTGATTTGTTATCAAGATGATTCAGGAGATGCAGAAAAGGATGGATGGGCGATCCTGGCTCAGAAAATTGGGGAAGGCAGCCCGTCGTGCTAAAATACACAAGTCATCAGATGAGGCCAGAACAGAGGTATGTAGCCCGTCTTGTGTATATGATCTAAATTAAATATAGATAGCATTGCCAATTCTTTTTAGTAAATTGCATGATGTTTTCTCTAAATTGCATGATTCTTTAGAACTATAATGAAGGTAGGTTTATTTCTTTTAAATCCTCTGTGTAATGCAAGAAATAAAAAATGGCGCCTGCACATTCTATTATGTAAATTGCATGATTCTTTAGAACTATAATGGAGGTAGGGTTTATTTCTTTTAAATCCTCTGTGTAATGCAAGAAACCAAAAATGGCGCCTGGTTTATTTCTTTTAAATCCTCTGTGTAATGCAAGATTCAAAAAATGGCGCTGCGCATTCCATTCTTTGGTTTCTGTCAGACAGCCATGTTGGAGTATCAAACTCTTGTTGCTCGGTAAATTGCATGTTTCTGTAGAATTATTTTGGGGTTTGGGAAATTTTTCTTTCTTTTAAATCCTCTATGGAATGCAAGAAACTCAAAATGCCACTTACACATTCCAGTGCTACAAAAGTAAGGCAGAAGCAGCAGCAGCGAACTGTTTCCCTTTAGCAGGCTGTTCCCACCTGCATTTCACAGAACTGTTCATTAAGAACAACTAAAAATCAACAAAATAGTAATAAAATCCGAAAATTCAATCAGACTAGGGTTTCATCTTCGTGATTCGTACGCATCCCAGAAGCATCGAAATCAAGGTCCGAACCACAGATTGAGGACACAAATCAAACAGCATCCAGGATTCTTGCAATAAAACAAGTGGCAAAACCAGACCACAGGAAGAAGCAGATATAAAGAAAAAGAAGTCGCTGTCCCTCATGTTATACTTCTCAGATTTAGTTGGTTTGAAGTTTATTCCAAGTTTGTCCCATAACACCAAGATTTTTGAACTTCAAATATGCAGTAAAAGCAATCAATCTGTAATAAAACTGCATTAATGCAGGAGTAATTATGGCAAGGAGGAATGTATATCCCATAGCTCCAAGCATTAATATCTAAGGCATAAGAAGCATGATTCAGATCATTAAAACATACATGTGTTAAGTTACTCCTATCTGAGGTGTGCAATCCCAAATGATAGAGGTGTGCAATCCCAAATGATACCAGGATCCTTGTCAACAGTGACGCTGATCTTCAAGTAGGCACTGCTGATTCAAGCTTCAAACCACAGGCAACAAGTTTATTGCTCCGTTGATGCCCAGAGGTCAACTCTACACAAAAATAGATGCATGTACAGGAAGAAATATATATATGCCCTAAAGACTGCCACAGAGGTTAATGTAATTAGGTCCTTATGCTCAGAATTTTGGACTTCAAGAAAAACTGCTGCTTTAAGGTGATCACAATGTCTTAACAAGCAAAACCCTCACTGCTGTACCTCAGGACCGAGATCAGAAGTTGCCCTTGGCTGAAATTTCAGTGATCAATTTCAAGACTTCGTGAATTTGCAATACTGGAGAATGCAATGCCAAATGTTTCAGATAGAAGGCCTCCCAGGATGAATATTCATGACTGCAGAGATTAGACAATAAGGCCGCAATGTTATGAAGTTTTCCTTTAATCACTTCTACTCAATCTTCAAAGGAGGTCGGAAGAATACCAGTCACAAGATTTTTGCACAGAAGACAATTGGTATCAAGCCTTCAACTCCACCGCGACCATGCCACTGCAAGTGTCCGCGCCATGAGGTAAGATGAACAAATGTTGAACTGTGTTGGCGACATCTGGTAAACATGCATGTTGATGTATTTCACTGTGAACGAGTGGTTGACAGATCACCTTAACGCCAGAAGCGCGAACCATTTTTCCAAAAGTTATGTCCACCACGTTTCTAATTTTTATTAATTCTGATACGTATTTATCAATAAATTGTATAGTAATATAATTTATAATTAGCAACATGTGAAGTCAATAGAGCCAAACAAGTTGTGAAGCTTCTTCCAGTGTATAATATAAATTGTATAGTAATATAATTTATAATTAGCAACATGTGAAGTCAATAGAGCCAAACAAGTTGTGAAGCTTCTTCCAGTGTATAATTTTGCGAAAGTTGAAACAATTTCAGGTTTTTTTTTTTTAAATAAACGAACGCAATTGTTTTCACCCTTATTTGTCATTCAACCTCCGTACGATATCAGTCGGCCAGGGAATTATTGACTGTAAGATGAAGTGTAATTTTTTTTTGTCTCACCGTTTTGTACATATGATCTCTAAATATCTCCTCCAAACTTCAAATTTAATATTTCCTCATTCACCAACATCTGCAACATCTGCTAATTAAAAATAGCATTTTGTGGAATTGCTAATGAAGAATAATGTGGCGAAATGAGTATCAGACACATTAAATTAGTCTTAGAGCATTGGCGATTGGCAATAACCGTGCATATTACTCTGTTTGGACTTGTGATACCATTTAATCATAATATTAACAACAAAACTGAACATTACAAATATAATAACAAATTGGAATAGAGTATAATAATAATAGTAATTTAAACATAAAGATAACATATATATAACTCACATAGCTATTTAGTATAATAACATATTTAGTATAATAACAAATTGGAATAGAGTATAATAATAATAGTAATTTAAACATAAAGATAACATATATATAACTCACATAGCTATTTAGTAAAAGTCTGAATTACCTAAATAAAGTCAAAAATGTCTGGATCGTTCTATTTCAAAATTAAATACATGCTACGTCCTTCGTATCCTGTAATTATATCATCATAGATACAGATAATGTATTTCTGTTTAGTATCTTTGAATGGTGAGTAATATTCTTTTTAAGAAATCTTTTTCCTCTACCCGTTGTACTGTTTAGAGTAGTTTCTCTTTTTTTCCCTGTACTTTGCTTTCCATTCTCCACCTTTGCACAGAGCCTTTGTATTATGTTGTTGTAGCAGACCCCGGCAGGGACTACCGCCACGGCAGTGGCTCCCTTGTTTCATTGAGAAAGTGATGGTTTAAGGATAACACAAAGTTTGTTTGTCTCCCTTGTTTCATTGAGAAAGTGATGGTTTAAGGATAACACAAAGTTTGTTTGTCAAACTTTGTCTTCAAGGTTTTAAGTAATTTTTGTTTTTCAAATTAGCAAGAACTAATTTCGAAGGCATCAAAAAGATTTGATTCTCAAATTTTTTTTGATAAGTGAGATATTTAACAACAGAAACTCGTTGATTCTCAATTTTTTTTGATAAGTGAGATATTTAACAACAGAAACTCAACTAAGTAAGTTCTTTTTTGGAATTTTAAATCAATTTTTTTTTTATTATGTAAAACTGATTTCCATTTTTCAAATAAATTTTTAGATGAATTGGTTAGGATAAAAATGATTTCCAAAGAACAAACATGTACATCTTGGTGAGCCTAAACCCGAATAAAAAAGCACCCAACAACTTAGAAAGATTTTGTAGCGAAAGATTATGAAACCAACAGCTGAATTCTAGGGATTCAACCTAATGAATTTATATGTCACAAAACGCAAAAGACAGCTTTTGGTTGAAGTTCAAGAATTTTGGTAAAGTCTGCTCATTGTAATGCGTTTTGTGGAACATCTACATTTGACTCAGTCGCTGAAACGGGTTGCGTTCTGCTTGGTGGGATTTCTTCCGTTATCTCAGGTGCTGAAGCAGTTGAAGGGCGAGCATTTGTGTTTTCATCTGCGTCTGGCACATGTGCATGATTCCGGAAGGAGAAGCTTCCTGTGGGCAGCGCACTGGTTCTAAAAGGACTGGTTCCATGAGCGGAAGGGCTACTTGTGAAACAGGGTGTAGAGCATGGACTGTTGCTCGTTCTTGAACCCTCCTTTTGGTCCACGTAGTTCAAGAACGATTTCATTTCTATGGTCAAGGACTTTAAAGACTTCCCGGCTGATTGATCACCCATTTCACCAGGGCGCTTAACATTAGGATCTCTCTTGAAACTGTAGAGAAGCCGGAAAATGCAGATAATTAGAGCTATCAATGATGCCCCTCCTGTGATTGCGTAAAGACCCCAGAAAATCTGAATGCCCAACGGATCGGAATTTGGATTTCCTCCGGAATCCGTGCAGACAGTGTTACTAAACCACTTGTCTTCAATTTCCCGTATTTCTTTATCCTCTGAGAAAGATAGAACAGCCCTGGAAACGTCAGAGGCAAGGGGAGAACCCTTGGGAAATACCTGTGCAGAGGATCTGTTCAGATATTGGCTATGGAAGAAGCGAAATGCACTGTAGTTTAGAAAATGGTTTGAAGGAACTTACAAAGCCGAAGCCTCCAGTCCTGTGGATAGGTCCAACCGTTGTATACCCGCATTGAGAAGCTAGAAAAATGCGAAGGTAAGGAATCTCGTCGAAAATTGCAGCCACCCCATTCTTTGGGCCCTTTGCGAGAGCCTCTCCTGCTTCCTCTAGTGTCGAATATGGTCGGAGATTTTCTTTGGCGATGCCAAACGCCGGATCCTGCAGGAGGTCACCTATGAAAGACCCTTCCTGATACCCTACTGCTACTCCACTGGCACTGAGAGACGCCACATCTTGAAAAGTAGGTTCCAGTTGTGAAACTGTGAGCATAGATGTCAAACTGGCCGTATAGCTGGATTTCAGAATTAGAACTACAAATAGCCAGATTATAATCACAATTCGGGACAAATGGTTCAGTAACTTCTCCCCTGCAGTACAGTAGACCAGTAAGGCCGAAAAACATTCAAATGGATCATTCTAAATGGTGACAAGGCATTTTAGTTCGAAGGAGAATAACTTACCGTGTGTGAAATACAGCGTCGAGAACGAAAACCTGGAACGGCGGGGCGAATGAAGACGTTAAAAGATTGGGCTATTCTAAAACAAAAGGCAGAGGAACAAAATACAGACAAAAACAGAGTATTGCGCAAATGTCAATTAGAAACTAAAACTCATAACAAAGCGCGCATCAAAATATATTTGGATTTTGATTTTCAGAAGTGGAAATACATTTACGAGAAAAACAGAGGCTGCTATTCTTTGTAGCCACAGTAAAACAAAATCTACAGTGGAGTACAGACAAGATTTACAAAATTCTACTGCGACTCTCTGTTTCACACAGTAAATATTTTTTTCAATCAGTGAAATATTATTTACATAAATTTTGATTTTTTATATATGGTTAAGATAGCCAGACACTAAATTGGTGCATCAGGCCCTTTCTTTGTGGGACCAGAGATCCACCTCCATGCAGCTATTTGATTGCTAAGTTTATGAAGACATACATACTCTATTTGACTGCCAAGTATGAAGAAATACATATACAGTGCAACTATTTGACTGCTAATTCTACGAAGACATACATATACATACTCTATTTGACTACTAAGTTTACAAAGACATACATACTCTACCAGCTCTGATTTTGAACCTGTGACTTCTTAGAAGGAAACACATGTTCTTAACCATTAAGCCCACTCAAGCTGTAAATTAATATAATAATAATGCATATTATTTAAGGGCAATGCAAAGTCACATTAGACAGTTCAACTTTGTATTTATAACTCACGTTGGGCAGTTCAACATTGTATTTATAACTCACAGTGGGCAGTTCAACATTGTATTTATAACTCACAGTGGGCAGTTCAACCATTTTTATTGGGCATTGATATTTCTATGGTTTTGATTTACAGATGTGACTGCATCTTACAAATATCAATGGAAGAAAAACAGAGCATGGTAAAAAAATTTCATTTGCTTTCAGGTTGCTTCAGCTTAAAAATAAAATTTACCACTAGATTTGTTTGTACTCTAGAAATTTGTTTGTACTCTAAAAATAAAGTGTTTATTAACATTAAATGTAGTAATTGAGATTATTTCCAACATATTTCATAATTCAAACATTACTAAAAGAAATATAATATATATAAAATGAGAAAATATAATATGTATAAAATGTCCACCGGTAAACTTTTTAAAAAACTAGTTCAATCTCCAAAGAGTTCAAGCATTATTATGACAAACAAACTGTGAATGCACACCCCTCAACTACACCATAGAAATAAAACAGTTTACAGATATAAGAATACAGAGTAAAATACCAGAGCAGAGTCACCACTTGGTCTTTGGGCTTTCCTCTAAACTCGGAATTTATTCTATGCTCAAGCAGCCATATCACAATTCCTGTGCATACAAAGAATACGCCTGTTGTGCACCACAGGCCTCGACTGAAAGGCAGCATAAATGCCCACGTGTGACTCGCTGCCTTTGTTTTGGTTTGTACAACCATCACAAAACCCGAATCTGTATACGGTTGCGTGAAATCAACAAACCTACTCCTATTTGCTAAGATTGTGGTGTCCCCCACTACTGCATCAAATTCCTGTCCAGAAAATTCGAAATCAGCAACGACAAGAGTGAAATAACAAAGAATTGAATCTTAAATCTGTCGAGGTAATGTGGTGGGTATGTTTTTTTTTTTTCATGGGAATTTAAATGTGGGGTGACATGTTTGTTTATATAATGGGGTTGTATTGTGATATTTAAATTTACATGATTAAAATTTGTGCTGTGATATTTAAGATAAGTTAAGATAAGATAATTATATTTATGTCCAACTAATAACTATAAAGTAGGTCAAAGGGACTATTAAGTACACTGATGTCTATACAAAGCTGGAGAATCAAAGGGTCTCCTATAAAAGATACAATGCATGAAGTAAATAAATATCTGGTCCTAGCGGAAAAGATCCAGAAGCTAATAAATTTAATAGATAAAATCGGAAAAACCAAATTGATACCGTAAACCACATTAAAAAACAAAACAAAAATTGAAATTCAATTCAATCCAGAATCAAGAAGCAGACCTGAAAGTAGACTTGATGATAGAATCAAGAAACAGACATGAAGCTCGACTTGATGGACAAGATGTTGGAAAAATAAGAATTGAAATTACAATTCAACCAAGAATCAAGAAACAGACCTGAAGGTAGACTTGATGGACAAGATGGTTATAGAATGACATTTAACGTAGACTTGATAGACAAGATCACATTAATACAGTGAACCACATTGGAAAAAAGCAAAAGTTGAAATTGCAATTCAACCCAGAGTCAAAGAACAAACATTAAGATAGACTTGATGGACAAGATTGTTATAGGAAGGACGAACCTAAAAACCAAATTGTTAAAGTGAACCACATTTTAAAAAAAATTGAAATTGCAATTCAACTAAGAATCAAAGAACGGACCTTAATGTAGACTTGATGGACAAGATCGTTATAGGAATGTGTTCGGTTTTGGCCCTCTTCTGCATAAGGAATGAGATCATATGGCAGTGCATAGTCAAGCCGACTCAAAACAGCATCAAACACATCTATACAGAAACCAGTGACCTGGCTTTCGTTGCGACTTCTATCGAATTTTACTCTGACGAATTCAGTGAACCCATCTTTTATGGGAACCCCAATTCTCATCCTCTTACCACTAGTTGGCTGTACCCACCCTTGAGGCACTGATGTGGATTCTCCAGGCCAAATCACTGGTCCAAGATTGGGAATAGTATTATTATTCCAATACCCAACGACCTGAAAGCCGTTACCCACCATATTCATAATCTCATAAGTAGAACCCACAATTTCCCCATCGTGCATCTGAACGACCCCACTTAAACCTCTAAAATTTGTCTTGAGGAGCTCGCTCAATAACTGTGGTCCTTCCTGAAACACCCCAAGTTCTGTCGAACCTGTTGTATTTCCAACAGCGAATGGTGGAGGTTTTATGGGGTTCCAGGAATTAAAACCAGCAGTTCCCAAATTCCCAATTGCTCGAGCTATCGTCCACACGGCGTCGTATGCGAACAAACCGTAGATATTGAGCTCAGCCTTTTCTTCATCTGGGTTTTCAACTCTAAATTTGCTTTTCCACCTTCTAGTGAAATCTTCAAGATTGCTGGAATTCTGAATATAAGTTTTGACTCCTAGGAGACCTTGCATAGAGTCAGTTGTAGAATCATTCAACATAACATCCCAAAGACTGGTATATTCCTCTGTAGTTATCCAAACATAACCAGCATCCATCATTCCTATTTCATGGGCCGCCATGAAAATTCTCGAACCGAGAGAAGGGCCGACATGGGCAACAAAAACTCTTGATTGCATCGACATTAATTTGTATAGCTCCATTCTTATGGCGTCCCCGTCCGCAGTTGACGATATTGCTGATCTATATTCTAATTCCGACCCAACATCCCTGAGCGCTTCACTCAATGAGGCGATTGCACCCGAACCATATTCATGATCCTCGTAAACAGCAGTAACTCTTCTCCAGCCATAAGCCTGAACCAGAGCCGCAATCGCCTTCATCTGTATGGCATCGCTACGTGCCATGCGAACAAAATACGGATATCGGTGGTTGGAGAACAAGGGATCCGTAGCAGAGAAGGAAACAACTGGTACTTGGGCTGCATCGCCGAGATTTGATACGAATTCTGCAACGACAGATTTCTGTGGTCCAATTATTGCCACCACTTCTCTTTCCAAGAGATCAAGCGCTGAATTTGCCCACAAAAACTAAGCATCAAACTCGTAACCAAGATGGAGAAACTGATATTGAAAAAAGAAAAAAAATAAAGATACCGCAGATTGATTTCTTCTGCGAATTTGTAATGGGTTTTCATCTATGGCAGGGAATAAAAACAGAAAAGATGTAACTTACCGGCTGAGGCGCCCACAACCGCATCACCTCCCGAGTCACGAAAGTGAAGAACCAAGCGAGAGCCGTTGAGCAACGGGGTGTCTCTGTTAACGTCTTCCGCTGATATTTCAATGGCGGTTTTGGCCACTTTTCCCACCCATGAATTGTTGTTCAAGACAACGCCTATATTTACCACTCTATCGTTCTGGGTTGCATTACAATGAAAGCTCCCAATATTGCATATTAAAACGCAGAAAATCATAAACTTTCCCAGAGTTTGGCCCTCCATCTGAATTTGCACAGATTCGCTGCCTGTTTTTCCCGTCTTGCACACGGATGTTCTATATATTATATAGGCTTGCAAACGGATGTTACATAATATATATATTATATAGGCTGCTGCTGGGAACCCAGTTGTCTGGGTGGATGGTAGATTGTAAGAATCTTTAGAAATATAAAATTAAGAAAATGGTGAATTACTAATTATTTTTTTGTTTACTGTAGATTGTAGATACCTAAAATATTTAAAAATCTACCATAAAGAAAATAATCAATTACTAACTATGAGGAAATTCTCAATATAGCCGGAATCTGCCAGCAGTTCCTATCTCGTAGATTATAGAAAAGTAAATGCTGGTTGCCAGGCATTTACCTTTAGCTTTCTTTCTCCAGGTTGCTATCTCAATTAGCGTGCTGTGAGAGAGAGCGAAAAGTAAACACTTAACATATCAACCAGCATTTACTTTTCTATAGTCTAGAATTCTATAGTCTAAGAAATAGGAATTTCTAGAATCTGCCATAGATATAAGTTCAGAAGGTTCCATCACGTCACCGGGTTTATTCTTATGAGAACCTGGAGGTTCCATCACGTCACCGGGTTTATTCTTATGAGAACATGGGAAACCTCACCGTCGACAGATATTAAAAAAATAAGGGGTTCTTCACGTTCTTTGCGACAGTCAATAGAATACACAATGGAATTAGGTTTAGACTTTGACAGACGACACTATACTGTTCAAAGTCTGGTTTAAAAAGTCATTAAATGAGTTCAATCGGTTTCTCTGGCTATGCTTTAATTCAAATATGATGAATATTCCACTAGCACGCCAGTGAACGCCGAGGGTTGTACGACAATCACAGATGGTTGTATAACACAAAAGTTAAATATTAAATATGGATTTAATATAGGTTTGGAGGGATTTAATTTTTTTAAGGTGTATTTTTTTTCCTGAATTGATATTAGTTAAATATTTTCTATCATCTATTTTTATTATTTTTTCGGATGGATAAAAGTAAAATTTCAATTTTGATAATGGATAGACAAAATTACACATCATACTAGGCTGTAAAATGAGTTTCTTGGCTCAAATAATAGATTGCAGTGAGGAAATGAAAATAGTTTTATAAGAATATGTTGGAGCTAGGATATGATTTTTTTTTTAAACTTTATATTGATGATGATGATGATGAGGATGATGTCCACTATGAGACCTCAAGAAAAGAGAGTCTAATTGTCATTCTTCAAAATCTTGTTTTTGTGATCAAGGAGTAGGGAAAGAAGTGTTCCAAGATCGCTATAGTTGGGTTGACTTAATAAGTCAAGGAGATTGGAGGTGTGGCTGATGATAGGGAATTGATAGCAGATGTGGGCAAGAGCCGAAGAGTCTAAAAGGAAGTTCTTTTCATTTTCCACCTTCTTAGTATCACAAATCTGACAGATTCTATTGTCCTCGTCCCAGGGAGTCTTGAGAGTAGACTACCGCCCGGTCTCACTCCGAAGCTCATGAGAGTTAGTTCTAATCCTAGCGATGTTTATTTTCTTCTTAGTGCTAGTCAACACAGAGAGATAATTTTGGCTATCAAGGGTGAGGTTGATCACCTCTTTATAGTACCTTAGCTTCCTTTTACCCTCCAACTCTTTAGCATCTTACATCTTGTTCTTAAAACTCGAGGTAATAGTATCTTTGATATTGTCCTTATTTCCCATGATGATCTTTTCCTTAATTCCCCAAAGGTTAATGCCAACTGCGCTTGAGGCGCAGGTGGGATTTTTGACTAAAGTTTAGAAGTAATTTTTGGGAGCCTCTTGGATTCCGTATTGTGAAGCTTCTTCTTATACATAAGATATCTAAACATAGCCGCACTTTCAATGGGGGACATGGGTTATGAATTGCTTTTGGATCATCTCAATCTTTCTCCACGACTCCTTGATATACTGCAACCCCAAACTTCACATCCATATAAGATAACAGGGGGGACGAGAGTCTCAAAGAGGAACTTTTTTTTACTCCAAATGTAAAGATTGACCGACTTACAATTGTTTTCAAGCTCATAATAAGCTTTCCAACCTCCAATAATTCTTTTCTCGATGCTATAATTCCAGTTGAGCTGATGAGGAAAGTTAATACCCAAATATTTATAAGAAGAAACCTGCTCAAGACAATGGTTATCATAGACAAAACTACCATGGGTGATCTTTTTGGATTTAATGATAATGACTTTAGTCTTGTTAGTATTAACCATCATACCCATCTTGGAGCAGTAGACATGAAGAGTCTTAAGTTGCTTGTTAAGGTCATCGTGGCTCCTTGCAAGAAGAACGATATCATCAGCATAAAGGAGAAGAGTAATGATAATACCAGCAAGCTCGGTGCCTTTGCAGCATGCAGTTTCCAGACACTCCTCTAGTTTATCGATGTAAATACCAAAAAGGGTAGGGGAAAGGGGACAACCTTGCTTAACCCCGATATTGCATTTAATATCTTTAGACCACCCTTCGTTGGTCTTAAGCTTGGCAATGACAGTCTCGTAGAGACGGATTACAACAATTCTTAGTTCAGGAAGAACCATGATCTCTTCAAGCCTCTCCTAGAGCCTATCTCTGGGGACAGTGTCAAAATATTTTCTGAAGTCCACAAAACAACAAAAGAGATTGGTTTTGCTATTGTGACATTCCTCTGCGATGATCCTAAGAGTGACAAGGTGGTCGATGGTCGAGTGATGTCTCTTAAAACTAGCTTGCCCTTTAGCTCTTTTACCCTGGCTCTCAAGCCAAAGGCTAAGCTTTTTTTCTCGAATGAACCGATAAAGCTTGGCTAGGATGTGGCTAATCATAATGGTCATGTAATTAGAGGGA
The DNA here is from genome assembly GCA_031772625.1 of Pinus tabuliformis. NCBI lineage: Eukaryota > Viridiplantae > Streptophyta > Pinopsida > Pinales > Pinaceae > Pinus > Pinus tabuliformis. Next base: position 287,074,507 of record CM062820.1, on the reverse strand, counting down.
ACACTTTTGTCCTCATTTTTGAAGATAGGCACAATAACGCTTTGTGTCCAAAGCTTAGGGAAGCCATGCTTTACAACCAAATTGAGAAGCTTGTAAAGATGAGGAATGAGGATAGATTTTCCCATTTTAAAGATCTCAACTTGGCAACCTTCAATATCTTTGGCTTTCCCATTATCGATCTTATTAATCCCAGTCTCAACATCTTCGAGAGAAAAAATATCATCCTTAATAGGAGTGTTTAATATGGTGCCCATGGTCTCCAGAGAGTCATATAACTTCTTAAGATAGTTATCCCAATTTTCTAGGGCGATAGAATGATTATCTTTAGTTTTACAAACAAACACATTCTGTCAAAATTTTCTGGGTTCAACTTTAGAAAGGTGGAGAATATGCTCGTCTCTTATTAATATATGACCTCTTATTCATCTTAATGAGAGCGTTGTAAATACATATATTATGGAGCTTAATGCTTTCATTAGAGGCCTCTCTGATTGCTTTCCTGGCAATCTTACAGTGTTTGTTGTACCAATGATTGGAAGTTTTAATATTTTTCTTATACGAAGCCTTATTAGAGAATTTGCTAATGGTGATGGAAAGGTAATAATAAAATAGTAATAAATTTGGTAATATATTTTATTAATTTAATATTATTATAAAGTAGTTATATACACTATAAGAATTTTTTATTTATTTATTAATTTACTATTATTATCTGGTAACGATATAAATATTTTTTTATGTTTTTTATCAATTTAATACTATAGTAATATAAAATTATGATAAAGATTTTATTTTTATTAATTTAACACTGTTATATGAATTAAATGATTAAGAAATATTAATAGATATCTATGACATTTACTTAAATTTATAATATATTATTAAAATTAAAAAAATTATTAATATTAATTAATTATAATTTTGTTTTAAATTATTATTATTTTTGATTTCAGACTTTAGTGATCGATAGTGATTTTCAAGGTGAACTTTCGGATTAATCACATATATATATTTCTTTTGATTATTATTATTAATAATTATTATAAAAGAATTCATATATAAGTTAAACATATACATATATATTTAAAAAAAACATTAACAAAATTATTAATAATGGATATTTACTTCTATTTTACCATGGAGATTTTTAATCTCTAAATAAGCTTTTGTTACAATATCATGGGCTATCAATATTACATTCTAAAAAAACATACCTTATTTTATATGGCACTTGCTCGTATGACATTATTTTTAATTAACCAATTTGATTAAAAAAACATAAGTACTTTGAATATAAATATAAACTTTTCATTTGTGTATACTATAGAAAATATTCTAGAATATTTAGTGGAGATTAAAACCTTACCATCCAACTAATAATTATTGATTATGCAGAGAGACTCCCTCCAACCCAGTGTGGTAGAGATGTTGTAATAGGTCACTGTTAAGGCACTCCTTGCGATAGGTCACTGGTTTAAATCCCCCGTGGGTGCTTACCTACAAAAAAAAACTTATTGAAACTACTTTTTATTTTATTCTTTTACAATAAAACCAAAATTTAGATTTAAAAAAGATTTAAGGTTGATGGGTGTTTTAATCTATCTTTGCTTTTGGTGGATCCGGAGTTAAGATGAATCTATGTTAGTTTAATTATTAATAATTGATAATTAATAATTATTTTAATTTTAATTTTATTTTTATTTTTATGTAATTTGATCTAATCAAAATGTTTTAATTAATAATTATAATTTTTATATTTTATTTATGTTTTTAAAATAGGCTCTAATGCCTCCTTCCTTCTCCTATTGTGTCATATTTGTAAATCCTTCAATCCTATCTCAAGTTGTTCTTAAGGGGGGATGTTAGGATATTCCGACACATAGGAAATAGTTAAGTACAACTTGGTCTAGTATAGAGTTAGGTATAGATTTAGGTAAAGTGTGTTTCTTTACCGTTGTACATTTTGTAACTTACAATCCGACGGTCACGATATGTAGTGATCCGACGGTTCATTCTCTCCTCGGTATTACCGACACTTGATCCGTGGCTTGACACCCGATTGGTCCATGAATTCTATTTTAAGCGCATGGAGGGTCATTTGTAGGGTAATCCGTGCATGAGAGAAGCTTATGTAAATTTTCATTCTTTGATTAATAAATTGCCTGAAGTGGCCGCGTTGGCTCAGGCTGTGGACTGTTTCCCTCTTTGAGGGTTTTAACCATGTCAAAAATACTGGTGTATTGATCTGTGATCTGGTTGTGAGCGGTGTCCTTTTGGTGTTCTTTCTGAGGAACTTACCCTGTAAATTCCTACAAGATCAAGATGAAAGATGGACAAGATATATTGTTGAAATAGGGTAGGCATGTATTAGAAGTGCGCATGAGTTTAATCTCTATGGGACGACTGGATGATGAAGGCTATTCGATAAGCTTTGGAAAAGGAGGCTAGAAAATTAGCAAAAGTGCATTGATCGTGGCCAAAGGACCCAAGACAGGAACATTATACACATTGAAGACACTGATAGGAAAATCAGATTTGGCTGTTGTCACAAAAGAAGGAAATTTAGCAGATCTGTGGCATAAGCGTTTAGGTCACATGAGCGAGAAGGGCTTAAAAATCCTTGTAGGTAAAAATTTATTTCCAAGTTTGAAATCCTACAATCTTGATCTTTGTGAGCATTGTATATATGGTAGACAAGGAAGGATTTCATTCCTTAGAGGTGGCCATGACAGAAAGAAAAATGTGTTAGAATTGGTACACTCAGATGTGTTTGGGCCTGTTAACATCAAATCATTAGGAAGAGCATCATATTTTGTAACATTTATAGATGATGCATCGAGGAAGGTTTGAGAATATCCTATGAAAAATAAAAGTGAGGTGTTTGGAATATTTCAAAAATTCCATGTTGTTGTTGAAAGAGAGACTAACAAATTGTTGAAGTGTTTAAGAACAGATAATGCTGGAGAATATTGCTCAAATGCATTTAAGGAATATTGTAACAGGTTTGGCATAAAGCATGAGAAGACTATGCCTGGTACTTCTCAACAAAATGGTGTCGCAGAAAGGATGAATCGCACCATTATGGAAAAGGTGCGAAGTATGTTGTCCAACTCTGGTTTGGAGAAGAATTTTTGGGCTGAAGAAGTCAGGACCGCTTGCTACGTCATAAATAGATCTCCAACTACAGCCTTGGATGGCGATATCCCTGAAGAATTTTGGACTGGTAAGACTTTGAATTATTCTCACTTGAAAATCTTTGGATGTGAAGCATTCATACATATTCTCAAAGAAAATAGAACTAAGCTAGATGATAAATCTATGAGATGCATTTTTTTAGGATATGCAGATGAAGATTTTGGTTATCGTCTATGGGATCCACTTAAACATAAAATTATTAGAAGCAGGGATGTTATATTTAATGAGTCAGAAATATTCAAGAGGACTGTAGGTGAGTTGGAGGTCAAGAAGGTTATTGATAGGTTTGAAGAGCAGCAGGAAAATAGACCACCAATACAAGAAAATGAACAGCAAATTCAGGAGCATGAAGAACAACAAGTGGAAAATGATGAACAACAAGAAGAAGGAATCTTGCAGGAACCTTTACAGGAGATTCAACCTGATAATGCACCACCACAGTTGGTTCACAGATCTTCTAGGCCTCATAAGCCTTCACAAAGGTATCCTCCTTCAAACTATATTTTGTTGACTGATGAAGGTGAACCTAATTGTTTTCAAGAAGCTTGTAAAGTTGAGCACAGTGAAGAATGGAAGAAAGCAATGGAAGAAGAAATGAACTCTTTGCAGGAAAATAAAACTTGGGAGTTGGTAAACCTCCCAAAAGGTAGAAAGGCTCTACAAAACAAATGGGTGTACAGGATTAAGCATGAAGGTGACGAAAAGAAGGAGAGGTATAAAGCAAGGTTGGTGGTGAAAGGTTTTGCCCAAAAAGAAGGTATTGACTTCACTGAAATTTTCTCACATGTTGTTAAAATGTCATCCATTAGAGTCATTCTTGGTCTAGTTGCTGCTTTAGACCTAGAATGTGAACAGTTAGATGTAAAAACTACATTCCTTCATGGTGAATTGGAGGAAGAAATTTATATGTAGTAGCCAGAAGACTTCATAGAAAAAGGCAAAGAAGGCCTTGTTTGTAGGTTGAAGAAGAGTCTTTATGGGTTGAAACAAGCACCTCGACAATGGTACAAGAAATTTGATTCATTCATGTTGGAACATGGTTTTCAGAGGTTGGAAGCTGACCATTGTGTCTATATTAAGAGGTATGATCAAGGAAAGTATATCATATTATTGTTATATGTGGATGACATGTTGATTGTTGGGCATGATAAGAATAAGATCAATAGGTTGAAGAAAGATTTGGGTAGCAAATTTGCAATGAAGGATTTGGGACCAGCACAACAGATATTGGGCATTTGGATTATGCGTGACGGGAAAAAACAAAAGGTTGTGGCTGTCACAAGAAAAATATATCAAGAAGGTGCTTGATAGGTTTAATATGAAGGATGCCAAGCCAGTTGGTACACCCCTTGCAGCCCACTTCAAGCTGAGTATTGAATTATGTCCTAGTGATGACAAGGAGAAAGAAGAGATGAGCAAGATTGCTTATGCTTCAGCAGTTGGCAGTTTGATGTATGCCATGGTATGCACACGATCATACATTGCATATTCAGTGGGAGTAGTGAGTAGGTTCCTTGCCAATCCAAGAAAACAACATTGGCAAGCAGTAAAATGGATTTTGAGGTATCTCAAGGGTACTAGTCATTATTGTTTATTTTTTGGTCATGATGAGACTGTGCTTGAAGGACTTACAGATGCGGATATGGCTGGAGATATGGATACCAGAAAGTCCACTACATGTTATTTGTATACATTTGCAGGTGCAGCAGTATCTTGGGTGTCAAGGTTACCAAGAATAGTAGCCCTCTCTACAACAAAAGCAGAGTACATAGCTGCAACAGAAGCTTGTAAAGAGATGTTGTGGATGCAACGATTCCTAGGAGAGATAAGAATAAAGTAGGACAAGTATGTGTTATATTGTGATAGTCAAAGTGCCATTCACTTGGTGAAAACCCAAGCATTTCATTCAAAAACCAATCACATTGACTTAAGGTACCATTGGATCTGATATGTGTTGGAGGAAGAACAATTATCCTTGGAAAAGATCCATACAGATAGGAACCCTGCTGATATGCTCACTAAGATTCTACCACGAAATAAACATGAGTTATGTAGAGGCATGGTAGGACTCGGTGTGACTTGACGACTCTTATTTAGCTTCAAGTGGGAGAATTTTAAGTGTGAAGCCAAATTTATGAATCACATGCAGGGTTCTAGATCCTTCTTCCAACTCTATAAATTTGTAATTTCTCTGGCCAAGGAAGGCAAGCCAAGGCCCAAGCCTGTTATGTAATGCTAAGTGATTTCTGTTCTCCAGTGATTGTTTTATCTATTCCGCTATTTCTGACTGAGTAATCTTGTTGTTTCTCCATTTGTTTGTCTCTATGAATTATTCTCTGCTATTGCCGTCTAAGTCTCTAAGTATAAATCCGTTGTGTGTTATGTATGCTCTGGTCTAACAATGTATTATTATTATATTGGTTTACAACTTGAGTGGCCTAATGGTTAAGAGCATGTGTTTCCTCCTAAGAAGTCACATGTTCAAAACCAGAGCAGGTAGAGTATGTATGTCTTCGTAGACTTAGCAATCAAATAAAGTATATATGTCTTCACAGGTTCAAAACCAGAACAGTAGAGTATGTATGTCTTCTTAGTCTTAGCAATCAAATAGAATATGTATGTCTTCACTTAGCAGTTAAATAATTACACATTTGTATAAATAATATTTCAATGAGAAAAACATAGTATTTACTGTGTGTGAAACACTTAGCAGTTAAATAGCTGCAAGTTTGTGTAAATAATATTTCACTGAGAAAAACGTAGTATTTACAGTGTGTGAAACAGAGAGACACAGTAGAATTTTATAGATCTTGTTTGTACTCCTTTGTAGAATTTGTTTTACAATGGCTAAAAAGAAGAGCAGCCTCTGTTTTAATCGTAAATGTATTTCCACTTCTGAAAATCAAAATCCAAATATATTTTGATGCGCGCTTTGTTATGAGTTTTAGTTTCTAATTGACATTTGCGACATACTCTGTTTTTGTCTGTATTTTGTTCCTCTGCTTTTTGTTTTAGAATAGCCCAATCTTTTAACTTCTTCATTCGCCCCGCCGTTCCAGGTTTTCGTTATCGACGCTGTATTTCACACACTGTAAGTTATTCTCCTTCGAACTAAATTGCCTTGTCACCATTTAGAATGACCCATTTGAATGTCTTTCAGCCTTACTGGTCCACTGTACTGCAGGGGAGAAGTTACTGAGCCATTTGTCCCAAATTGTGATTATAATATGGCTATTTGTAGTTCTAATTTTGAAATCCAGCTATACGGCTAGTTTGACATCTATGCTCACAGTTTCACAACTGGAACCTACTTTTCAAGATGTGGCGTCTCTCAGTGCCAGTGGAGTAGCAGTAGGGTATCAGGAAGGGTCTTTCGTAGGTGACGTCCTGCAGGATCCGGCGTTTGGCATCGCCAAAGAAAATCTCCGACCATATTCGACACTAGAGGAAGCAGGAGAGGCTCTCGCAAAGGGCCCAGAGAATGGGGTGGCTGCAATTTTCGACGAGATTCCTTACGTTCGCATTGTTCTAGCTTCTCAATGCGAGTATACAACGGTTGGACCTATCCACAGGACTGGAGGCTTCGGCTTTGTAAGTTCCTTCAAACCATTTTTCTAAACTACAGTGCATTTCGCTTCTTCCATGCCCAATATCTGACCAGATCCTCTGCACAGGTATTTCCCAAGGGTTCTCGCCTTGTCTCTGACGTTTCCAGGGCTGTTCTATCTTTCTCAGAAGATAAAGAAATACGGGAAATTGAAGACAAGTGGTTTAGTAGCACTGTCTGCACGGATTCCGGAGGAAATGCAAATTCCGATCCGTTGGGCATTCAGATTTTCTGGGGTCGTTACGCAATCACACGAGGGGCATCATTGATAGCTCTAATTATCTGCATTTTCCGGCTTCTCTACGGTTTCAAGAGAGATCCTAATGTTAAGCGCCCTGGGGAAATGGGTGATCAATCAGCCGGGAAGTCTTTAAAGTCCTTGACCACAGATATGAAATCGTTCTTGAACTACGTGGACCAAAAGGAGGGTTCAAGAACGAGCAACAGTCCATGCTTTACCCCCTGTTTCACAACTAGCCCTTCCGCTCATGGAACCAGTCCTTTTAGAACCAGTGCGCTGCCCACAGGAAGCTTCTCCTTCCGGAATCATGCACATGTGCTAGACGCAGACGAAAACACAAATGCTCGCTCTTCAACCGTTTCAGCGCCTGAGATAACAGAAGAAATCCCACCAAGCAGAACGCAACCCGTTTCAACGACTGAGTCAAATGTAGACGTTCCACAAAACGCATTACAATGAGCAGACATTCCCAAAATTCTTGAACTTTAACCAAAACCTGTCTTTTGCGTTTTGCGACATATAAATTCATTAGGTTGAATGCTTAGAATTCAGCCGTTGGTTTCATAATCTTTCGCTACAAAATCTTTCTAAGTTGTTGGTTGCTTTTTTATTCGGGTTTAGGCTCCCCAACATGGATATGTTTGTTTTTGGGGAATTATTTTTATCTGAAATATAACCAATTCACCAACAAACAAACCAAAAAAAACAGCAAACAAACCATTGTTATATGAAAAATAACTAATTCACCCAAACAAAAAAATGATATAAAAAATAGAAATCAGTTTTATATAAATGATAACAAACTCACAATTTTAAGAAATAATTTAGTTAACTAAATTTCTGTTACTAAAAAATAATTTAATTAGCTAAGAAATAATTTAATTAGTTAAGTTCCTGTTGCTAAATACTTCGTCTCAAAAATTCACAAAATCAAATCTTTTTGAGGCTTTTGAAATTAAGCCTTTACTTAAAAGCCAAACAGACTTTGTTTGACAGTCATCTCAGATCCTTAAACCATCACTATCTAAATGAAATAACGAAATACATTACAACTGCATTTTTCATAGTCTATATATGAAGTAATAACTGGTATAGGCGCCAAACCGCTCCAGCAGAAATGACTAATGTAATCATCATTACAATTACACTAAATGGCAGAGTTTCTCAATCAATCCATACTGCTAGTGACTAGAAACTCGTTGGAGAATTTGAATGGCCACATTATGCTGAGGTGATATTCACCTGCTTTGCTTCTGCATCGTAATGGCTCCAACGTATTTTAACTTCTCCTGGAGAAATATGTGGCTGGTAAGGTATTGGCATATTTTAAAGGCATATAGATTTATATGCGAGAGGAAGCATATCATGACATATGTGGTTGGTCACCAATTACTGATTATTTTAGATTTAAAAAAAAAGAAAAAGTATTGGTATATTTTCAATGTTTGTATTTGTATTTTTATATGTGAGAGCAAACATATCAATTTCTGCATTTTAATAGCTATAAAGTATGTTTAACCATTTTTGCAAACTTTTTTTTTTCCAAATATGTGGCTCCTTAGGTATTGGTATATTTTTCAAGGTTGATAGATTTATTAGGAGAGTACACTTATCAAGTTTGTGTAGAATAAAATGAATTATTAAACGAATATTTTGATTAAAATCCATTTAAATTAGATAGAAAAATAATGTAAAATTATTAATTCTCCTCTTATTAATTTAAATTTATTTAGAAATTATATTAAGTTTGAATGTAATTATTTTAATTAATTGTGTAATTTAAATTTATTTATTTAGAATATGTAATGTTTTAAATATAATAAAATTTGGAGAAAATAGTTTTAGAAATGTAAGCCCTGGGCATTATAAACAATTTGTACAAACTAAATCACAAAATTTATAGCAAAAATGAGAAATAGAATCTGCAACTGAATAATAGACAATATAAACATGCTAAAGATCTCAACGTTATTTTATTAATATGTAAATAAGCTATTTTATTAATATGTAAATAAGCTGGTACATATAAACATGCTAAAGATCTCAGCGTTATTTTATTAATATGTAAATAAGCTGGTACAAGAGCAAGAATGGTCCCAAATAGATCTACAATAATGCGGCAACTGGCCTTCAAAACAAACTGAAAATCAATAAACTGCAACCTATGAATTTTGAATAGATTCACCAAGGGAAGAGATTGAATTTTGAATAGATTCACCAAGGGAAAAGATGGATGCTCGTCCACTCTCACTGAATCACCCGAGGATTTACGTCTAGGGGCTACTATTGAAGTAGAGAATCCGGTTCTCAAAACCTCACCACAAAGACAATACACAAATCCAAGGTGTCTCCAAATGACGACCTCGTCCTCTTTTATATATATGATGGATAGATCTCGAAGCCTCTAGAAGCATCTTATTTTATTATTCTTTTATTATTCTAGAAGCTCCTTCATTTACTTTATTTTAAGTGACTTTTTAATTTTATTTTATTTCAGTGAAGTCACTTTTGGGCATTTTCCTCCAGTTAATTATTTTTCCTTAATTAAATGACTAATTAAAATATTTTTAATTAAGGAAAATGGTAAATCGTCCACCATACTCTCTCCAGCCCCTTGAAGTCACTTCTCAGCATCTCATCCTATATTATTTTTTTGCATCAATTCCAACAAGCTATTACACTGAAGTGTTTCATCAAACAATCTTCCCGAAATTCCACCTTGAGCATTTTTAATTAAGTTAGGCCCCATAATAATGTTATTTTTTAAAAGTTGTTGGAATGCAACAGAACGAAAAGCAATCTATGTGAATGGTGGAATATGCCAAGCGAATGTCATCAGATCCAATAAAAATTCCTCCAGGACCCCGATGATGTAATCCTGCTCGCCATCACATACCCTAGAAACCCATTATTTAATATATTATGTTTTCAACTCTTTATCATATCTATCATTATGTTGATAGGTTCGTCTTTGGACTAGGGTTTCCATAATTTTAATTTAATTATCAATAATTATTAGGTGGATTGTAGAGATTTAACCTCTACGGAATATTCTAGAACATTTTTAGTAGTATTCACAAATAAAAGGTTGAAATTTATTTCCAAAGTACTTATGCACTTTTTTTTCCTTTTAATTAAATTAAAAATGTCATATGAACAAATGTGATATTGGTTTTTTGGGTGTGGTATTAATAAGCCATAGTATTGGCCCATGATATTATAACAAAGCCTATTTATAGAATAAGAATTTCCATGATAAAGTGAAGATGAATCTTCATGGTTAAGAACCTTGAATCTTCATGCCACATAATTATAAAACAAAAAAAAATAAACAAAAACACCAAAAGCTTCAACTTTAACATGACTCATTAGATATACATAGAATTTTGATGAAAAAAGATTTCATAAACAATTATACGCTCTCTAAATTGAAAATTCTGTAATTCATATTGTTTCAAATAAAAATTCTAATGAAATTAGATTAAAAAAATATGATCAACACAACGGTTGACCACATATATTTTAATGCGTTCTTTGAATATGATTTCACTCTAAAATTTCTCTAAAGAAATTATAAATTATCTTTTGTCGAAACTTCGACAATGTCAAAATTTAATGTAGTAACACTCCTGGCCCACACATGGTTTGAGTGAATTATCTTTTACTATCGACAATGTTGAAAATAATTATACATTGTTTAATGTAGTGACACTACTGGCCCACACATGTGTTGGAAATAATACTAAGAGGGGGGTGAATTAGTATTATCATATCAATAATTTTATTTCTCAAACAAATTTATATACGCTACTTTAGTGAAGTGAACTAGCGTGTACACGCAACTATGATTAGAGAAACCAGCGTATATCCAAAGAACTTGTGATTTAGACAATTTATCATGTGTTGATCTTAAACCAGTACATCAGTAACTTATTAGACAGTGCAGTAAAAGCAGAATAAAGCATCACACATAAGCAACACACATGAACACCAAGATTTAAGGTGGAAACCCAATGTGGGTGAAAACCACCTGCTGTTGTCGTCTCTGTCTTCTTTTAATAATAAGAAAATCTGTTTACAATTTTGTACTGGTGCAGACTCATACTAGTACGCAGGTTTCTACCTGCAGAAGGTTACAACCTTCTCTCGTTCTCCAGCTTCTACTAGAAGGGAGCTACAACCCCCTAGCTCTTGTACTAGCCAATATGTTTACTAGTACATAGGTGCCAGCCTACAGAAAACTCCACTCTTCCACCAGGGACCATGTTTCATGAATTTTCAGACTAGATGCTCCTCCCACATATCAAGACATATGAAAACCTTGACTCATCAATAACCCATCAAAAATTTAGAAACTCAAACTTCATCAACCAACATGTAGTTAATCTGAAACAACCAGATCACTGTCACCAAAACACTGTGCTGAACCCAAAAACCTGCATCATCATTCAGAACCAGTTGTAACCTCAGAAACCATGCCTCAGATTGTATACGTTACTTGGCTGAACCCAAACTGTGTGTATACGCTACTTCCGTTAATCAAACCTAAGTATACCTCCAAAGCTATTGCAAACATAAATTTTTGAATCAAGTTTGTACCAACCAACAATATACTGAACATCTACTGTCAACTTACAGAGATTTACACAGGAAACAACGGAGATCACTTCTTCTCACTTATACAATCAATCTATCAAATATCAAACTCCTTATTCATTCAGTTTTACATTAAAATATAAGAAGACTTCATTGACAAACAACAGTGAAACAACAACACTGATCTGATAGATTAGTCATCCTTGAACATCAAGCGTTTCTTTTGCATACGCTACTTGGAAGATCCGAACCAACGTGTATACGCACCTTCACCAAAGCGAACCAGCGTACAGATCTGCAAATACTTACTTCATAACTTCGTTGCACCTCCGGACTTCAGACATACCCAAATCAGAACATTTACAGTGTAAATCATGCGTTAGCATTCAGATCTAGACTATCCATGATCAAACCATATAATAATAATTCATTTTAGGTCTCATGATCCTGATCCATCATTAGATCTCATCCCCATCAACCGCTAAGGTTCATCCTTAGTTCAGATCAAGCAAAGCACCATAAACCCATAACATGCATATTTGCTTTTGATCTCACTCTTCATAAGATATTCATTACTTGCACACTTGGCCTAATGATCTTCTCCTCCTTATATAGTTTTAGGCCTTTCTCAATACCTTGGACCAAAACCACTTAGGACCAATACCTTGGACCAAATACCTCGGACCAAATACCTTGGGCCATATACCTCGGACCAATACCTTGGACCAAAACCTTGATTTTCCATCCCATACGCGCTTTTCCTTCTGTGAAAGTGCGTGTATACGTATACGCACTTTTTGTTCTATGGACCAGCATGTATACATTGTTTTGACTAAGTGGACCTACATATACTTCTTAAATTGCTTTACATCAACCTTTTCCTTTACCTTCTTTATTCTGATTAGTAGACCTTAGTTCCATGTTCTTGTTCTTCTGTACTAGTGCCCTATTACCTATGAATAGACTTGTTACACTGTAATTTTCCATATTACTTCTGAAATGATTCATTTGAACTACCTTGCATTTTGTCATATCTGTAAACACAACTGCCATGCATTTTGTTACGTCTTATATCTCTCCTAGAGATTCATCTAATTACGTAGATTCATCTCGTTACCATATACAAGTGAGATGTTCTGCTACAAGTGGGTTGCCATCAAGTACAACACATACATCATAATGCCAACAATCTCCCCCTTTGGACTTGATGGCAACCATGTTGGTGTTGATTACTGCATGTTGTAGAAACTGTTAGAGATAACAACCAACACCAAAATACTCTTCCCCTTTGACATCAAGGGCAAAGGGCAGACCAAGATATTTCATATCTAAACAACTGAATATAAACATTGATCATGCTCCCCCTAGGCACATGCTGAATTCACCGATGCTGTGATTCACTAAACCGTCCATGCTCCCCCTAAGCACATGCAGAGTCTGCAAAAATATTTTCCAAAAGAATAACATGACTCTATAACTCACCTATGTGAGTTTGACCTTCCTATCACCAATGACTCATACATACATCAATCTCCCAACCAAGTGGGGATATACCAAATTTGACTCATCCACCTATACCAATTGTTTATACATGACAGAAATAAAATAAATATTACATCATTCATCCCTTGCAAAGTGGAGATACAAATTACATCATTTGTCTAATAGGACTCATTCAAATGTATGAGAGGTCATATCACACCCTATACTTTTACATGACTTAAGCAACAAATGGTATAAATATCTGAAGCCATAGTTGGAATCAGCAACCATAATGTCAACAATGCAAAATGCGTGTGAAGGCTAATGCTCCCCCTGAACCTATGCTACCTGTGCATTTTTAACAAGTCATTAATGAAGGCATCTTTGTCAGTCTGATAAAAATTAATGAACAAAACATATCGTTAGACTGTAATCATCAACATCAGACATAACACCCATATCAGAGTCTGACCCACTATTTTTCCTGTCAGAAAAACATATACGCCACTTCAGCCACAGAAACCCGTGTGTATATGCGACTATACTTCATGAAACCCGCGTATAATAACCTTCCTCTAAAAAATTGGATTTAACAGCAGAATGATGCAGCAATTACTCCCAGCTTTTGTCTGAGATATTCAAATGTTTCTCTGGGCAGTGGTTTAGTGAATATATCAACAACCTGTTCTTTGGAGGGGACATACTCCAATTTGACATTTTGTTCAAACACTTGTTCTCGTAGAAAATGGTACTTGATGGGTATGTGCTTGTTCCTGGAGTGCATGATTGGATTCTTTGAAATACTAATGGCACTTGTATTATCACATAGAATGAAGATGGGTGGAGTACATGTGAACTGAATGTCTTGCAAAGTTTGCATCATCCAAAGTAGTTATGTGCAGCAAGATGCAACAGCCACATATTCTGCTTCAGCTGTAGATAAAGCAATTGAACTTTGTTTCTTGATGGACCAAGACACTAACCTAGAACCCATATAGAATGCACCACCACTATTGCTTTTTCTATCATCAACACTTCCTGCCCAATCTGCATCTGTATATGCATGAAGAGTAAAATCTGCATCTCCAGGATAACATAGTCCAAAGTCCTGAGTTCCTTGAAGATATTTGAAAATTCTTTTAACTGCCTGAAGGTGTGATTCCTTTGGATTTGCTTGGAATCTTCCAACTATTCCTACTGCATGCATGATGTCAGGTCGGGTACCTGTTAGATAAAGCAGATTGCCAATCATGGATTTGTAAGTTGGTTGATGTACTATTGTTGATTCATCATTTTCACTAAGACTGCATCCTGTTACCATTGGAGTACATACAGGTTTAGAATCTTCCATTCTGTACTTTTTCAAGATCTACTTGAGATATTTGGTTTGTGAAAGAAAAATGCCATATTTAATTTGCTGAACTTGTAGACCAAGAAAATAGGTAAGTTCACCAAGCAAGGACATTTCAAATTCTTGCTGCATTACTGAAGCAAAATTCTGACTCATGGATTCTTCATTACTACCAAAAATGATATCATCAACATAAACAATAATAATTAGCAATTTATCATTTTCAATCTTTGTATATAAATTGCTATTTTCAAAACCTTTTGTAAAACCTTGTTGGTGTAGATATTTGTCAAGGCGGTAATACCAAGCCCTTGGAGCCCGTTTCAGACCATAGAGAGCCTTTTTGAGTCTGCATACAAGTTTGGCATCATTTCCAAGAATGAATCCTTCTGGTTTTTCAATATAAACTTCTTCTTCTAAATCTCCATTAAGGAAGGCTGATTTTACATCCATTTGGTATACTTGAATTTCCAAAAACCGGAAAAAGCAAGAAACATTCTTATGGCTTCAAGACTGGCAACAGGTGCAAAAGCTTCTTCAAAATCTATAACTTCTTGTTGAGCATACCCTTTACAAACAAGTCTAGCCTTGTTTCTAATGACTTCTCCATTTTCATTCATCTTGTTCTTGAATATCCATTTAGTTCCTATAATATTTTTATCATGAGGTCTAGGAACTAATTCCCAAGTGTCATTTTTTTCAATTTGCTCAAGTTCTTCATCCATGGCCTTGACCCAACATTCATATTTGCATGCTTCATTTAAATTTTGAGGTTCGGTGGAGGATAGTAATGCTAGATAGCTTGAGGTCCCTGTAATAGTTCTTCTTGTCTGTACACTAGCCTCCTTTTCTCCTAAAATTTGAGTTTCTGGATGATTTTTCTGAACATACCTGGATGGAGTCTTTTCTTCTACCATTATATCTTCTTCTGGTGCTTCATTGGTTTCTTCTTCAATATAATTTTGATTTGATGTGGGAAAGTAATCCCCATCTTCCTCATTGTCATAATCTTCTGTTGATTTTATCTGTTTTGGATTTCTGCATGCTTCATCAATTGCAACATCAATGCTTTCAACAATTTTCCCAAGTCTTTTATTATAACATTTATATCCTTTACTTATGGAAGAATAACCAAGAAGAACCCCTTCATCTGCTCTGGGTTCAAACTTACCAAGATTTTCATCAGTCCTTTTGATAAAACATTTACTTCCAAAAACTTTAAAATATTTTACAGTAGGAGTCTTACCATACCAAAGTTCATGTGGAGTTTGAGTGCTATTTACCCGAACATTTGCTTTATTGAGAATAGTCATGGAAACAAATGCAGCTTCACCCCAGAAGGTTACAGGAGTTCCAGATTCATCTAGCATAGCTCGAGCCATTTGTTGAACTGTTTTGTTCATCCTTTCTACCACACCATTTTTCTGAGGAGTTATTGCGGTGGAGAATTGCCTTTTTATTCCACGTTGCTCACAAAAGTCAAAGAATTCATTCTGATATAAATTCCCCTCCTCGATTAGGTCTGAGGCATTTAATTTTTTGATTTGATTCATTTTCAAACAAAGCTTTGAAGGCTTGGAACTTTTCAAATGCTTCATCTTTATGCTTTAGAAGACCTATCCAACACATTCTGGAAAAATCATCAATGAACAAAATAAAGTATTATTTTCCACGAGGTGACTTTTTCCTTGTTGGTCCACATAAATCAGTATGGATAAGTTCAAGAGGCTTACTAGCTGACCCTTCTCTTTCCATGAAGTGAACTCTACTTTTCTTACCAATTTGACATGGTTTGCATATTGTATTTTCTGGGATGCTGATATCTGGAAGATCACGAACAACCTTGAGTCTGCATGCTTTTCTTATTTGAGAAAAGCTTAGATGTCCCAATCTTCTATGCCACAGCCAGTTTTCATCATTTTTGCTTAGATAGCACTGTTGTTGTCCTCCTTTGAGTTTGTATAAGTTGTTTGGAGTTCTTGTACAGTTGATCACGGTCTCTCTTGTATCAAGCTCGTGAACAACACATCCGTTTGATCGAAACACCACTTCATTTCCTTGATCACACATTTGACTGACACTCAACAGGTTATGCTTTAAACCATCTACATACATAACATTTCCAGCTTTAACCTTTTCTTTCAAGAAAATAGAACCTTTACCTTTTATGACAGCTAGAGTGTCATTTCCAAATGAGAAATTCTTTTCTTTTTCTAAGGCATTATATGAGTGAAGTTTCTCTTTGTCACATTTCATATGTTTGGAGCATCCATTGTTGATGTCCCACTTATTTTCTTGTCCTTCTACATACAAGGCTATACCACACCTTTTTGTTTGAGATTCTTTCCTTCTCCATATCTTGGGATTTAATGGCGTTTTCTTCTTTTGAGGTGTTTGCCGAAATTTGCTCCTGCATTTAGATTCTTCATGACCAAAGTTGTTACAAATTGAGCATTCTATTTCATTTTCAAGAGGATAAAAGTTATTATAGGAACTTCTCTTGATCCCTGTTATATTCCTTTGATTTCGTGCTTCTCTAGTCATGATGGTTTTGTAAGAAATGCATTGAGCAGTTTTGTGCCCAAAATTATGACATGAAAAACATTGCCCATTAAAGAATTTTTTGCGACTATCGAATCTATTTACCTGTTGATTGTAGTTTCTATTGATATTCATCTTTGGAGAAAATTGAGTATGATTTGCTTGAGGTTGATTGTGGCTTCTAGTGATATTCATCCTTGGAGCAAATTGAGTATGATTTACCTGGTGATCAGCTTTATGCCTTTGCTGATGATTGTCATATTGTTTACTAATCTTTGTTGCATCAAGATAGCTTTTGGTGGAGGTTGACGGCTTCTGTGATTGAGATGCTTCTTCAATATATCCAAGACCTGTCTTTATCAGAGGAGAATGCTGAACTTTGATAATTTCATATAAAGTTTCTGATCCTTTAGAAAATCTAAGATTGAGAGATTTTATTTTCTCAAGATCTTTTCTTAGACCCACAATTTCACATTCTAGTTTTTCATTGTGTTTATCTTTTTCAGCAAGTTGGTATCTCAAGGTATCTATGATCATATTCTCTTCTTCTAAACAGATTTTGAGTTTAGAGATTTCTTCATGAAAGTTTTCCTCTTCTAAAGCATCCCAAAAATCATCATTGCCATAAGCCATGAGAAGTCTATAATCATCACTATTAGATAAACTGTCACTATCATATTCTAAACTATCCCAAAAATCATCGCTATCATAAGCCATGAGAAGTCTGTAATCTTGACCAGTTTCATCTTCATCACTATTAGATAAACCATCGCTATCTTCATGAGTATAGTAACTCCTCCTATTCACAACTTGTTTCCTATTCCCTTTTGCATATTCCTTTCCTTTTTCATATTTATCTTTATGAGGACATCTGGCAGCATAATGATCGACTCTACCACAAGCAAAGCATTTGAAAGGTAGCTTACCTCTGAACCTTCCAGAACCCCATTGAAGCTTCTTGACAAAATTTACCTCATCTTCTTCATCTGAAATGTGTCCTGATTCATTGTGTTCTTCCTTTTCTTTTCCTTTTGCTGAAGCTTTAAATGCGAGTTCTCTCATATCTGATGGACCTCCTTTTCTAATCTCAAAAGTAGTTGATATTCCATGAAGCTGTTTCATAGTGATATTCTGTAGATCCCGTTTTTCTTCTTTGGCAGACACTTTTGATTCAAATTTAGCGGACAAGGATTTCAAAATTTTCTCAACTAAGGTAACTTCCTTTATTTCTTCACCCAGATTCTTCATACAATTAACAACCTCATCTATATGTAAGAACTAACTAGCTATATTCTCATCACTATGCATCTTAAGAGTTTCATACTGAATTCTGAGAGTTTGAAGCTTAGCACGTTTTACCTGAGAGTCTCCTTCGTAGCTCTGAACGATTTTGTCCCATATCCTTTTGGCTGATTTGAGCTACATGACTTTGACAAAATCTGATTGTGACAAACTTCCAAATAAAGTATTGATAGCTTTGGCATCGGTTTCATATTGCTTTTTACCTGCCATGTCTGTAGGAATTTTTGTTGGAAATTTATATCCTCCTTCCACAATTTCCCAGACATCTGTTCCAAGAGATTGTAAATAGGCTGTGGTTTTTATTTTCCAATAGACAAAGTTTCTCCCATCGAAGATTGGTCGTCTGATGGATCCTATGCTTTCATGATTATTCATCTTGATGGATCTTCCTTCAAGCGATCAAGCTTCTTCTGAAGGACCTGCTCTGATACCAATTGTTGGAAATAATACTAAAAGGAGGGTGAATCAGTATTATCATATCAATAATTTTATTTCTCAAACAAATTTATATACGCTACTCCAGTGAAGTGAACTAGCGTGTACATGCAACTGTGATTAGAGAAACCAGCGTATATCCAGAGAACTTGTGATTTAGACAATTTATCATGTGTTGATCTTAAACCAGTACATCAGTAACTTATTAGAAAGTGCATTAAAAGCAGAATAAAACATCACACATAAGCAGCACACATGAACACCAAGATTTAAGGTGGAAACCCAATGTGGGTGAAAACCACCTATTGTTGTCGTCTCTGTCTTCTTTTAATAATAAGAAAATATATTTACATTCTTGTACTGGTGCCGACTCATACCAGTACGCAGGCTTCTACCTGTAGAAGGTTACAACCTTCTCGTTCTCCAGCTTCTACTGGAAGGGAGCTACAACCCCGTAGCTCTTGTACTAGCCAATATGTTTACTAGTACGTAGGTGCCAGCATACAGAAAAATCCACCCTTCCTCCAGGGACCACGTTTCATGAATTTTTAGAATGGATGCTCCTGGCACATATCAAGACATATGAAGACCTTGACTCATCAATAACCCATCAGAAATTTAGAAACTCAAACTTCATCAACTGACATGTAGTTAATCTGAAACAATCAGATCATTGTCACTAGAACATTGCGCTGAACCCATAAACCTGCATCATCATTCATAACCCAGTTTTAACCTCAAAAACCATGCATCAGACTGAATACACTACTTGGCTGAACCCAAACTGTGTGTATACACTACTTCCATTAATCAAACCTGCGTATACCTCCAAATCTACTGCAAACATAAATTTTTGAATCAAGTCTGTACCAACCAGCAATATACTGAACATCTACTGTCAAATTACAGATATTTACACAGGAAACAACAGAGATCACTTCTTCTCACTTATACAATCAATCTATCAAATATCAAACTCCTTATTCATTCAGTTTTACATTCAGATCTAAGAAGACTTCATTGACAGATAGCAGTAAAACAGCAGCACTGATCTGATAGATCAATCATCCTTGAACATCAAGCTTTTCTTTTGCATACACTACTTGGAAGAGCTGAACCAATGTGTATACGCACCTTCACCAGAGCGAACCAGCGTACAGATCTGCAAATACTTAATTCATAACTCCGTTGCACCTTCGGACTTTGGACATACCCCTGGATCAAAACATTTACAGTGTAAATCATTGGTTAGCATTCAGATCTAGACTATCCATGATCAAACCATATAATAATAATTCATTTTAGGTCTCATGATCCTAATCCATCATTAGATCTCATCCCCATCAACCGCTAAGGTTCATCCTTAGTTCAGATCAAGCAAAACACCATAAACCCATAACATGCATATTTTCTTTTGATCTCACTCTTCATAAGATATTCATTACTTGCACGTTTGGCCTAATGATCTTCTCCTCCTTATATAGTTTTAGGCCTCTTTCAATACCTTGGACCAAAACCACTTAGGACCAATCCCTTGGACCAAATACCTCGGACCAAACACCTTAGGCCATATACCTCAAACCAATACCTTGGACCAAACCCTTGATTTTCCATCCCATACACGTTTTTCCTTCTGTGAAACTGCGTGTATACGTATACGCACTTTTTGTTTTGTGGACCAGCGTGTATACATTGTTTTGACTAAGTGGACCTGCGTATACTTCTTAAGCTACTTTACATCAACATCTTCCTTTACCTTCTTTATTCTGATCAGTAGACCTTAGTTCCATGTTCTTGTTCTTCTATACCAATTCCCTGTTACCTCTTAATAGACCTGTCACACTGTAATTTTCCATATTACTTTTGAAATGATTCTGTAGAAATTTTGAATAATATGAAACTTATTCAAAGAGATTATCCTGATTATACACTATTGCGGAATGCATGCATAATACATAACCTCCTCTATGTTGATCATCAATTTTTGCGGAATTAAAAACAATGAAACATCAATCGCATGCGCACATTAACACAATATGTAACCGAGGAAAGCATACAGCTGAAAACCCCTAACTATCTGTATATTATATTGATTGAGAACATGTAACAATACATAGTACAATACTCCTCACAAGTACTCAGTACTATCTCCACCTGTTACATACAAACTAGCTCAGATCTGAATCAATCACAGGTTCAAATCTCCTCTGCTGCTTGCCTGCCTCCACTGCGCAATCCTGCATGAGAATAGATGAGAATGGTTGAAGCAAACTCGTATTTCCTTGGCTGAACCACGCAATCCTCATTGGCAATACTCAATCCATTGATTGTGCAAATCTCATGCACAACTATAGTCACAACTGATAGCAATCTCAACCTCTAACACCTGTCTCCACTGAACTGTCCATGCACTGAGTTAACTGATGTATTATTTAGTTGCTTTATGAGTTAATAATTAGTGAATTAATTAATAATTAATTCACATCACTCATCACTAGTGTATTCTGCAGTTAGACTAAATACAACTAGTTCAACCAAGTCAAACTGAACACAACTCCATCAACTCCTCAATCAACTCCACCAAACTCAATCACTTGAGTTCTAACTGAAGTCCATCATGCAATAGCTCAACTGACCCATAAGAAAAGCATATTTCCTATTGACAATTGCATGTGCCACATCCGTAGCTCGAACTAAAGTGCTCCAAGAGGATAAGATAATGTTTATAGTCCAAATATTATTAAGAGCTAATAATATTCGACTGTTCTATTTTTAGCCTGGCAGTCTAAAAATAGGCTCCACCCATATGTCTAAAAATATAAGTCCATCTATTTTTACCAACATGACCAATCATCCACAAATAGCATCCTGCAACTCATAGACCATGATCCATATGTCTAAAAATAGACATAGTCTAAAAATAGACTTTGCGCCAAAAATAGCCTACGGGCCCACTTAGTGAAGGCGACTCCTTTCCACTAAGCTCCATCATCTTGTTGCATTTTCAACACTCCCTCTCAACAAGATATGGATTATCTGCAACCCTTATCCTGCAACTCTGGAATGTTCTGCATGCAACACATTTGCTCGGTCCACTTGCTCCAACAACACTTGGAACAAAAAACACTCTCAACTGACCACTCTGTTGGGCTAGGAACATACTCTGATGTTGAAGCTCTACCTACTGCTGACAAGTGCTCCCTCTCTGACATCTGCGCTACTGCAACATCTCCATGCATCTCGCACCATTGCACACTTCTCTGTGCCACCTAGCATTGTGCAAAACACTTGTGCCTCTCGCATTGCTGCAGCCTGCTAGCTATGCGCTGTCCTGGGATTCCCTACACTATCGCTCTCTCTGCTGCTCCATCCGCATCTGTCTCTACCCAATCAATCAGTTCCTGCTACTCCACATCGGGGCTCCCGTAGCAAGGTCTCATCCAAGAGGTTGGGTACCTCAAGGATCCTGCCCCTCCTCCTTGGGACGATCAATCCACATCACCCCACCTCCTACCTGGAGGTATGGCTGCATGCGATCCCTCAGCCCACCTGGCTCGAAGTTTCCCCCTACTGGAGGTCTCTGCATGAGTAGATGTCTCTACTCGATCTCCTCTCAGCTTCCCTTGTTGTGACTGCTCCACAACCTCCTGAAGCTGCTGCACCAATCGTGGCTCCTCCACAATCATCTGAGACTTCTTCTGGCTCTGCATGTTGAGAGGTAATATATTCTCCCTCTCAACCACCAAGTCTCCATCAATTGCCTTGCTGCTCAAGGCTTTGCATGCATCTTGAACCTCAAGAGCATACAGGTTCTTGACCCATGAACCAATCTGCTTCACCTGTCTAGTGATGATGTGTCTAAGGAAAACCTTTCCCTTACTGAAGACTACATCACAGCCTCTGTCTTCCAGCATCGCAATCGACACCAAGTTTCTCTTCTGTCCTGGTACATACTTGACATCGGTCAAGGTAAGGTGAGCTCCATGCTCCCTCTGAAAAATAACCGTGCCTACACCTGAGACACTATACTTCTCATCATTACCCATTGCTATGAGTATCTGGAGATCTTTCTCCTCCAAAGTACTGAACAAACTCTTGTCACCGGTCATGTGGAAAGAAGCTCCACTGTCAAGAAACCAACCACTTCCCACCATGGATGAAACCATGCATGCGAAGAGTGTGAAATCCAACTCAAACTGTGAAGCAAGTGCCTCACCTTTAGATCCTTCCCCGAATCCCTTCTTGGATTTCCTCCGTGGACAATTTACAGCATAATGGCCCACCTCATGACAACGAAAGCATCGCACTTTCGATTTGTCAACCTTCTTCCCATCATTGGAAGAACTAGATTCGGAAAGAGAACCCTTCTCCTTCCCCTTCTTTGCTTTGGCAGCCAAAGCGCAATTTTCTTCATCAGATGCCTTTGATGAAGATCCGTCCCTAGTATTCCGCCTGATCTCCTCTTGCACAAGATCCGACCAAAGTCTCTTCCATCCTGGCAATTTCTCTCGACCACTGACAGAGTCCTGATAGGAATTCCAACTCTTCAAAAGACCAAGGAGAGCCAATCTCACCAAGTCCTCATCATCGACAGTCACCCCCACACTTCCCAGCTCATCCCTGCATTGGGTGAACCTCGTGAGATACTTGGGCATACTGTCTCCATTCTCACACTTAATGTTTCTGAGTTTATCCTTGAGCGCCAACTTCCTCTGGTCGCTCTTGCTTTGGAATAAATCTGTCAATGCTTTCCACATCAAGTATGGAGAAGCCTTTCCATGCAGGTTGGATACAATGTGATCCTTCACACCCTCCAACAAAATCCTTCGACACTTTGTTGTCTTCTTTTGCCAAACCTCAACGTGAGCAGCATTAGTAGGCTTTGGGACCTTAGCATCTATGAACTCCTTCAACCCATTGTCATCTAACACTGCCTCCATCCTGTCTTTCCATGCAATATAGTTCGAGTTGCCTTCAAGAGCATACTCCAATCGCAATCCGTTGAAAGACATTTCAACTTTGACACCAAGAAAACACTGCTGCAAATTCGAATTCCACCATCTCAAAAACTCAACCGCTTCGGATCTAAAATTTGTGAGAACAAAGTATTTCTCGTACAGAGATTGACTGTATGGGCATTCACCAGATATCTCACCTTCCAAAAGAAGGATGAATCCAGAGGCTACCTGGCCCGATTACAGACTCTGCCTGAAGAAATAAAATGTAATCACTTTCTGAATAATAGATCTGATGATCAACCCTGCTCTGATACCATGTACAAATTTTGAATAATATGACACTTATTCACAGAGATTATCCTAATTATACACTATTGCAAATGCATGCATAATACATAACCTCCTCTACGTTGATCATCAATTTTTGCGGAATTAAAAACAATGAAACATCAATCGCATGCGCACATTAACACAGTATGTAACCGGGGAAAGCATACAGCTGAAAACCCCCAACTATCTGTATATTATATTGATTGAGAACATGTAACAATACATAGTACAATACTCCTCACAAGTACTCAGTACTATCTCCACCTGTTACACACAAACTATCTCAAATCTGAATCAATCACAGGTTCAAATCTCCTCCGCTGCTTGCCTGCCTCCACTGTGCGATCCTGCATGAGAATAGATGAGAATGGTTGAAGCAAACTTGTATTTCCTTGGCTGAACCACGCAATCCTCATTGGCAATACTCAATCCATTGATTGTGAAAATCTCATGCACAACTATAGTCACAACTGATAGCAATCTCAACCTCTAACACCTGTCTCCACTGAACTGTCCATGCACTGAGTTAACTGATGTATTCTTTAGTTGCTTTATGAGTTAATAATTAGTGAATTAATTAATAATTAATTCACATCACTCATCACTAGTGTATTCTTCAGTTAGACTAAATACAAATAGTTCAACCAAGTCAAACTGAACACAACTCCATCAACTCCTCAATCAACTCCATCAAACTCAATCACTTGAGTTCTAACTAAAGTCCATCATGCAATAGCTCAACTGACCCATAAGAAAAGCGTATTTCCTTCTGGCAGTTGCATGTGCCACATCCGTAGCTCGAACTGAAGTGCTCCAAGAGGAGAAGATAATGTTTATAGTCCAAATATTATTAAGAGCTAATAATATTCGACTGTTCTATTTTTAGCCTGGCAGTCTAAAAATAGACTCCGCCCATATGTCTAAAAATATAAGTCCATCTATTTTTACCAACATGATCAATCATCCACAAATAGCATCCTGCGACTCATAGACCATGATCCATATGTCTAAAAATAGACTTTGCGCCAAAAATAGCCTGCGGGCCCACTTAGTAAAGGCGACTCCTTTCCACTAAGCTCCATCATCTTGTTGCATTTTCAACAGATTCCTTTGAACTGCCCTGCATTTTGTCACATATGTAAACACAACCGCCATGAATTCTGTTACATCTGATATCTCTCCTGTAGATTCATCTAGTTATATAGATTCATCTCGTTACCATACAAGTGAGATGTTCTGCTACAAGTGGGTTGCCATCAAGTACAACACATACATCATAATGCCAACAACATGGTTTGAGTGGGGTTTATGGTATGCAACACTGGTACTTGGGTTGAATTGCTCTATCTAGTATCAATAGGCTCTCCTAGTGGCCATTATAGGTGGGTTTATTGGCATCTAGACATATTTTTTGGATTTTTTCACCTTTTCTCGACTTGCTCAACTCTGTTTAGGTATATACTTCTATGGGCTTATAGGGGTATTAGCATGTTAATTCTCAATCTATTGCTGTCAGAACTCTGTCACATTCTATTGATATTTTCACTTGCTATTTACATTCTATATTGCATCTTCACTACCCACTTTCATCCTCTCTTTTTTCGACCATATGTCGTCCGGTTTTGATCCTATTTGGGAATTTTTATCTACATTTTCTTCTGGGCTGCGCTCTTATTTGAATTCAAACATTTACATTCTGCATTGGCACCAGTGGACCAACTCCATCATTATTTCTAGACCCTGTAAGCATTTTGGTTTCCGCATTTGTAACTATTGGATGCCCTGCGTTGGGTGTTATTGTTGTTGCTGCTGTGACGGATTGTAGGCCTTCCATTTACTGTTATTTCCTTGCCTTCTCTCTACTTTGCTACTAGATTCGATGGGCCATCGGTGTTGGGCTCCCTCTGGTTCTTTTCCGATTGCCGAAATACTGCCTTTTCTAGTGGTTGTCTTCATTCACAGGCTATGAGGGACTGTAGGCCTTCCATTTACTGTTATTTCCTTGCATTCTCTCTGATTTGCTACTGGTTTCGACGGCCCATCGGTGCTAGGCTCCCTCTGGTTATTTTCTGATTGTCGGAATACTACCTTTTCTGGCGGTTGTCTCAATTCACAGTAGGTAGGTGGCATGTACCACCTTACAACACATCACATTTATGGCCACACGTCATCCGGACGCTTTCCCATGTGATCTCTAGCCTTGCTCATCACTCCAAATCTAGCATATTATTCCTTGTGTCAGTGCCCTTGGCATTTTCCCGTTTTGGTTGACCTTCTGGCGGCATCCTAATCCTTCACGGGTTGGATTATTTAATCCCTGATTTCTCTCTCTCCCTCGTGAATGTTGCATACCTGATCCTGAGGTATGGAGTGATTAATTCGGGACATTCCATCTTGATTTTCCCATCTACTTCCCTGCACTTCTCATTTAATTTGTTAGAGGGGCCTACGGGTATTCTTTGTGTGTTTCTCTTTCCAAATTTGGATTATGGAAGGTCTGGCATCCGACATGTCTACCAACGAGGCTCTCATCCGAGCCACCTTAGATGTTGAGTCTCTTTGAAAAAACACATCTAGCTATGAATGTCGTAGTGGCCCACGCTCCCTCGATGCATGGCATGTTATCCTAAGGGATGACCAGGTGTCAAATGGTGATCATGTGCTTCCTATTCCACAGGGTGGCGCACATGTAATTCATGGTCAATGTTCCAAGCAACGACATCGATCTATCAAAACCATCACCCCACCTCCAGCTTTGGCTTTGGATAATGCTGCTCTGTTTGATCGTATAACCAGCCTCCAGAAACGGGCTCTCGTCGGCAAGTGGTACTTTTCTGAAATGAGTGACTCTGAGATGCGAAATTGGGTCGAAAGGAAATGGAAATCTATGCTTGGGTACTTGCCGACTGTTGTTCGCCTGTTGAAAGGCTGGTATAGCTTTCATTTTCTCTATCAGGAGGACTTGGAGAAAATCAAAGCTATCCCGTGGATAAATGGTAAGAGCTTCCTAGCTCTTCACTCATGGTATATCGAGTATAATCCACTTCATAACACGCCGCAGAACAAGTTGATCTGGGTGAAATTGCCTGGCTTGCCAATTGAGTTATGGACTAAACAGGCTCTAATGGATATTGGCAATGCAATTGGCAAATTTGTTTATGTTGACCCGCGCTATCTGGGGGCTCCAGAAAAAAGAGTCGCCTGGATACTTATTGAGAAGGAGTATCGGGGGGGGTTTTCCAGACCACATTGAACTACACTGGGGTGAGACCCAATTATCTCAGAGGCTAGACTACTAGGGGTACCCTTCAGGTGCTCGTTTTGCCACCATACTCGACATCTGATGGCTCAGTGCCCACGTCGACCAGGAGGTCGATTGCATGGTCGGAAATCTTTTGGCGGGTCATCGATGTCACACTCTGGCAGGGGTTGTCCTAGTTTGAACGAGCAACATGGTGCTCCACATTGGCAACATACAGGTATGTTACGTGGCCCTAATTCTAACCGACCTCATGCTTTTGGTTCTTCCATATATGTCTCTTCGCCCATTATGGTTCCATCTTCCTCGATATCCTCTGCCATATTTGATTTTCCGGTTCCTATTAGTCTTGTCCCATGCATCCATCAACCTTCTTTGGGGCCTTACCCCTGTCAAGAAATACCTACTCCGTTTTCGGCACCCCATCCATACCACGACATTCCATCCACCTCACATATTTCATACGTTCCTTCACCATCATCCTCCCGCTTCCCTAATAGGACTAAGGATCCTAGGAATAGTGTCACGCCAACTAATTCGCCACTAGCATCTCCCTCTAACTCTATTGGTAGTGACTTGGACTTCCTTTTACAAAGGAAAATGCTGGATTTAAGCACTCTCACCATTCATAAACCTTCTGGCTTCACTTCACCTCACATCAGCCCATCCTCGGCAGGGAATATTACAGTCTGATGGAAACAAAATCATGGTAGTCGTCATTTTCAGGGACGACCCAAGCCTAACCTGCATTCCTCTCCCATGGATTGCTTGCTGACATCCCTCCCTCACGGGCCCTTAGAGCACAGATGCCCAAAAACGAACTCTCATGACTTTTATCATTTCCCTTAACATTAAGGGTCTGGGGGCTGCCCCGAAATACCTGGCTCTCAAGCATCTCATTTCCACTCTGCATCCTTACATCATCCTTATACAAGAAACCATGCATTTTGTTCCACAAGCTGTACAATATTTTCGGAAAATGTTTCCGAACTGGTATATTTTTGTTACTGCTGTTGTTGGCCTCTCTGGCGGTCTGGTGGCCATATGGGACCCTCAGTGGGTCAAGATTAAAGCCTACAAGTGCTTTGTGGGCATTTTGCTTGAGGGAAACATCTGCAGCCTGGGTGGTCGTGTTCATATCCTGAACATTTATGCTCCATATAAGGATAGGTCTGTATTTTGGGACAGGTTGATAACTTCTAGTATGATGGAGTTGGCCTCACTCATCATCGTTGGGGACCTCAACTGCACTATCGGACTGGACGAAGTGTGGGGTCACACCAGGAAGATTGATCCCCTGGTTGGGATGATTTGTGATGCCATTCTGATGCACAACTTTGTGGATATATGCCCTGCGAAAATGGCTCCCACATGGGACAATGGTCGCACTGGTGAGGCATATGTTGCCAAGCAACTGGATCGTTTTTTGGTTCATGAACAGTTGTTGGGCCGTCTTGGTGATGTCCACGCAGATATCATCAGCAATTTTATATCCGACCATAGACCCATCACATTGCAATGGAGGCGAATGGATATACGCATGGGCATACCCTTCAAATTTAATAGGACATAGCTTGAGGATCCGGACTTTAATAAGCTGGTGATGGATACATGGGGTTGTGTTTGTGCAAATGGTCCTTCCCCTATGGTTAACATACTTGACAAACTGGACATCCTTCAAGGGGAGGTCAAATCTTGGTAGAAATAGTATAGGGACCTGCAAAAGGATCTCCTTGACATTCAGCGGGAAGTGGATTCTTTACTCCCTATGATATCCTCCAACTGTCTATTTGCTACTACTAGGTCTCTTATACATGCCTTTGAGCTAAAGAAGAAACAACTCCTCTCTATAGAGGAATCCACATGGCAGTTGAAAAGTCGGGCTTTATGGATCAAGGAAGGTGATCACAACACTAAATTCTTCCACCGCTATGCAAATCACCGACACAACATCAACACTATATGGGGGATAAAAAGCACTGATGGACAATACATCCAGACCAGACACAGGAGGAGATTAGTAATGCCGTCGTCGCCCATTTCCAAAGTGCATATGGTCATAATGAAGATATTGTTGCGGAGGACCTCATATGGGGGATTGAACCATACCCGACTATGTATGATGAGGATTCAAATGATGAACTTTTTAAGGAGGTCACAGAAGGGGAATTACTTGGCGTTCTAAAATCCTTCAAGGGTGATAAAAGTTCGGGACCGGACAGATGGACAGTAGAACTATTCACCCATTTCTTTGATTTGTTCAAAGAAGACTTACTGGGCATGGTGGAGGAGTCGAGGATCACTGGTAATATTCATAACCATATCACCTCCACTTATATTGCACTCATCCCGAAGCGTTGTCCATCAACTAGCTTTGTAGACTTCATACCTATATCACTCTGCAGTCTCATTTACAAAATCGTTTCAAAAACCATTGCTGGTCATATGCATTTCACTCTATCACACCATATTTCACCTAAACAACACGGCTTCCTCTAGGACAGGCTTATACATGACGTTGTTGCAAATGCTCAAGAATGCATGCATATGATACATTCCAAACAATTAAATGTTGCAATTATGCAAGTCGACTTACAGAAGGCCTCTCATTGTCTGGATTGGGGTTTCCTCAGACTGGTTCTCATCAAAATTGGTCTACAGCCCAGATGTGTCGATTGGACCATGGCGTGTGTTGTTAATGTCAATTATGATGTTATCATAAATGGATATCCATCTAAATTCTTCCGGGTTGGTCGGGGTCTCCGCCAGGGATTCTCCCTCTCACCTCTGCTTTTCATTTTGGCAATGGATGGGCTGAGCTTGCACATAAAAAGGGCAGTTGCACAAGAACAATTCCAGGCTCTGCAGATGGGAAACAACATCAGCATATTACATGGTTTCTTCGTCGATGATGTACTCATCATGGGTATGTTATGTCGACTTGCATGGTTATGTCTTTTTCATATTTTCAGAAGATTTGCAAATGCCACTAGCTTGCATATGAATGTTCATAAATCTATTTTGTATCATGGACAATGTGACATGGATTCTATTGCATATATCAAAAATCTTTTTGGCATCGAGGCAGTGATGATCCAAAATGGTATGAAATACCTTGGATATCGTATTAAACCTTGTAGTTACAGAGTTGTTGATTGGCAATGGCTTGTAGATCATTTTTTCAAAAGGATTTCTGGGTGGGAATTTAGGTGTCTGTCTCTGGGGGGTCAGGTCATACTCACCCAAGCGGTCCTTACTCAATTGGGGGTTTACTGGGCACATCTTTTTTATATCCGTCTCTATTATCAACTGTCTAAATCGTATCATGGCTAATTTCATCTCGGGGGGTAGTCATGGTCAAAAAAATATCATTTGGTCAAGCTATCCAACATCTCTTACCCAAAGGGAATGGGCGGATGGGGAGTCATGGACCTGCGTCGTTTTGGGGGGTCACTATTGATCAAATCTCTTTGGAGGGGTATATTTGGGTCTGGCACTTGGAGTAGGGTCATCTGGCATAAATACCTTAAGGATCAAGACTTCTTGTTATGGTATCGTAAAGGCACCATTGGAACCAGTCATGGATCGGCTATCTGGCTTAGTTTTCTTAAGATTGCGAAAAAATTTATCCAACATCTTGCATGGAAGATGCAATCTGGCAACAGAATCCTCATCGGTGTTGATCTGATTCTGGGTGTTGGCATTGACTGTAATATTTCTGAGGGGCTTATACATTTCTTAAATGGACGTGGCATATACTTCTGGTGCCAAGTCATTGCTCATTGGTAGGGTTTGTACTCCATATGGAAAAGTGCACAGGAGATAGGTATGTTTGGGCAGATGGACATGGAGTGGAACCGGATCACTGTTGGCATGAAGCAACTCGGTATTTGTCGTACGGGATCACATGATAAAATCATATGGACTGGGAAGATGGCATCAGATAATATTATCGTTGTTGATACATACTTAACTCTATGCAACATGGATGATAGACAGGGAGAGCATCAAGTCTTATATGCCTTCTGGAAAACCAAAATCCCAAATAAAATTATCATCTTCACATGGCTGGTCTACCACAACAAAAATCTTATATGGGAAAATTTGCAGAAGAGGCAATGGCATGGACCTGGCATATGCTCCATATGCAAAAGGGATGTAGAGAACAATAACCATATATTTCTCCAATGTCCGTATACAATACAGGTATGGAAAAAACTTTCATCACACATTGGTTTTCCTTATATTCAACATGACTGCATTGTGGAATCTTTGAAATGGTGGAGTACACAAAAATCTACATGGAGAATCATCCCACTTTTCCTTTTCTGGGCGATTTGGAATTGGAGAAATAAGTACATTTTCCAGAATTCCTTAGAAGAATTTTCCATGGTTTTTGAAAGAACCATCACCAATCTTTCCATACACTCCACACAACCCACATGCTCCAGAATCAGACAACACAAGCAAATCGACATGCAGATGGAATATCCAATGGGCTTCTTTGATGGGGCTGCACAAAGGAACACCTGTGGCTGTGGCTTTTGGATAGCAATATCAACTGATTTGTCCTACAGGGTTTACTGGAATGGAGGTAGAAGCACCAACAACAAGGCGGAAGCCATGGCACTATGGGGCCTCCTTTGGTTCCATAATTTCCTTGGCATTCCTCACATTCATATATATGGAGATTCCAAGATTATCATTGAACAAGTCAAAGGCAAAGCAACCATAAACAATCCCTTGCTACTCGACTGGCTGGGGAGAATTGATCTTCTATGGCAACAACACAACGACTCCACATTATACCATTTTGGTAGAGAACAAAACAAGGAAGCTGGTGTACTATCGAAAAAGGGACTGCACGGTAAGATGAGTAATATGCATATGGAGGTAAGATGGGAACAAAATGTTTTTGAAGTTGGTGAATTTCCATTTCGAGGATAACTTCTTTTCTTCTCCAATCTTTTTTTTGTAAAATTTTGTATGATGAATTTGCTTATCCACAACAGCTTTCACAACAGCTTTCCAACTACACTGGAACTCATTTCACTGGATAGAAGGCATGGATCCATTATTGGACACTATTTTGATGATTATATCCTTGCCTACTTTATATTTTTTTGATGGACTTTACATATTTTGTGTAGTTTATTAGACCTGTTAATTTCTGGTGGGGATGCATGATATGCTCACCCAGATGTCATGAATGTTGTAATGAAGTGGATGATGATGAACAATTCCTGTATATTTAAAGCTTTTTTTGTTCTGAACAAAAGATTTTGAGTGATTGCAATCATTTATCATTTTTTAGGATTTTTTTTGCTTTTTTTTCTTAAATTAATATATTTTTGGCTTTTGACTTCTTTTTAGAGTAAATAAAATGCAATCATTTATCATTTTTTAGGTTATTTTGTTGGAAATATAATAGTACCCATTCTTTGTGTTCTGCTTCCTGGAAATGTCGATAAACCAAACCTGGCTCCCACCGGGTTCCCTAGTTTCGCTTTCCAGCACTATTGTAGAATACAGCAATGGAAATTACATGAAAACCAAAATGAAATGGTCAGCTCGAGCCTCTCGGAGCTTGGCTCAATCAAAATGATGACGTCTTCGCTGGCTTACAGAGTTGAATGATTCTGGGGAAACGAATATTTGAGTTTTAAATACATTAAATCCCTGACCTCCTGGTGATGATTGAAGAAATTCAAGTTTTAAACATATTACACTCCCCATCTTACGGCGATCATTGACGCCTTTCTAATTGCACTCAAAACTCACCGATCGATACCCAAAAACCTTAGGGGAGAGATTGAAGTATATCAATTTATAGACTTTACACATATTTTCATTAAAGCCTGTAGAAATTTTTTAAAACTTAAATTTAATGGGTAAAATTAAAAAATATTAAATCTATTTATAAATTTTAAAATACATTCTATAAACAACAAAAATCATAATTTTTTTAAATCATTGTAAAAATAAAAATAATAAAATATTTCATCTAAAAATTAAATTACACTACTATTCACTTTTTAGTACTCTTCAATTACTGACCTCCCAAATTCGTTACTACATTGGAATTTGTCCGAGTTCCTTTATAATCAAAGCGACGCTTCAAGAAGAACCACACATACCCTTAATCACTACGATTTATTACGTGGATACGCTTTTTAAGGTTAGTCTCTTAGTTAATCTAAATTTTGATCTTACTATGAAGTGCCTTTTTAATCTTATTTTCAGGAATTCAAGACGCGAGCATATTATCCTCTTTTCCTTTACATTAATGATGGAGTTTTCTACGATAAATTCTCTGCAGCATCATAATTGTATTTTTGTTTTTATTTAATTGGTTTATAAAATTGTAATAAGATAGCAATATCAAATTTGTTTGGTGTAGCTCAAGTAGTGATGGCCGTGAAATAAAGTTTTACCGAAAGGGGTTGGAATCTGGATTCTTGTACGCTCCCTCGTTGTTGGGTGAATAATATGGCCGTGAAATGAAGTCTTACCGAACCGGGTTGGAATCTTGTACTACCCTCCCTAGTCCTAGTTGGGTGAATAATGGACATGTAAAATCGAAAAATGAGAGAGTCCTACCAAGCTTAACAAAAAAAAAAGATAGCAATATCAAATTAATGGAATGTCTAGTTGTTTTTTTCTCTTCCTTTTGTTTTTATAGCCCATTCAATGTTTACCATGTTTTATTGTTATTTTTTTTTTTTTTTCACCAATATATATTTTTTAATTTAATATAAAAAAAATGTTGTAACATGATGTTATATTATATAAATATTTGATTTGATCAAATTACATAATTGTAAAAATTAAATTAAATACAATAAAAACATGAATAAAATATAAAAATATAATTATTAATTAAAACATTTTGGTTGATGAAATTATATAAAAAATAAAATAATTAATAATTATAATATCAATTATTAATAATTAAATCAGTTCTATCTTAATTCTAGATATTTATTTATTTTATTTATTTTTTTTCACCCCCACACACTCTCCAACTTAAAAGAAATGTTGTAAGGTTATGTTATGTGATGTTATGTAAATATTTTGACCAGGTCAAATTACATAACTATAAAATTAAAATACAATTAAATGTTAGGATATTCCGACACATAGGAAATAGTTAAGTACAACTTGGTCTAGTATAGAGTTAGGTAAAGTGTGTTTCTTTACCGTTGTACATTTTGTAACTTACAATCCGACAGTCACGATATGTAGTGATCCGACGGTTCATTCTCTCCTCGGTATTACCGACACTTGATCCGTGGCTTGACACCCGATTGGTCCATGAATTCTATTTTAAGCGCATGGAGGGTCATTTGTAGGGTAATCCGTGCATGAGAGAAGCTTATGTAAATTTTCATTCTTTGATTAATAAATTGCCTGAAGTGGCCGCGTTGGCTCAGGCCATGGACTGTTTCCCTCTTTGAGGGTTTTAACCACGTCAAAAATACTGGTGTATTGATCTGTGATCTGGTTGTGAGCGGTGTCTTTTTGGTGTTCTTTCTGAGGAACTTACCCTGTAAATTCCTACAGATCTGGACATCTCCCACTCCAACAATACTGCAAAAATGATTATTCCCCAAATGCACTCTACCATAATCACCGAGATTATATGAAACAAAACTATCTTTGCATTGGGTTACATGGTGAGATGCCCTAGAGTCAAGGATCCAATCCAAACTACTGCTAGATGTATATACACATGCATCCTCTACTAAAACGGTAAACAACACATCACCATCTATGGCTACAATAGTAGTCACACCTTCATTTGTGCTGGATGACATGTGATTTGTATTGGACGGTCTCTGATCCTTTTGTCCTTTCTTCCACAATCGACATTGTTTCTTCATGTGCCTGGGTTTGCCACAATGAAAGCAGATGATTCTGCCTCTCCTCAATTTTGATTGGCCTTTCGATCTTGATCGCCCTTGCCGGCCTCGATCCATTCTCCTATCACGATTAGCTAGAGCTAGAACTTCTCCTCCCTGGTTTTCCGCAATTGACTTGTGTCGCAGCTCCTCATTCATTAAATTACTGCTGACATCATCAAACTTTAGGGTCCCTATAGTTGCTGAAGTGCTCATAGCTACAATTAAATTTTCCCAACTATCTGGCATAGAACACATCAACAATATGGATCTAATTTCATCATCTAAAATGATTTTAATAGAGGCAAGTTGATTAGTAATAATATTAAATGCATTCAAGTGCTCAGTAACTGAAGCACCCTCCTTCATTTTGAGATTATAAAGCTTCTTCATTAAGAACACTTTGTTTGATGCTGTGTTCTTCTCATATAGATCATGGAGCTTTTTCCATAATCCTTTTGTCGTCTTTTATCTAGACACATTGAAATAAACATTCTTTGCTAAATATTGGCGGATTGTTGCAATCGCCTTTCTATCTAGCTTATTCCACTCTTCATTTGTCATCGATGAGGGTTTCTTTGTTGTTCCCTCAATCGAAAATACTGATCCTTTAAAATCAATATATCCTCCATCTGTGATTTCCATAGGGAAAAATTAGCCTTGCTCAACTTCTTCATATCTATAACTGTTGTCTCCATTTTCAATCAAATTCATGCCCCAAAACACAAAAAACTCCACTTAAAAATAAAAATTTTATTATTACTTTTTAAAATTTAGTAATAATGACCTTCCTCCTTTTAGAATACCCTTTTCAAAATTCCTGCTCCTTTTTAAAATATACCTTTCAAAATTCCAACATATAATTATATATGTTTCATAATAAATATAAAAACATATATAATGTTTTAACCTTTTCACTTCACACATACATATGTTGGTTTGAGAAAAAAACTTGACGTATACGTGCAAGCTTGATGTGAAAAAAACTTACGAACACCACGTTTCAACTCCAAACTCCACGGATCTCCACGTTTCAAACTCCAACAACACGTTTCAACATAGATCCACGACCCTGCTTTTCTTGCAGCAACTGTCTTTTAGTTCCAGCATTCCTCAACTATTTCCTGGACAGATCCTTCAACCGCTCCAGGGGTAACAACCAATGTTTTAACAAATGCTGCCAGAGTAAGGCTATGGCACTAAGCAACTTACACAGTGGATATTCGACCCTAGCTCTGATACCAGTTGTTAGACCAGAGCATACATAACACACAACAGATTTATACTCAGAGACTTAGACGACAATAGCAGAGAATAATTCATATAGACAAACAAATGGAGAAACAACAAGATTACTGAGTCAGAAACAACGGAATAGATAAAACAATCACTGGAGAACAGAAATCACTTAGCATTACATAACAGGCTTGGGCCTTGGCTTGCCTTCCTTGGCCAGAGAAATTACAAATTTATAGAGTCGGAAGAAGGATCTAGAATCCTGCATGTGATTCTAAAAACTACTGGCGGTGTAGAAGAATCTAGAATCCTACATGTGATCCATGAATTTGGCTTCACACTTAACATACATATTATTTGAGAGCAATGCAAACTCACATTATGGAATTCAACCTTGTATTTATAACTCACATTGGGCAGTTCAACCATTTTTATTGGGCATTAATATTTTTTATGGTTTTGATTTACAGATGTGACTGCATCTTATAAATATCTATGGAAGAAAAACAGAGCATAGTAAAAAAAATCATTTACTTTTAAGTTGCTTCAGCTTAAAAAGAAAATCTACCACTAGATTTGTTTGTACTCTAAAAATGAAATGTTTATCAACACTAAATGTAGTAATTGAGATTATTTCCAACATATTCCATATTTCAAACATTACTAAAAAAATTATAATATGTATAAAATGTCAACCGGTAAACTTTTTAGAAAACTAGTTCAATCTCCGAAAAGTTCAAACATTATTATGACAAACAAACTGTGAATGCCACACCCCCAACTACACCATAGAAATAAAACAGTTTACAGATATAAGAATATAGAGTAAAATACCAAAGCAAAGTCACCACTTGGTCTTTGGGCTTTCCTCTAAACTCAGAATTTTTTCTATGCTCAAGCAGCCATATCACAATTCCTGTGCATACAAATAATATGCCTGTTGTGCACCACAGGCCTCGACTGAAGGGTAGCATAAATGCTCAAGTGTGACTCGATGCCTTTGTTTTGGTTTGTACAACCATCACAAAACCCGAATCTGCATATGGTTGTGTGAAATCAACAAACCTACTCCTATTTGCTAAGATTGTGGTGTCGCCCACTACTGCATCAAATTCCTGTCAAGAAAATTTGAAATCAGCAACGACAAGAGTGAAATAACAAAGAATTGATTCTCAGCAAGAATTGAATCTTAAATCTGTCAAAGTAGCGTGGTGGGTATGTTGTTTTCTTGTTAATTGGAATTTAAATGTGTTGTGACATGTTTGTCTATGTAATGAGATTTAAATCAAGTGTTGTGACATTTACATTTATATGGATTAGAATTTGTGCTGTGATATTTAAGGTAGATTTGATAAACAAAATCAGAAAAACTAGATTGATACAATAAACCACATTAGAAAAACAAGAATTGAAATCACAATTCAACCCAGAATCTGATAAAAATGGCAATGTTTGTGTTAATGAAAATAAAACCCACTGGTCAGCTCTACGAAAGAGAGTCTGAACCAGGAGAGTATGGCTCTGCAGAACGCTCTACATTGTTCATCAATATTACACATGAAATAGAATACATGGTTTTAGGGAAGTTAGAACAACTTCCTAAGAAATAGAAACTAATTCCTATCCTGAGGCTACGTGAACCAACTCTACCTATTCTAGGATATTCTCCATTATCTTCAACACTCTCCCTTAATGGAGAATGGGTTTACATATATGCCTAACATCTCCCTAAACATTTGAAATTTTACTTTTCCAAGGGGCTTAGTGAAAATGTTCGCAACATTATCACATGTATTACAATATTCCAGATGAATTTCTTTAGATTGAACTTTATCCCTCACAAAATGGAATTGAGTATCAATATGTTTCATGTTTTTGTGAAACACTGGATTGTTGGCCAGCTTGATTGAACTTTGATTGTCACATCTTATTGTTGTTGCGACTGTCTGTTCTTCCCCAACATCTTGGAGAAGTCTCCGCAACCAAACCGCCTCGCACGTTGCTGCACACATGGCTTGATACTATGCTTCTGCTGAGGACAAGGAGATTGTGTTCTGCTTCTTTCTGCTCCAAGTGATCACCCCAGATCCAAGACTGAATGCATAACCTGTTATAGATCTGCGATCATCTACATTTCCTGCCTAATCTGAATTTGCAAATCCTGCCAGTCTAACATCAGAAGAGTCAGTGTAAATAATTCCATAATCTACAGTACCTTGTAGATACCTCAAAACATTCTTCGCTACATTCCAATGGCTTTCGAGAGGCTTAGACATAAATTGGCTTAACACGCTGACTGCATAAGCCAAATCAGGTCTAGTGGTGGTTAGGTAGATCAGACTCCCAACCAGCTATTTGTAAAGTGTTGCATCCGCCGCTTTTGAGCCATCCTCACACTGCAATTTGATATTCTGCTGCAATGGTACCGGTGCAGACTTACACTGATCCATTCTAAACTTCTCTAATAGGCCTTTGACATACTTTTCTTGAGACAGAAATGTTTGACCTGAATCTCTCCAGATCTCGAGACCTAAACAGTATCTGAGTTCACCGAGATGCTTCATCTCAAACATCTGTGACATTTGCTGCTTGATTTCATCAATTAGATATATAGCATCACCTGTAATTATCAAATCATCTACATATAATGAAATCAACAATACAAACCCTTGTTCATCTTTCATGGTGTAAAGATTAGGGTCATTCTTACTTCTATTGTAGCCAGCTTGTAGAAAAAATGAATCAATTTTCTCATACCACGACCTGGGAGCTTGTTTTAGTCCATAGAGTGCTTTCTTCAACCTACAGACTAAATGTTCTTTTCCCTTCTGGACAAACCCTTCCGGTTGCTCTAAATAAACCTCTTCTTTCAATTCCCCATTCAGAAATGCAAACTTTACATCTAGTTGGTGCATCATCCAATGTTTCTTAGTAGCTAAAGCAATTAACATTCTGATAGTGTTCAATTTAGCTACAGGGGCGAAGGTTTCTTCATAATCTATCCCTTATTTTTATGTATACCCCTTTGCAACCAACCTAGCTTTCAGTTTTTCTATAGTTCCATCTACATTAATTTTCAGTTTATATAACCATTTGCAACCTATGACCTGTTTTCCTCTAGGAAGTTCTACCAATTCCCAAGTGTTGTTTCTGATTATTGAATCATATTCCTGTTCCATGGCTATTTTCCATTCATTACTTTCATTTGCTTCTTTATAACTAGATGGTTCAACAACATTCATCATACTATTTATAAATGCATTTTCCCTATATCTTGTAGGCATTTGAGCTTTTCTATCTGATCTCTTGAGTGGTGGGGTGGTGGTTTCAAACCTTATTTCTTCCTGTTGTTGCTGCTGCTGTTACTATTGCAGTTGTTGTTGTTGTTGTTCATCCTCTGCCTTTGTTTACTGCTGATCCTGATTGTTCTCTACATCCTCTTCTTCAAAGTACGGAATGTCCCATCCATCATAGTGCTCATCAGTTTCTTCACTATCTTGCTCATGGAATTTAACATCTCTACTAACAAAGATCTTGTGAATAGAGGGATTAAATAATCTGTATGCTTTATATGATGAAATATAACCTATAAAATTACATCTGATGGCTTTTGAGTCTAATTTCTTTCTATCTTCCTTGGGTATGTGGGCAAATGCTTTACACCCAAATATTCTTAAGTGTTTTACTGTAGGCTTATATCCATACAAAGCTTCAAAATGAGTTTTAAACTCAAGACTTCTTGTAGGACTCCTATTTTTTAGATAAACCGCAGTACTCACTGCTTCAGTCCAAAAACCATTTGAAAGATTCTTACCTTTTAGCATACTTCTTCCACATTCCACCAGAGTTTTGTTCTTCCTTTCTGTTACTCCATTCTACTGTGGAGTATGGAGTATTGTAAACTGCTGCAAAATTCCATGATCTTTACAATATCTGATCAGCTCATCTTTCCTATATTCTCCCCCTTGATCAGAACGAAGAATTTTTATCTGTTTCCCTGTTTGTCTTTCAATCATATTTTTAAATTGCTTAAAGTATTCGAATGTATGACTCTTCTTACTTAAGAAATACACCCAAGAAAACTTCGTACAATCATCAATAAACAGTAGGAAATACATTGCACCTCCTAATGATTTTGTCTGCATGGGACCACAAAGGTCTATGTGCACTAACTCCAGTATATCCCTCTGTTTCTTTTCTACTCTAACAGGGAATTCTTCTCTATGCATTTTTCCTAAAGTACAAGCATCGCAATCATTATGTACTTGCTTTAGCATAGGAAGATCTCTTACCATTTCTTTCCTTTGTAGTAACAACAAATCATTGTAATTGATGTGGCCGAATCTCTAGTGCCAAAGCTCTTCTGTAGTCAGGCTCACTGCTGTCAATGCTCGAACCGGTGCAGGTCTCACATCCAACTTGTATAGTCCTCCTGTTCGGATTCCTGTAGCAATTGTCTTCATTCCATCTAGCAGATCCTTAATGTAGCAGTTAGATTTTAAAAATTCAACTTTCAAATCTTGATCTGTAATCATTGATACAGAAATCAAGTTCTTAGTTATGCCAGGCACATACATTACATTATAAATTTGTTTAATATTACCATCAGGTAGAATGACAAAAACTTTCCCACATCCTTTGATTTGATGACTTCTATCATCTCTTAGGTAAATTTGTGCACCTTCGTTGATCTCTTTAAAATCCTCTAGCCAGTGCTTGTTCCCTGTCATGTGTGTTGATGCTCTTGAATCTACATACTAGATGTCTGCATCAACATTTTCATCACGATCTACCATGAAAAATCTCAAATTCTGCACCTGATCACCATTGGCGAGATGACTTGCATGTCTCTCTGGCTTCTGTTGTTCTTCACGATACTTCTTTTTCCTACATTCTTTGGCAATATGACCCAATTTTCTGCAATAAAAACATTTAGTTTCTGAGTAGTTTTTATTCGGGTGCATACATTGGGTCAGAATTGGCCGTTTATGTGAACTTGCTTTGTTTTGCTGTTGTGGACCTCCTTTCCTTGTGTAGAAGTCCTTCCTCGCCACTAATGTAAGATCGGCACTCTGGGGCTCCATAGTCGATCTCTTCTCTTCTTCTTGCATCAGTATACCTGTCAGCTCTTCAAAATGTGGGATCTTTTCTCTAGCATTTATCCCTGTGATGAGCATCTGATAATCGTCAGTGACACCATTCATTGTAATGGTCACAAGATTTGTATCGTCCATTGTATGACCAATATCTGATAATTTGGTTTTCAGATCCTTGATCCTTGCTACGAATGAAGCAATCGTTTCATTCTCCTCCATCTTCATGGACATGATCTTACTCTTAAGGAACAAAAGACGATTTGAATTTCTGATCTCATACAATTCCTTCAGAGTTCCCCAGATCTCGTTAGCTGACTTACCTTCTCTGATGTGCGGTATAATGCAGTCTTTCACTGACATTTTTAACATTGTCCTTGCTCTACTTTCTTGTTTCTCCCAATCTGGGATCGATGCTGATCCAGCGCGAGGCTCGGCTCATCCCCATTCACAATCTGGCAAGCACTCTGCGCTTCTAGCAAATTCTGCATCTTAAACTTCCAATTTGCATAATTGGAACCATC
Organism: Pinus tabuliformis; assembly: GCA_031772625.1. Lineage (NCBI taxonomy): Eukaryota > Viridiplantae > Streptophyta > Pinopsida > Pinales > Pinaceae > Pinus > Pinus tabuliformis. The sequence continues at coordinate 287,032,456 of CM062820.1, read as the reverse complement.
GATCTTGTTATGCTCGTTCATGCATGCTTCAAATATGTTTTTATTCATCTTGGCAATTTAGAAAAAAAAATTTCGATAGGTCAAAGATGTTAAATTTCCCCAGATTTGTGATAGAGACAGATCACTGTTGTTATATCTCGCAACACACGGCAGATCTCCGTGGCTTTCTTTTCAGCCTCCAGACAAACTCCTGTTGTCAGCTACAGCCTTGTTCTTGGCTTCCCCACTCAGCTTCTCTGACAGCTATAGCCTTGTTCTTGGCTCCCTTTGCAATTTCTTTGATTTACATGATCGTCGCTAATATTTGCCCAATATCCGAGACTAGTCGCAGAAAAACACCAATTTTCAGAGACTAGTCGCAACCGTTGCTGATATTTGCCCAATATCCGAGACTAGTCGTTGAAAAACACCAATTTTCAGAGACTAGTCGCAATCGTCGCCGCTGTACACTGGAAAAGTGTGACGATCGAAAAATGAAAATTTTGAGAAGTGTAGGAGTGTATCGTCGAGGCTATCCACTCAAAACTTGCGATGATTTCGGTTCAAAGAACCACCCACCAACCAGTGTATAGGTTCCTCAGCCCTGACGCTCTGATACCATGATAAAAATGGCAATGTTTGTGTTAATGAAAATAAAACCCACTGGTCAGCTCTACGAAAGAGAGTTTGAACTAGGAGAGTCTGGCTCTACAGAACACTCTACATTGTTCATCAACATTACACATTAAATAGAATACATAGTTTTAGGGAAGTTAGAACAGCTTCCTAAGAAATATAAACTAATTCCTATCCTGAGGCTACGTGAACCAATTCTACCTATTCTAGGATATTCTCCATTATCTTCAATAGAATCAAGAAACAAACCTGAAGGTAGACTTTGATGGACAAGATGGGATGGTTATAGAATGATATTTAAGGTACACTTGATAGACAAGATCAGATTAATACAGTGAACCACATGGAACAAAAATAAAAGTTGAAATTGCAATTCAATCCAGAGTCAAAGAACAAACATTAAGATAGACTTGATGGACAAGATTGTTAGAGTGCATTTAAGCTATACTCGAAGGAAAAGAACCTAAAAACCAAATTGGTATAGTGAACCACATTTAAAAAAAAATTGAAATTGCAATTCAAATAAGAATCAAAGAACAGAACTTAAGGTAGACTTGGTGGACAAGATTGTTATAGGAATGTGTTCAGTTTTGGTCCTTTTCAGCATAAGGAATGAGATCATATGGCAGTGCATAGTCAAGCCACATCATCAAACACGTCTATACAGAAACTAGTGACATTTCTTTCGTTACGACTTCTATCGAATTTTACTCTGACGAATTCAGTCAACCCCAATTCTTATCCTCTTAGCACTAGTTGGCTGTACCCAACCTCGAGGCACTGATGTGGATTCTCCAGGCCAAATCACTGGTCCAAGATTGGGAATAGTATTATTATTCCAATACCCAATGACCTGAAAGTCGTTACCGACCATATTCACAATCTCATAAGTAGAACCCACAATTTCCCTATCGTGCATCTGAACGACCCCACTTAAACCTCTAAAATTTGTCTTGAGGAGCTCGCTCAATAACTGTGGTCCTTCCTGAAACATCCCAAGTTCTGTCGAACCTGTTGTATTTCCAACAGCGATTGGTGGAGGTTTTATGGGGTTCCAAGAATTAAAACCAGCATTTCCCAAATTCCCAATTGCTCGAGCTATCATCCACACGGCGTCGTATGCGAATAAACCGTAGATATTGAGCTCAACGTTTTCTTCATCTAGGTTTTCAACTCTAAATTTGCTTTTCCACCTTCTAGTGAAATCTTCAAGATTGGTGGAACTCTGAATATAAGTTTTGAGTCCTAGGAGACCTTGCATAGAGTCAATTGTAGAATCATTCAACACAACATCCCAGAGACTGGTATATTCCTCTGTAGTTATCCAAACATAAGCAACATCCATCATTCCTATTTCATGAGCCTCCATGAAAATTCTCAAACCGAGAGAAGGGCCGACATGGGCAACAAAAACTCTGGATTGCATCAACATTAATTTGTATAGCTCCATTCTTATGGCGTCCCCATCTGCAGTTGACGATATTGCTGATCTATATTCTAATTCCAACCCAACATCCCTGAGCGCTTCACTCAATGAGGCGATTGCACCCGAACCGTATTCGTGATCCTCATAAACAGCAGTAACTCTTCTCCAGCCATAAGCCTGAACCAGAGCTGCAATCACCTGCATCTGTATGGCATCGCTATGTGCCATGCGAACAAAATACGGATATCGGTGGTTGGAGAACAAGGGATCCATAGTAGAGAAGGAAACAACTGGTACTTGGGCTGCATCTCCGAGATTTGATACGAATTCTGCAACGATAGATTTCTGTGGTCCAATTATTGCTATCACTTCTCTTTCCAAGAGATCAAGTGCTGAATTTGTCCACAAAAACTAAGCATCAAACTCGTAACCAAGATGGAGAAACTGATATTGAAAAAAGAAAAAAATGACAATACTGCTATCAGAAACACTGAAGACTCATAGAATGAGCTTAATATTTCATTACTGAATATAATTATTTATAGATACATCTGAAGGAGAATCAATAATGACCTCCACTGATCTCCGCCGTCTTGAAATGATGTTCAACTGATTCTTGCACAGTCACATTAAATTCGCTGACATGTGAATAGTGGGTGGCGCCATTTGCACAGTTGTGATTAATGGTCTAACACCTCCCCTTAATCACAATGACCTAAACTTTAACACCTCCCCTTAATCACAACGACCTAAACTTTAACTTGCCTGCTGGTCTAAGTCTCAGCTAGGCTTACAACAAAACATTTCATTTTTGCCTTCTTATTAAAGGGTCCATGCTTGTTCCTTTTCCTTTGTTGGTGCAGTTTCATCTTCACCTTTCTGGCTTTCCTTATGAACTTCCTCTGCTCCTTGCTTACATACTTAACATCAACAACCTTTTCAGGATTGGGATGCAAGGAAACTTCTTGAATAGTGAAAAAGAGGTAGTATAATTCATGCTCTCCCCACTTTCCATGAGGAGCCACCAAAATGCATTCATCTTCGAACATGAGCGGCCTCCGAACAACATCCATGGTAGTATCCTCCACTGTCGCAGAAATCTTAGAAACACAACCAATCACATTACTAGTAATTGGGTTCAAGAACAAACAAGTTTTGATCTCCTGTGGAATGGACTCCACCTCTGAATATTTATGGTCATTAATAAAATCATTGTGCTGATCTAATAGTTCTTGTGACTCAAAAATACTACCGGAATAAAATATATTACCAGGCCCAAAAATACTTCCAAATGGGCTCTCTAAAAAGTATCATCAAAAAGATCAGCATCCAATATTATCCCACTCATTGTACTCCAATTAGACCAGTGACTTTCTACTTGGCTCTCCACATAGGCTGGCTGTCACAAACTGTGCTCACTAACAGCACTCTCTTGAACGAGACCCACTTGCACCATTCAACTTGGAAAATCGGTCCTACCCGCAACACTCTACTGCACAGCAGTGTCTCCACACAACGGCATGGATATGTGCAACCGTCACTCAAGTGGACAACATTTGTTGCACCTCTCGCTCAACTGGAAAACACAACTTGTTGCACGCGCCAGGTGATGTCTCACAACATACCCAACAAGCAGCGGAAGGAACAACTACAACAATTTCTGCAAAGAATCACGTCCACGTAGCACTCACACTCTTTCAGCATCAACGGGCCTTGTTCAACCCTCTATGGGTCATGCAGCAACACCAAAAACAACACAATCACCACAAATCACTCAACTCGCTCAGCGCTCAGTGACATCCACAACCCTTCAGCTTCAATGTCTTCAATCCGCAACACGACTCCAGGTCTTCACAAGCACACCTGGTCTTCAATCTGTAACATGACTTCAATCGACTCACGTCCGCTTTAGGTTCACCACACTACACCACCGCTTCAACGCGGAGATCTCATCTTTATCATTCACATTCGAGTGCTCGCCAGTCAACGATTACTCTACACAGCTTCACACAAGTTTCAGACTCGCGCATACTAGAAATCTGGGCCACTTCCACATCCGTGGCTCAAATGGGCTGGCAACTCGGTGCACTCCTCATACAACGCCACAACCTCTACCAGGCACAATGCCACAGTCTAACACTGGCTTGGATTTACGGCTTCACACTGAGCCTTCACACGCACAACGACGCTTCAAACCACACTGGCTCCTCACACGGTGGCACAGGCACAACAGCTCTTCAAGCCACACCACCTCCTCACATGGTGGCAACAGCTCTCCGACCTACTCTTCTCAGCAGTGCTCGTATCACACTGCACTCTCCACCGCAGCAAACAACTCCAGCCATTGACTGCACACTACAGAGACCTCACAACGGGTGTTTGATCCAGGCATCCGTTGCACTAATCTTCCATGCTATCGCTGCGACCTCCTCTGTGTCTTCAAATGCACACGGTTGCTACTCTCCAAGAATGAGACTTTGCACTTTCTTCAGCGCCAAACACACGCTTATAGAAACTTATGGCTTCTGCGGATGCTCTACAATGAAATGGGGTTTTAGGATAGAGAAAGTCAGCGGCTTGGGGACACCGTTCACTAGATCACTTATGAACTTTGAAATTATACCAGCATCCTCCAGATTTTGCACACTCATGAGCTCAAAAACATACAACAGTTTCAAAGAGAAACACAACTTTTTTAAGTAAATACTATGGAATAAACACCAACCATGAGCAGCCACTCACCAATAGCCACCACCACGCTTGTCCATGTTGCGCTCAACAGTGTCGACAAGTCACACAAACAACACAATACTGAGTCACCAGAAAACGCAGTACCTACCAAACTGTGGCTTCAAACAACACTCCACCGAAGCTTACTCGACTATGGCCAAACACAGCTCTCGATCTTCAGCCGCCACAACCGAAACCATCGGCTCTGATACCATATCAGAAACACTGAAGATTCATAGAATGAGCTTAATATTTCATCACTGAATATAACTATTTATGGATACATCTGAAGAAGAATCAATAATGACGTCCCCCGATCTCCGCCATCTTGAAATGATGTTAGCCTGATTCTTGCACAGTACCATTAAATTCGCTGACATGTGAATTGTAAGGCCTTCGGGAGAAGAGTGCGACGGGCACCGGCGAGTCGTGCACGAGAGCGGGCGCGCGGGCGGGCGCACGGGCGCGCGGAGGAAATGTGCGACGGGTGCGACATTTTGTGCGAAGGAATGCGACGATATATGCGACGATGTATTAGGGAAAACACTTATGCGACTAAGTGTTGGACTAACACATATATATACGATGGTTAAAGAATGTGCAAAGCCGACTTGTAAACATAAACATGTGGGCATGCGTTGACAACTTTGGGGGTCGGCCATGGGGCTGCACACCCCTTGAAACCTACGCAAGGTTTGGTATATATGTGAGGAGCTTTAAGCTCATTTGAACAACAAACTCTCATCATCTCTACGCATAAAGAAGAGGGGTAAAATCTGCGCAAGGAGAGATAGGAGATGCGCATATCTCATGCGCTTTATCTAAGTGCAGATTTGGTATATTCTTGTGTCGGTTGAGGTGTAGGCAAGTGTGCCGGGGTTCGGTTTGTATGCAGATTTGTGCAGGACTTGGTAGAGAGGAATAAGTGGCTCGGGTGAGCACTTCTCTTTGTGCAAGGGTGCACATGATTGTAAAAGCAGGTTGCTTATCTTTGTAAATTTGTCTAAGTGTGAGACTTGGTTCGGCCAAGACACACTTGTGTTGTAAATCTGATATTCTTAATAAAATTGTCGGGCAGACTCACATTACGGGGAGTTGCCCCTCCTCTTTATACTTGTTGCAATTGTTGTTGTTCTCGGTATAATTGCATGATGATAATGAATGAGTATGGGCTTCATTAAGTATAAAGGATAATTGCATTTTACTTGGTTGTGAAACACAAGCTAAGTATGTTAATGTGAAAGTAGGCGTAGTCCACGAATGTTAGTATTGGTGAAAAGAAAGTGTTAGGTGGTGCCGCACCTTGCTACAAGCGGTTGGAAGACTACCACAAGTGTAGGGACGTGACATAAATAGTGGGGGGCGCTGTTTGAGCAGTTGTGATTAATGGTCTAACAACTGCAGATTCATTCCTTGTGAATTCGTAATGGGTTTTCATCTATGGCAGGGAATAAAAACAGAAAAGATGTAACTTACCGGCTGAGGCGCCCACAACCGCATCACCTCCCGAGTCACGAAAGTGAAGAAACAAATGAGAACCGTTGAGCAACTGGGTGTCTCTGTTAACGTCTTCCCCTGATATTTCAATGGCGGTTTTGGCCACTTTGGACAACGCCTATATTTACCATTCTGTCGTTCTGGGTTGCATTACAATGAAAGCTCCCAATATTGCATATTAAAACGCAGAAAATCATAAACTTTCCCAGAGTTTCGTCCTCCATCTGAATTTGCACACCTTCGCTGTCTCCTTTTCCAGTCTTGCAAACGGACGTTATATAATATATATATTATATAGGCTTGCAAACGGATGTTATATAATATATATATTATATAGGCTGCTGCTGGGAACCCAGTTGTCTGGGTGGATGGTAGATTCTAAAAATATTTAGAAATATAAAATTAAGAAAATGGTGAATTACTAGTTATTTTTTTTTTTTTTGTTTACTGTAGATTGTAGATTTCAAAAATATTTAAAAATCTAAAATAAAGAAAATAATGAATTATTAACTATTCGGAAATTCTCAATATGGCCGGAATCTGCCATAGATATAAGTTCAGGAGGTTCCATCACGTCACCAGGTTTATTCTTATGAGAACCTGGGAAGCCCCACCGTCGCCGGATATTAAAAAAAAAGGGGGCTATTCACGTTCTTTGCGACAATTAGGTTTAGACTTTGACGGGCGACACTATACTGCTCAAAGTCTGGTTTAAAAAGTCATTAAATTAGTTCAATCGGTTTCTCTTGCTATGCTTTAATTCAAATATGATGAATATTCCATAGGCAAAAAATCGACCCGCAGATATCTTAATTCATAAATAAATGTCAGTGGTAATCGAATTATAGTTAATTCATCCACTAGCACGGCTGGCTAAGTCGAGGCCATTGAACGCCGAGGGTTGCTGTGTACGCCAATCACAAATCACAAATGGTTGTATAACATAAGAACAGTGGTTGTAAACGTTTTATAAGAATAGCAGAAGAGTTTTATAAGGACATGTTGGAGCGAGGATATCATAAGAATTTTATTTTTTTGTTAATTTAATATTATTATCTATATTTTATTTAAAAATAAAGAAATTTGTTATTAAAAATAAAGAAATTTGTTATTAAAAGATAAAGAAATTTTTGGTAAAATTATTTGTGAATGCTTTTTGAACTATGTGGTCATCTTTCATGGTCAAGGCGAGATGAAAAATAAGATTTTGACATCCAATTAAATAGATGAATATATATTTATATATATAATATTATTATATAGTAGTTATATATGATAAGAATTTTATTTTTTATTAATTTAATATTATTATCAAGAAGTTAAATAAAATATGATAAAGATTTTACTTTTATTAATTTAATACTATTATCAAGTTGTTATATAAATTAAATGATTAGTAAATATTAATAGATATCAATAACATTTACTTGAATTTATAATACATTATTAGAATTAAGAAAATTATAATGAATATTTACTCCTATTTTAGCATGGAGATTCTTAATCTCTAAATAAAGTTTTTGTTACAATATCATGGGCTATCAATACTACATTCTCAAAAAAACATACCTTATTTTATATGACACTTGCTCATATGACATTGTTTTTAATTAATCAATTTGATTAAAAAGGCATAACTACTTTGAATATATATATATATATATATATATATATATATATATATATATATATATATATATATATATATATATATCAACTTTTCGTTTGTGTATATTATAAAGAATATTTCTTGGAGGTTGAAACATTACCATCCACCTAATAATTATTGATCACTAAGAGAGACTCTATCCAACCCAGTAAGGTAGAGATGTTGTAACGTAATGCCCTATAAACATTTTTTATTAGGTCAAAATAAAATAAAAATAACTCTATGTAAAAATAAAAATAAATTTCAATTAAAATAATAAAAATAACTTTAGACTAAAGTAATAAAAAAAATTCTACCTTAATATTATTATTTTTATTAATTTTTATTTCATAGTTAATTTGTCTTGGTCAAGTTATTGGTGGTTTTTGAGCTCCATTTTTATGAAAACTCTTGGTATTCATGTGGAATATTGTGAAAATAATGTAGAAATAGATTTAGTTATGAAGCAGTTGAACAAAATTAGTTATGAGCAGTTGATCAGAATTAGTTTGTGTGGTTAGGAATTGGTTGCAGATATTTCCTATATAAGTGTGATGTAACTGAGCAAATAAGTTAATGAAGTTGTGTGTGAGCCTTGTCTCACTTTTGCTAGTTTTCTGTCCATGTATTTGTCTGTGTATTTGTTTTAAGTTGGTATCAGAGCCAAAGGGCAGTGAGTCTGGCCTGAAGCGAAGGCGTGAGTCCAAGTTGTGAAGGAGCCACTAGGCCCTGCGTGAGGCGACCTGCTACGTGTGAAACGTGGTGTAAAGGAGAGCCACTAGGCTGCGTGTGAAGGCTCCCTGAGACCTGCGTAAGGCGGACCTTAGGCGACCTGCTGTGTGTGGAATTGCTGCGTCGGTAACAGTACACAGTTTTCTGTCTGCACTATTTTTTTTCTGAGTGTTATTGGAATTGCTGCATCGGTAACAGTACACAGTTTTCTGTTTTAAGTTTAGACCTGTGCATTGCAGCGTGGTTGTGTGACTGGAGCTGTCCACTGCCAGAAACCCCAGCCGGATTAGAACATAAATTTTATTCTCTGTTTTAGAACATAAATTTCATTCTCCTTGCAGCGCATCCGGTTGTGAATTTGAGAACGAATTGATCTGTTGTAACAGAAAATATTGCAGATTAGCTACCGTGTGTAACAGGATAGAAATACAGACGTGTTTTTTGTTGGCTTGATTAATGCAAACGGTGAGGCAGTGAGGCCTGCGGTATTATTGTTTAAGAAGCTTGTGATTTTTTGTTTGAATTTGGTCATTGGTGGAGAAATGGCTAATCCTCTTGCAGATTCATATTTAAATGAGTCTTCAAGACTTGATGGCGAAAATTATGTCAATTGGAAATTTAAGATCACAACGGTATTGGAGGCATACAATCTCTAGGCGATTGTCAAAGGTGACGAGACCAAGCCTCAACCTCCTACTAATACTCAAGATTGGGAGAAGCGTGAAATGAAAGCACGGGTGATGCTACGCATGTCAGTGAAGGACAATATTATTCCTCACATTCGGGACTGTGAAACTTCGAAGGCGACATGGGACACTCTCAAAGGTTTGTATGAGACTTCTAATGCAAACCGTATTTTATTTTTAAAAACAAAGCTGCTATCTATCAAAATGGATGCCAATGAAAGCATTAGTAACTTTCTTTCCCGAATTAAAGATTTCAGTGATAAGCTTGGTGATATTGGTGAAAAGGTTTCTAGTACAGACTTGGTAACTGTTGCTTTAAAGGGGTTAGTTCCAGACTATAAAGTCTTTATTTCAGCTCTCTCAGCTAGACCGACACCTCCTACATTTGAAGAATTGGCTGGAATTCTTCTTCAAGAAGAAGAGCGCATGAAAACTTTTGAACTGGAGTCAAATGGTTCTGATTTGGCTTTGACTGCAAGAGGCCAAAAACCATTCCGAGGGAGACCATGGGACAGAAACAAAGGCCGTTTTCAAGCAAAGCAGAAAGGTATGGCACCTCCTGATTCTTATGTTAAAAGAAACATTGTATGTCATTATTGTGGAAAACCTGGACATCTGGCAAAAGATTGCTATAGGAGAAAGAATAATGAATCAAATCAACGACATAGCAGGCATAATGGAAACTACATAAACAAAGACACCTCAGTGAATGATGGATTTAAAAATCTTAAGTTATTTCTTTCTGATGCTGCATTGTCTGCTGAAACTGATGATGAGAATACTTGGTTTATAGATTCTGGTGCATCGGCACACATGACTTGTAATAAAGAATGGTTTGATAAATATTTTGAGAAATCTGATGGTACACACATTTACTTAGGAGATGATAGGTCACTTAAAGTTCAAGGCTATGGCATAGTAAATGTGTACTTACCTAATGGACAAATGAGACAGATTCATAATGTGATGTATGTACCTGCTCTTAAAAAGAATTTGCTATCTGTTTCTGCTATCACTGATAATCATTTAAAAGTAGAATTTGGTAAATTGGGGTGTATAGTGAAAGATGTTCAGGACCACTACACGGTTGTTTCTACAGGTACCAGAGTTGGAGGATTGTACAGATTGAATGTGACAGTCAAGCGTCATGTTGCATTGACATCTCAAGAGACATCGACAGCAGAATTATGGCATCACAGGTATGGGCACCTCAATTACAATGATTTATCGTTGTTACAAAGGAAAACAATGGTTGAAGGTCTTCCTGATATGAAGTGTGAACATTTACCATGTGAAGCTTGTGCACTTGGTAAGCAGCATAGAGAAGAGTTTCCTGTTCATACTGAGAAACGGAAGTATGATATTCTTGAATTAATTCACACTGATGTATGCGGACCTATGCAAACTAGGTCTCTTGGTGGTGCTTCATACTTTGTTATTTTTATTGATGATAGATCTAGATATACCTGGGTCTATTTCGTTAGAAGGAAAAGTGACATATTTGAGTATTTTAAAGAGTTTCGAAATATGGTTGAAAAACAAATAGGAAAGTGCATCAAAATACTCAGATATGATCAAGGGGGTGAATATAAATCAAAGGCATTTAACACCTATTGTAAATCTAATGGAATTCAACAACAGTTCACAGTGCCACATACCCCTCAGCAAAATGGTGTTGCTGAGCGATGGAATAGAACCTTGGTGGAATCTGCTCGTAGTATGCTGCAAGGTTAGAACATCTCTAATGGTTTCTGGGCAGAAGCCATTAACACTGCTGTTTATCTGAAGAATCGATGTCCCACTAAGAAATTAGTTTTTCAAACTCCTTTTGAGGTTCTTTATGGTTATAAACCTGATGTGAGTCATTTCAAAGTCTTTGGATGTACTGCTTTTGCTCATATTCCTGAAGCTAACAGAAGAAAACTTGATGCCAAGTCCATCAAGTGTATTTTCATTGGATATTGTACGGATCAGAAAGCCTATAAATTGTTTGATCCAAGTTCCCATAAACTATTTGCAAGTCGTGATGTATTGTTTCATGAGCAGACTGATAAAAGTAACACAAAGAATGATACATGGCATATTTCTAATGATGCACATCTCAAGCTTGATACTTTGATTAAGCAGGAACAGGAACAGGTCCAGGTACAGGTACAGGATCAGGATGATAGCAGCAGTACGAGCACATCTAGCAGCAGTGAGTCATCACACGGGGGTGATACACCTCAAAGCCAACGAATCATGGATGGAACACCCACACCAAGAAGGTCATCCCGACAGACTCGGCTTCCTGAAAGGTATAAAGACTATGCCTTAATGTCTAATATAATGAATGTTGAAGAACCAATTGATTATGAGCAGGCTAAACAACATGAACCATGGATTAATGCTATGAATGATGAGTATGCTTCTATTATGAAAAATAAAACATGGGAATTAGTGGAACTTCCTGAAAATAAAGTTCCAATTGGAAGCAAATGGTTGTATAAAACAAAATTTAAAGCAGATGGTACAATTGATAAATTTAAGGCAAGATTAGTAGCAAAAGGATATGCTCAACAGGAGGGCATTGATTATGAAGACACTTTTGCACCAGTAGCTAAGTTGAATACAATTAGATTACTGATTGCCTTAGCCACAAAACATAATTGGAATATACATCAAATGGATGTCAAATCTGCTTTTCTAAATGGTGATTTACAGGAAAAAGTTTATTTGGTTCAACCTGAAGGGTTTGTCAAACAGGGACAGGAGCATCTGGTTTGCAGGTTAAGAAAGGCATTGTATGGTTTGAAACAGGCACCAAGATCATGGTATGTAAAGATTGATACTTTCTTTCTTCAGAATGGGTTTGTGAAAAGCAAAAATGATCCTAACTTGTATGTTAAGAAAGATGAAAAAGGACATGTTGCTTTAATATCTTTATATGTGGATGATCTCATTATAACAGGCAGTGCTCACAAGTTAATTGAAGAAATTAAAGTTCAGTTGTCACAGGTTTTTGAAATGAAAGATTTGGGTGAAATGCATTACTGTTTGGGCATTGAGGTATGGAGAGAAACTGGTAAAACTTTGATCACTCAAAGCAAATATACAAAGGAGATTCTTAAAAAGTTCAATATGACAGATTGTAAAGCTATGTCAACTCCCTTAGAACAGAATGCAAAGTTGTACAAAGAAGATGGTTCGAAAGAGGCAGATGGAACATTATATCGTCAGTTAGTGGGAAGTTTGAACTATCTCACCACTACCAGGCCAGACATTGCATACTCATTCAGTATCCTTAGTCAATTCATGGCTAAGCCTTCAGGAAATCACTGGAATGCTGCAAAGAAAGTTCTCCGATACTTAAAGGGAACAGTGAATCTTGGTATTATGTATACTGATGTATCTGATGTTGTACTGACAGGTTTTTCTGATTCAGATTGGGCAGGAAATCCAGATGATAGACGATCTACCTCTGGCTATGCATTTCATATTGGATCAGGGGTCGTATCTTGGAGTAGTAAGAAACAACCAACTGTTTCTTTATCTTCAACAGAATCAGAGTACAAAGCTTTGACCAATGCCACCTGTGAAGCTATTTGGTTGCGGAGAGTTCTTGCTGATCTTGAAGAAGCGCAAAGTGGTGCAACATGTATCAATTGTGATAATCAGAGTGCTATCAAATTAGCACATAATCCAGTTTACCATGCTAGAGCAAAACACGTTGAGTTACAGTACCACTTTGTACGTGAGAAAATTGAGTCCAAAGAAATTGGATTGATATTTTGTAACACCAAGGACAATGTGGCTGATATATTTACTAAGCCCCTTTGTAAAATCAAATTTGAAGTTTTTAGAAGTCAGTTAGGTATTGTAGAGAATCCATTTCTCCATTAAGGGAGGATGTGAAAATAATGTAGAAATAGATTTAGTTATGAAGCAGTTGAACAGAATTAGTTATGAGCAGTTGATCAGAATTAGTTTGTGTGGTTAGGAATTGGTTGCAGATATTTCCTATATAAGTGTGATGTAACTGAGCAAATAAGTTAAGGAAGTTGTGTGTGAGCCTTGTCTCACTTTTGCTAGTTTTCTGTCCATGTATTTGTCTGTGTATTTGTTTTAAGTAATATATCTTATTTAAAGGGAGAAATTAAACCAACATAGATCTATCTTAACTCCCAAGCTACCAAGGGCCCAAAGAGATCATGAACTCCAGTTTTATGAGAAACCATGACATTCATGTGGAATCTAGCCTATTTAAAGGAAGAAATTAAGTCATCCTAGATCCATCTTAACTCCAAGTGCCTATAGAGATCAAATCTCTTGAGATGCAAACCTTTTTAGAGTGAAAATATATTTGATCCCTCTTGGCCCTTGGTAGATCCGAAGTTAAGATGGATGTAGGTTGATACTTAAATTCATTTATAATCACATTTGTGAAAATATTATTATGAATTTAAAGATGTAAGTAATTTATTATTGAAAACTTATTGACATAGAAGAAAATAGAAAAATATATTATATTTCTATTTTTTATTTTATTTTTTTACAATAAAATCAAAATTTAGATTTAAAAAGTCCATGGGGTCTTGGATAGACAGTGATTGAGTGCTCTGTTAAGGCACTCCTTGATGTGAAATCACAGGTTCAATTCCTAGCGTCCATCGGGGTGATATATTGGACATGATGAAGATGTAGTACTATCAAGGTTACAAAAAAAAATTAGATTTAAAAAAGATTTAATGTTGATGGTGTTAGGTGTTGTGTAAGTTAATCACTCATTGATGTGAAGTCACAAGTTCAATTCCCAGCCTCCATTGGGGTGATATATTGGACATGATGAAGATGTAGTACTACCAAGGTTACAAAAAAAAATTAGATTTAAAAAAGATTTAATGTTGATGGTGTTGGGTGTTGTGTAAGTTATTCACGAATTGTTGTAAGACCAGGACCAGCCTAGATCCATCTTAACTCTAGATCAGATCAAAATTCTTTTCACTTTAAAAGAGGTTTTACCCAACTAATATGTTTTAATTAATAATTATTTTTATATTTTATTTATGTTTTTAATTGTGTGGTTATGTAATTTGATGAGTCAAAATGTTTACATAACATAACCTTACAACATCTCTTTTGAGTTAGAGAGTGTGTCTGTGCAAAATAATAAAATAAATAAATGATCATAAATAATATGAAGAGTTAAGATATATCTAGGCTAGTATGAATAATTGATATTATAATTATTAATTATTTTGTTTTTGTCTTTGTATTTGTTTTTGTTTTTATGTAATTTGACCTAGCGAAAATGTTTTAATTAATAATTATATATATATATATATATATATTTTATGTTTTTAGTTGTATTTTATTTTTATCTTTATAGCGATGTAATTTGACCAAGTCAAAGTGTTTACATAACATAACATAATCTTACAACATCTCTTCTATATTAAGTAATTTTTTTAATGCTAAAGAGTAAAAGGATTATATTAATCCGCACCCGTCCATGGCAAAAAACTGGGAGATTTGAGTACATTGCCGACCTTGGGCATCATAGTTTGCATACAAGTCATCGAAACCCAATTCCCTTCCAAAATTACAAAAAACCCCATAGTTTTTTCTTGACTACTACTATATACCCGACATAACTCATTTAAAAGCAAAATACATGTATATTTCATCATAAAAACACAGACACAAGAAGTTGGCCAGTCCTCCACGAGGGCTAGAAGATTGAGGTCTATCCCTATTGTTTCATTTGCAGACTGGGAGCTCTTTCATTTCGGTTTGATTTGAAGGTTCTCAATTTGATTTCTCAAAGCATCAATTTCATCTTCTAACTGGTAGATCTTTAAATTCTTTTCGATCTGCCTCTCCCGCATCTCATACGACACCTGCTACTGCTGCTGAAGACACCTTTGTATAACCACCAATCCCTCTCTGAGCTCAAAGTGTTCCTTGTCACAAATCTCACAGTCACGAGGTATGAATTTCGTTTGAGGGCTCATCACTCGTCTCTTATCTACACGCCCCGCCATCTTGTTACAAATCTCGTAGTCGGGTGGAGTGATTTCTGATTGAGGAGGGCTCATCACCCACCTCTTGTCTACACGTCCCACCATCCTAGGCATCGGCCCAGGATCCAAAAATCGAAAATTCATCATATAAATGATTCATTTCCTCAATTGAATCAGAGGTTGTACACACCATAGTTACCAAATTCGAATTCGGATTCGAATTCGAATTCGATACGATACGGAAAAAATTCGACTCTATAAAATTCAATGCGAAAAAAATTCGACACTATACATATTACAAGTACTTATATATATATATATATATATATATATTTAAATAAACAATCATTATATTCAAAATTTTAACAAAATATAAAAGTTGTATAAGTTGATTTTTTTCCAAAATAGAAGTTACTATTTTTTTATGTTCTATATAAAAGTTATTGATTTGCAACCAATTTGCTATTTTATAATTTCTTGTAAGATAAGAATTATCTTTTTCTTAATTGCAATTTGTCATTTTATAAAATTTTCTAATATAGAAATTACTATTTTTTTATTTTTCTATAAAAATTATATATATTTTTTATTTTTTTCCAATAAGAATTATCAATTTGTTAAAATAGAAAAAGTTGGTATTTTCTGTATTCAAGCTTCTGTAATCACATAATGAATTAAGCAAGTTGATATTTTTTATTGGAAAAAAAATTATTTTTATAGGAAAAAATATATATATACTTATAAGAAAATTTATAAAAGGTAATTGATCTGAGCATTAGCTTTGCCTTTCTCTACATTATTTCAATTTTCCACTAAGGTTGCCTAGTTCCAAACTTGTTTTGCCCTTGTATTGTTTTCACCAACATTGTGCAGATCAGAACTTGTATTTTTCCAATGGATCAACAAAGCAAAGCTGGAATTAAAAGTTTACCTTGCCGATTCCTATTCAACAATTAAAAAGTAAGTTCAATGACCTATTTCCACTAATTTAACCATTAAAAAATAAATTTTTAATTTAATAAAATAAATGTAAATTTTATTTTTTAACAAAATAAGTAAAAAATGAGTAAATCAATACTTTTAAATTTCCATACATACAACACGATCTTATGAATTTATAAAATATATTTAAACAAAATTAGAAAATCCCTTAATTTAAAAAATTCATATTTATTTAATCAACGATGTGGATAGATATATATCAAACTTCCAAATCAATTTACCATATACATTGGGTATGGCCATAGTCAGGTGTCCGTGTAACGAAACACAGGTCATTCTTTGGTGCAACGAAACACGTGAAGTATTCATGTTCGGGTGCGAAACACATTCAAGTCAAGGGACAAAGCAGGAGATAGCGAGCTGGCGCAGGGGATTTGACAAAAATATTTCACCGAACCGAATTGGAATTAACCGAATTAATCGCCGTACCGAATCGAACTGACGAATTAACGTATTTTTTTCGCCAATACGGACGAACTTGGTAACTATGGTACACACTACAATAAGAATCCCAATAATGGCCACACAGAAGCCGAACTGGTCCCACTCCCCCTCAATTGCTTTTCCCTGATATGTTAAATTAGAATTGACCCACTCTCTAATTAAAAGCTCACACTCCCCAGTGTTCCCTCAGTCTCCACAACTAGAAAATTCCCCTGAATTCCTTAGTTACACAGGCCCTGCTAGGGGTCCTAACACCAAAAAAAAACTAGGACAGAGACAAACCTTCTCTTTTTGCAGGGGATTACACTGTTATGCATCCATTTATAGATTTTCTAAGCCTTAGCCAAATGAAGAAATGTGGGACAATGGGCTTACCTCCTGGATCCCAATGAACCACCGTGATGATCTTGCTTGCTAAAATGACTTCCACCTTACCTCCTTGGTCCCAATGAACCACCATGATGATCTTGCTTGCTAAAATGACTTCCACCTTGTCCAATTTCACCTTCCCTCGCGTGAACCATCTAATCTAGGCACGCGGGAGTAAATGCAGTGCTCGTTCAGAGAGATTTCGCATGTTTGCTCCTTCAATGCCCTTGTATCGATGGATGAGTTTTGAGTGCAATTAGGAAGGTCAATGATCGCCGTGAGATGGGGAGTTTAATATATTTAAAACTTGAATTTCTTTATCATCAGGGGTCAGGGATTTAATTTATTTAAAACTCAAATATTCGTTTCCCGAGAATCATTCAACTCTGGAAGCCAGCGAAGGCAATCTCATAATTCTGATTGAGGCAAGCTCCGAAAGGCTCGGGCTGACCATTTCATTTTGGTTTTCATGTAATCTCCGTTGCTGTATTCTACGATAGTGCCAGAAAGCGAAAGTAGGGAACCGTGTGGGGGCGAGGTTTGGTTTGTCGACATTTCCAGGAAGCAGAACACAGGGAGTGGGCACTATTATATTTCCAACACAATAATCCCAGAAATGATGAATGATTGCGTTTCCTTTACTCTAAATAGAAGTCAAAAGCCAAAAATATATTAATTTAAGAAAAAATAAAAATCCAAAATCAATTTACTCAAATCATGTGTGGGCCAGGGGTGTTACTACGCTAAACAGTGTATAGTTGTTTTCGACATTGTCGAGAGTAAAAGATAATTCATTCAAACCATGTGTAGGCGAGGAGTGTCACTACATTAAATAGTAGTGTATAATTGTTTTCGACATTGTCAACGGGAAAAGATGGTAAAAAATAGCGTATATATATATTTTTAAGTGAAATCACATTAAAAAAAAGGTGGTCAATCATTAAAACTTATGTGGTTAATTGTTGTGTTGGCCACATATTTTTGAATCTGATTTAACCAGATTTTGTTTGAAACTATATGAATCACAAAAGTTGTTAGAGAGAGTATATAATTTATTTTTATTTATTTATTTATTTTTTATATTTAATGGGTCATATTAAAGTTGAAGTCTCTGGAGTTTTTTTATGTCAGAAGACTGTGTTCTTTTATTTTTTTATAATTACGTGGTATGGAAATAAAAAGTACATAGATAGTGAATTAATAAAACCGAATTGATAGTAAAGATATGACAATTTATATGTTATATATGAAATATTAGATATGATAATTAGCATAGTCATATAAATAATTATGTGGTATGGAAATAAAAAGTACATCAATAGTGAATTAATAAAACTAAAAAGTACATCAATAGTGAATTAATAAAACTAAAAAGTACATCAATAGTGAATTAATAAAATCGAATTGATAGTAAAGATATGACAATTTATATGTTACATATGAAATATTAGATATGATAATTAGCATAGTCATATAAATTAAATGGTTGGTAAACGTTGATAGGTCTTAATTCATCATACTTATCAAAAAAATTTATAATGCATCTCACATTACTAAAATTAAAATAGTCACAAGAATTAACTAAATTATTTTCTTATATATATAAATATATATAATAAGATTCTTAACCATGAAGATTCATCCTCATTTTATCATGGAAATTCTTATTATATAAATAACCTTTGTTACAGTGTCATGAGCCAATACCATGACTTATTAATACCATGCCCAAAAAAACCAATATTACACTTGTTCATATGACATTTTTAATTTAATTAAAAGGAAAAAAAAGTGCACAACTACTTTGGAAATACATTTCAACCTTTTTTTTGTGAATACTACTAAGAATGGTCTAGAATATTTAGTGGAGGTTAAATCTCTACCATCCACCTAATAATTAAATTAAAATTATGGAAGCCATATTCCAAAATAGACAAACTTATCAACATAATGAACATAATGATAGATATGATAAGGAGTTGATAACATAATATATTATTTTTTTTCCTTGAGAAAAATTGTATTTCTATTCATATTTGAAAGAAAACAATATATTACTTTTTTTATATTTTTTTTCCTAAGAAAAAAACCATATTTCTATTCATATTTGAAAGAAAACACATTTTGCATATATACACCTGAAAACAAATTTTTCATACATATACACACGTGCATTCACCTGGATGTGCCCAGATCCAGGAATGGCTAAGAAATAAAACATATACATATGCTAGAAAAGCATAACAATAAGTTCTTTCCAACAAGACCCTGCAGATAGAAATAAAACAAAAAAAAAGAAACTATAATACATGAGGGAATATTTAGCCATATTGATCCAGATTTAAACAGGAACACAACAAATTATAGATATAACCAAACACACAGAGATGCAACATAAATAATACTTCATTTCATTATTGTCAAATACTGAAATATGGTTACAAATAGAAATGGAAATAAACCAGCTAGGGCGATGGTAGCTTATCTCTGAGAAGAGATGTGGTAGCTACATGCCTCTGAACTGTTTTACAATGAGGCTCGCAGGCCTATTTATTGTTGAGAAACAATGAAAAACCATAAACATCCAAAAACCTAACCCTAGGAGATGAAGTGCCACACTTTGGGCCCCGTTTTGGGTAAATTGGTACATCAACTTCCTGAGGTCGTAACTTTGGCATACAATCTCCGTTTGATGCGCACCATAACTCATTAGGAAGATCTATCCGATGAATACAACTTTGGGAAGAGAAACATCGGTCGATGGCCCCATGTTGGTCCCAGTTTTCCCAAAAAACATTGTTTAGGGCCTCAAAATGGCTCTGGAAGTTTAGGACCCAAAAAAACTGCTAAAAATAGTAAATTGTGCTATAATTAAGGAAATTGAAAAACTGAAAGAGACAGTTGTGGGGGTTCAAGTGGGATAGGTGGGTGGCCACCAACATCCACCTGGATCACATATAGTCACTTATCTTCCCCTTCTTTCCTTTCTTTCTCTGAACCTGTTGCCAATCCCTAGTTTTGGTCTCCACTGGAACCGAAACCATATCATTAACATATGTCTCTAGGATAAGATCTTTGTCTAAAATAGAGCTATATGATATGTGGACGTGCTTTGTTTCCACTGTGCCATCCTTTTTGTGTACCAAATTTATTTGTTGATCTGTCTCCTAATTTTATTCTCAACCTGTCCCACTCTGTTGTAGAATAGTTTTATCATTATTCTCTTGTGTACCCCTTTGTTCACATGATTCTTCACATTTCCTTCATCTTCTACATCAATTAAAAGTGTATCTGAGAACTGCTATCCCTTTGGCTTGTGCACTTTTTTCTTTTTAGTGTTTTTTTAGCCTATGGGCAAGAGTTTTGAAGGTGTCTCGTTTGATAACAAAACCGACATCTAAATGTCGTATTCTCATAGTCTAAAGATTGAGACCATTGAAAATTTTGATGTTTCAAGATTGTGTGATCCATTAAGCCTTTGCTCAAGTCAATCTCTACACATATTCTAGCGAGGGTAAAAATACCTTTCTTTGTTCTTTCCATGTCGATCTTTTTGAACTTGCCCAAAGTATTCCCAATGCCCTCCAAAACCTTGTGGCGCAAAAAATGAAGAGGGAGGTTTGGGAGTCTTACCCAAATTGGTAGAGTTGTTACAACCATATTTGTTGCATTAAAATTCCCGAAACCATGGAGTAATAAAGAGCCTTGCTCTACCCCAAAACCATGGCCCTTCATTTAATGCAAAATCCATATCCTCCTACATGATAAATTGTACAAAAATCCCTTCGAGTATAAAAATATGTCATAATTGGGTGTCCAGGTGGAGTAAACCCACTTATGTAAGTATTGTGTCTTGGGCCAAAAGTCATTAAATCTACAAATAATCACCTTTGAATGAAGAACTGAGAATAAAGAATTTACTTTTGGAATATTTACTTCCAAGGATGAGGTTTCCTCTATTTGGTCAACAATATAGGGACTTGGTATGTTTTATGTTTGATTTGTCGGGGAAGGAAACTTCCCCTTCATAGCCTCTTTGAAAAAGGGATATGTTTGTGTTCTTTTCCTAGAGCCTGAAGCTCCATATCCGAAGGTCCCTCCTCTTAGTCGTGTGTTTAGGATTACTGTTGAGTTTATGCTAGTATTGTAATATTGGATTTGGTAATCTTCGTTGAGAACCTTCCCCTCATATAGTATAACTTGGTGATGAATATGAATGCCACATTTCTTTTCTATCTATTTAAAAAACAAATAAAATGGAATCCTGACTTTTTGTCCATACTGAGTATGTTATTCCTTTCAATTTTTTTTATCAAAATATGGAAATGTATTACTCCAGATTAGCCCTTTGATGAGGCAACGTAAACCCTAGGGAGCGTGTCAAGACATGTTGTGGTAAATTTTGAAAACCCTTCTCCTAGAATGTAACACCCTTCTCCCACACTTACCCAAGCTTACTGGTCCACTAGGATAAATATGTGATGAAGAGTTACTATGATATGACTCAACCTCCTAGATCACCTTAAGGACATGGAATCAAAAAAGCTAAAACTTTATTGACCTCCCACAGGTGCTATAGGACCCCCAGGAATCAACCAACCACTCTTGGTGCCCAACCCTTGAGTTAAATTGTTTTTTAACTAAACTAGATCCCCAGTCGCTCCCATGTCAAGGCCTCCATGCGACTGCAGACTTTTCTAGGCAGTTTTGTGCCAACGACCACGAATTTTGAGCCACTTTTCTAGGGCTTGGACTGAGGCCTTTGCCTAGAACTTAATGAAACTCTAAAAAATGATAAATGACACAGGGACAAGGCCTTCCATACAAAACTTAGACAAGAATTTGATCTAAGAAGGCCTTTCCATTACAAACATTCTGTCAAAAACATAATGAACATGTAATGTACAGGTCATAAATACACATCTGAACATAGGGGTTTCATACTTATCTGAGAATCGTCAAGAAGGATTGATGCCCTCTCATAATACCTGCATTATCATCTATTAGGTCATACATTCATTATTCCTTTATTTACTAATAAAACCATGATGAGAACCATAACTAAGATCTATCATAAATCCATGCTTATAAACATCATATAACCAACAAATTAATAATGATAGAACAATCATAAAAATCACATAATAACCAAGCACATTTTCTCATACAACTCAAGAGGAAAAGAGCTCATATTAACATATGCAAAAGCCAACCAAGTTAGGGACTTCCACCTACCACCCGACCATAGATTGGGCTGAACCAAATCTTTCTTTCAACCAATCATCCTCGTGCCATATTCCAAGCATGAATGTGGGACTCACAACAAAACCAAATATGATTCTCAAGCTTTAATGCACATCCTTATAGAATTGGTCAAGGATTTATAGTCTCGAAGCAAGCACCGATACAACTAGGCTTTACTGTATATCCTACCGAGGGATTGCTAGGACCAGACAAGAAACATACACTACCAGGATTTACCACAATCCCACCATATACCGGTCCAGGGATCACTAGACCTATACAAGCATGGATGCCTCTGGATCTCTCCACCTAAACTGTGAAGATGTGTTCGTCTCCACCCTCTACACTTTACCATATATCCCACCATTTAGTGGTCGAGGATTCCTAGGCCCAACGAGGTTATACACAACCAAACTTTACTACAATCCAAACTCTACGGGTCTAGGGATTCCTAGGCCTTGTGATTTTTCATGAGACTGCCCCACTCAGTTTTGAAACCATCCAACAATCCATCTCAACCAAGTAAGAGAACCCCATCACACCATGACTATCCAGAAATGGCAAGGCAGGGATGAAAACCACTATCACACCTGGGAAAACCCTTGCCAATGACAACAAGAGAATCAAATTCACATATGTATGTACCATGCCTGAAAAAAATAGCAATGAAATCCTACATGCAACTTGATACCTGCAAGTAATCCCTCTGTAGCCACTTGATCCTGCTCTTCCTTGCTTTATCTTTGCTTCCATTTTCTTTCATGTCCTTCATTTGCCTTCCTTCCTCTAATGCTAGAGTGCTCTAAGAATGCTCTAAGTGTGCAAGAGTGAGAGAGAGAGAATAGAGAGAGAGGGAGCTCCAAAATAAAACTTTCAAAAGGGCACGAACTGATCTTCATAGGCCTTTTTATTATTGAGGCCTCTAATTTCTTAATTTTCCTTCATTTCATTTCAATTTCCTTCTCATGCAAATATGTGACCTTTCGCCTTCCTTTTCCCCTATTTTTCATTATTTCCATAAGTAAAATGCTAATTAATGCCTCTTTGCCTTTGTCGATTTCCTTAGCCACAATAAACCAAAATGAACACCCACTAGGATGTTTTTCCCACCATTCATCTTGGAATACATGTCCCATGACTTTGGTCTTATTTTTTCCTTTATTAATTTTATTACATGAAATTTTAACCTAGGGCTGTTACAGACCCCTCCCCCTTAGGGGAACACCACCCTCAGTGTTCTATGACACCTATAAACTAGCAAACTACTGAAAACAAATCATAATGCCTATTGAGATTTATAACGAAGCTCATTACAATATTTACAATGACCACTGTTGAAGATATGAAAATGATATTGTTTACTGGAGCTTTATAACATAACTCATTGCGATATTTACTATAACAACCACATATACTTATGCACATTTGCTTCGACCAACAAATAATCATACTGTCTATGGAACTTTATAAATCCAATTCAATACAGTATTTATAATAATATACACATATATACATATGCACATTTTATTTAACCAACAAATAAAAGAATACGATGCCCGCATCAGCAACAATGGAATCTAGAGGCTCACACCTCCACCCTCAAATGTAGTACCAGAATTCGCCTCCTCCCCAGGAAGTCCAGAATCCACTGCCACAGTCAACCCTGCATCCAATGTCTAGCGCTACAATCTTGCGCCACCTATCCTCTCAGTGAACAGTTACCGGATCCTTGTTCTAGGGCACAGTCCCAATGTGCTTCTGATTCCATTTGACAATGCTAATGAAAAAAAATAAATACATTCCTGACCTTCCCTTCTGTGCTACATAGTCCCTCGGGTGATGCTTTCCTTGCAAGGTTTCCTCGCATCAAAAGACCCAAAAACCAAGGCATATCCCTGCCTCAAAACCATCAGATCAGTCATAGCATGCTCATGGAAATCAATGGATACTATTTGGTACCAGTGTTCCACAATGGCCCTGCTCCTGAATGCTTTACCAACATATTGCTGCCTGTTACAATTCCTTTCGCTACTACTAATTCTTGCAGTCAGTTTAAACCACCCAAACCGAGCATTTCCATGCTTTCCTGTACCAAGCACATAACCACCATTAGATTAAAAACAATTTGAAATCAATTCAAATCATATCTCATTGGTGGCTCGTCAATAAGTTACACTTGCAATCCTGTTTACTTCCTGTCACAAAAACTCAAACTAGTTGTTGATTAATTCATCATGTATAAACATATCACATCTGGTTAGCTCAAAACGAAACCATCATGAATCAAAATCATGAATCACATGCAATCATCATAAATAATATTCATAGATGACATTCATAATTAAAACTGAAATAAAATACTGATACTTATCCTTTAATCGATCCTCGCTTCTGCCTTTGTCCTTTATCCTTTTCATATACACACCGAATTGGTTGCCAAACCCGACAAACACCCAATGCTTCTCTTTCTCTTCAATCACATAAACATACACAATGTACATCATAACACATATATTCACACACCACATATAACACCGCACCATACATACACCTACACCTGGTATACATCACAACACATACACCTACACTCGGTTTACAAGACAACACATACACCTACACTTGGTGTACAACACAATACATATATGTACACACAATACAACACAAAGAATATACATGTCACAATACAACGACTATGTACTACACATAAAACAATACCACATGTGCACAACACATGTATGATGTGTACACAATACCACATGTACACAACACCACCTGCACAATCGTGTACACAACACCTCATGTACACAACACCACCTACACAATGTGTACACAACACCACATGCATGATATGTACATAACACCACATGTACACAAAGCCACATGCACGATATGTACATAGAACTACCTGCACACAACACAACATGTACAACATTTACACAACAACATATGCACAAAAAACCACATGTATATTTTGAGAGTTTTGATGGTTGCGAAGTTTGTGTTTTATACAAGCAAAGGATGGAACCAAGTTAAGATCATGACAATGTTTAAGGAAGAATATATCAACTTCTATTCTTTTAATTTTAACCCTAACTTTTTCTAGATTAAGAATCTCATTCCAACTGTCCCTTCTGTACAGGGTACTAATGGGAGTTTGTAGATTTTTGTGGTGAGAATTTTGAGAGTTTTGATTAAAATTTTCTACAATATCCATTTTTCCAATCTACTTTTTGAGTCTATAACAAGACTCATCTTTAGGATCAATATGCAAAGAAGAGAATGGTGAGAGGAAATAAATATGGGATGGATGCAAGAAAAGAGGAGAATAAAAGAGGAGGAGAGCCGACCAACAAATTCAAAAAATGAAGCAAAACCCTAGAAAAGATAAAATCAGAAATTAGCATGAACATAATAATTTATTATATATATATATATATATATATATATATATATATATATATATTAGTAAATTTTATTAATAAGTTTTAATGTTAGTGTATTTAATAATCAATATTATTACATTCATATTTTATTAAGAATATTTATTAATTGATAAAGTTCATAATAATAATAATTTATTATTAATATTGATTACAAAGTATTAGTAATAATAATTTTTTTTTTAAATTTTTTTTTTTTTTTTTTTTTTACGAATTAAGTGCTAATTAATAATACCAATAATAAAGCTAATTATTATTAATTTTATAGTTTAATATTAATTATAATTAATAAAATCATAGGGATAATAATTATTAATCAAGGATTTACTTCATATTAAAGGAGGCAAAGGGGATGGGGCATATGAAAAGGAAATTCCATAAGGGGGAACTATATGGAGGAACTAATAGTGATATTAGGTTAGAATGGGGAAATTATAATGTTTATAAATAGGAGGAAAATAATTAGATTTGGATATGAGATAAAGGCATGATGGGAGCGAGAGGATAAAAAATGAAGAGGTAACCAAATGTGGGAGGGAGGGAAGGGAAGGGAAGGGGACAAATGGTGAGAAAAAGGGGGCCATGGAAAGAGAGAGGGGAGAAAAGGATTATGTATTGGTTGTGCGGGAGAGTAAGGAGATCCAATTTCTTCTTACTACAAACCCCCATCCCTATTGAGATTTTGAGGATGGTTAATGATTTGAAGGGCTTCACGAATTTTATGTTTATACTTATGGTTCGCATTAGCTATAAATTTCGTGTCTTATAGGAATATATGGTGACAAGTCTTAGTTGAATGCTACGCCAGTGCTAAAGATCAAGTTCTGCCATTTTTTATGTCTGTACCATGTTCTTTGAGTCTAATCTTGACGGACCTTCCAGTTTATCCAATATAACAATTTCCACATGAACATATGACTTTATAAACTCATTTTTGTTAGAGTTGATCAGGGCTATGTTTAATTGATATCATCTTATGCCTAATGGTCGACATGGACTTGAAAGAGGTTTCAATACATTTCTTTTTGAGAACCCTAGCTAGCTTATCTGTGACCCCCTGAATGTATGGTAGATAAGCCCTTCCACTAACAACTTGGGAATTTGTTTCAAGTTGTCTATCTTTATTTCTGGATCTAGCTCTTCTAATGTTCTTGATGATGTCCATATTCTTATATCCGATGTATGAAAATACCTTTATTAAATATTCAATTTCTTCCTCAGCGTGGGTGGAGTTTGATATTCTGAAAGCTCCTGTGAAAAGAGTCTTGAGTACCCCCATCTTTTACACCGGGTGATGGTGTGAGTCTACATGTAGGTAGTTATGAATGTGTGCTTTCTTTCTAAACACCTTATGTCCAAGAGATCCATATTCATTTCTTATGAGGAGAATGTCTAAGAATGAGATATTATTGTTTTCCTCAATCTCCATTGTGAACTTGATATCTTTAGATATACTGTTGAGGTGATCTAGAAAGTTACTTAACTCCTTGTCTCCATGAGGCCAATTGACACTAGTGTCATCCACGAACCTAATCCAAAATTTGGGCTTCAATGGGAAAGTGTCAAGAGCTTTCTTTTCAAATTTCTCCATAAAGAGGTTGGCTACTATAGGGGACAACAGAGACCCCATAGCTACTCCAGATGTTTGTTCAAAGAATTCACCTTGGAAGGTGAAGAAAGTGGAACGAAGACATATTTCGGCAAGTTTTGCAGTTTGGGGATCCGTGACCTCTTTTACAACCTATACAACTTCCTCTAACGGGATCTTTATGAAGAGTTGGACAACATCAAAACTTACAATCTTATCCCTAGGATCCAGTTTTTCTTTTTTGATGAATTCTACATACTGGTTGGAGTCTTTAATGAATGAGCTTGTTTTACCAACTAGAGGGGCCAAGGTGCTAGCAACATATTTTTCCAATTGATATGTGGGTGCCCCAATAGTGTTGACAATAGGTCTGAGGGGGGCACCAACTTTATGAATTTTTGGGGCTCCGTAAATTCATGGGGTGATTTCACTATCAAGAGAGAGGATATCCTTCATTCTTTTGTCTAAGTTTGAGTCCTTGATGGTTTTTTTAACAATTTTTGTAATTTTATAAATAGGGTTATCTTTGAGCTTCTTGTATCTGCCACTATTATATAGGTGGTATTTCATTTTGGTGGCATATTATTCTTTATCCATAACCACAGTAGCCCCTCCTTTGTCTTCTTTTAGGATTACAATGTTTTCATTATTCATTAAAAATTTTAGTTCTCTTAATTTCTCATGGTTTAAATTTCTTTTAGGAGGCCTCACTTTTCTTAAGATGACGACATAATCTTGCCTGCGTTTCTCTCTATTTTCATCCCTAAGCACTTGAATCCCATCTTCAAGACTACATATAATTTCTTCTAGCGGAACTGATTGGGGGCGATAGAAAAGTTGAGTCCTTTATTCAGTACCTCCACTTCCTCCTTTTGTAATTCATATGAAGAAATATTCACCACTTTTTTGACTTGGAACAGTTGTAGGGGAGGACAACGTTGCTATTTCTAATTATTGAAGGCCCTCAGTTGATGTAGTTTTTATCATTAATCCTGATAAGTGTTGTCTTGTTTGTTGTCAAATTTGCCTCACATTCTCCAATGATGCATGGTATACCGGTACAGGTTTCTTGTGTACGATTTGTTCATGAACTTTCAACAATGTCACTGTTACCAGAATCCACATATATGCAGGTCTTACCCACGTTTTGTCTGTCATTGGTTTTATGATTCCGCTGGCTAGTCGAGGTATTAAGGATTTCACCTGTATGTTTATCAACCCTATCATTTATCATGCTTGTATTCACGTTGTTCCTTTTTCTCCAAGACACTATCGTGCTTGGAATGTTATCGTTTACATTGTTTCCAGAATTTTGATATTCCATCAACCGAGACTTTAATTTGTTAATTTTTCCATTTTGTTTCTCCCACGTTAAGCATCCTTCCCTTTTGGCTTTGACAGTAGCTGAGGCATTGATGATAACCCACAGGTCCTACCTAATAATTTTTTCAAGATTTAAATGATTCTTGAAGGTTGTGGATGATATTCGATCTAGAGAGAATATGGTTTTGCGAATTTCATGGCGGATCGGGGATTTTCTGAGCCAGTGAAATGCTCTGCTGTTATGTTGGTTGCGAAGTTTGTGTTTTATACAAGTGAAGGACAAAACCAAGTTAAGATCATGACAATTTTTAAGGAAGAACACATCAACTTCTCTTCTTTGAATTTTAACCTTAACTTTTTCGAGATTACGAGTCTCATTCCAACTGTCTCTTCTGTACAGGGTACCAATGAGAGTTTGTAGATTTCTGTGGTGAGAATTTTGAGAGTTTTGATTCATATTATCCACAATATCAATTTTTCCAGTCTACGTTTCGAGTTTATAACAAGACTCATCTTCAGGACTAATATGCAAGGAAGAGAAGGGTGAAAGGAAATAAATATGGGATGGATGCAAGCAAAGAGGAGGAGAGTCGACCAACAAATTCAAAAAATGAAGCAAAACCCTAGTAAAGATAAAATAAAAAATTAACATGAACGTAATAAATTATTATTATTTTAATTTTAATTTATATATATATTAGTAAATTTTGTTAATAAGTTTTAATGTTAGTGTATTTAATAATCAATATTATTATATTCATATTTTATTAAGAATATTTATTAATTGATAAAGTTAATAATAATAATATTTTATTATTAGTATTGATTACAAAGTATTAGTAATAAATTTTCTTTATTACTAATTAAGTGCTAATTAATAATACCAATAATAAAGCTAATTAATAATAATTTTATAGTTTAATATTAATTATAATTAATAAAATAATAGGGATAATAATTATTAATGAAGGATATACTTCATATTAAAGGAGGCATAGGGGATGGGGCATATGAAAAGGAAAATCCATAAGGGGGAACTACATGAAGGAACTAATAGTGATATTATGTTAGAATGGGGCAATTAGAATGTTATAGATGGGAGGAAAGTAATTAGATCTGGATATGAGATAAAGGCATGATGGGAGTGGGAGGATAAAAAATGAAGAGGTAACCAAATATGGGGGGAGGGAAGGGAAGGGGATTAATGGTGAGAAAAAAGGGGCCATGGAAAGAGAGAGGGGAGAAAAGGATTATGTGTTGGTTGTGTGGGAGAGTAAGGGGATCTAGTTTCTGCTAACTTCCAAACCCCCATCCCTATTGAGATTTTGAGGATGTTTAATGATTTCAAGGGCTTCAAGAATTTTATTTTTATACTTATGGTTCTCTTTAGCGATAACTTTTGTGACTTCTAGGTAGATATGGTGACAAGTCTTAGTTGAATGCTCTGCCAGTGTTGAAGATCGAGTTCTTTCATTTTTGATGTCTGCGCCATGTTCTTTGAGTCTAATCTTGAAGGACCTTCTTGTTTCTCCAATATAACAATTTCCACATGAACATATGACTTTATAAACACCCTTTTGTTGGAGTTGATCAGGGCTATCTTTAACTGATCTCATATTATGTCTAATGGTCGACATGGACTTGAAAGATATTTCAATATCTTTCTTTTTTAGAACCTTAGTTAGCTTATATTTGACCCCCTGAATGTATGGTAGATAAGCCCTTCTGCTATCAACTTGGGAATTTGTTTCAAGTTGTCTATCTTTATTTCTGGATATAACTCTTCTAATGTTCTTGATGATGTCCATATTCTTATATCTGATGTTTGCAAAGACCTTTCTTAAATATTCAATTTCTTCCTTAGCGTGGGAGGAGTTTGATATTCTGAAAGCTCTTGCGAAAAGATTCTTGAGTTCCCCCATATTTTGCACCGAGTGGTGGCGTGAGTTTGCATGTAGGTAGTTATTAGTGTGTGCTTTCTTTCTGAATATCTTATGTCCAAGCGATCCATCTTCATTTCTTATGAGGAGAATGTCTAAGAGCTAGACAGTGTTGTTTTCCTCAACCTCCATTGTGAACTTTATATCTTTAGATATACTCTTGAGGTGATCCAGAAAGTTACTTAACTCCTTGTCTCCATGAGGCCAATTGACACTAGTTTCATCCATGAACCTAATCCAGAATTTGGGCTTCAATGGGAAAGTGTGAAGAGATTTCTTTTCAAATTTATCTATAAAGAGGTTGGCTACTATAGGGGACAACGAGGACCCCATAGCTACTCCAGATGTTTGTTCAAAGAATTCACCTCATGTTGTAGCGGCTACAACCACCCTCCAAATTTTTTCCTATGCTTCATTTTGGAGCCTCCCTCCCAAAATCACAATAGCTCATCTTATGTCGACCCAGGTACTTGTGCTTTAATTGAGATTTATCTTTTTCTTATGTATTGTTTTTTCTAACTTGCCTTTCTGTCTAAACCACAAGACAATCTCTTCACTTGGTTTCAACCCGGTTCCGGGCTTGCCTTAGTGAACTGCATAATCCTTGAGGGAAACCAACCTTCAGTCCACGAATTGTGTAGTCCGAGCCAATATTGAGTCTTCAACTCCAAACTGCGCAAAGCCAAATGACAGTTTTCCTTTAGCTAGGAAACTGTGCAGAGTGTAAGAGGCATCCTGGGCCACTCAACCCAGAAATTACGCATAAGCTTTCCTTCAGAAGCTGCCCGATGCATGAGCTAGTGAGTTGTTTAGTTCCCCTGGGATCTACACAATATCTCCATCCATGCATAACAACTTTTTCCAGAACAAGCAAAAAGAGAAATTAAAGCATGCCTAAGAAATAGGGATCTATTTTAGTAGTTGAATTTTCACTTGAGTTATTCTTGGAAACTGCTGCCAAGTGTCACATTTTCCTGATTTTTGGCCTTCATGTCATAAACCTTAAATCGACCAAATATATTTAATAGACGCTTCCAAAGCTCATTTTCACATTCGATCTTGAAGCTCTGGCATTACCAAGGAGATCTAGGAACCTTTGGCACGGTCCTTGCAACATTTTTAGGTATGTTTTTCTTTTTTATTCTTTTGCTGCTTTTTTTGTCACTTTGTTTGCTTGGCTTGTGAGAGTGTTGTTTTACCAGTTTTATTGAATGACTGTTGGAATTTTGATTTGTTTTGGCTTATAGAAGTGTTGTTTTATGCTTTTCATTGCCTTTCTCAAGTGTCACATGCATAACCCAGTTTTTGCACTAATGGTCACCGTTTCTGTGACTCTCTCCACATGCTTCATTTTTCTTCAGTTTGATTTATTCCTGCACTCATTTTATTTGCATGAATCATCATTCACTCAGATTTGCACCCACCTTCACTTATCCTTTTAGATATGCTCATTTTCATGTTGCCATTGGGCAGATCTGGCCTTCCTTAGCCCGATCTAGCTCCTTCCAGGCATGCAATGCGCATTTTTGGATCTCAAGGCTCTACCTTGGCTCCAGGAATTGCGCAGAGGCTGCCAAGTCTTGGCTCTAACTGCGCAGTTTCAAGAGTCATTCTTGAGACTTGGCCACTGGTATTGTGCAATGCTCAATCCCAGCTGGCCTAATCCTGACTAAACTACACATTGCGCAGTTCCAGTCAGCAGTACCTCTCCACTTGTAGCTGGGACTGCACAATGCGCAGAACTAGATGGAGTTCATACACCTCTGAGAGCTAGTATTGCACAATTCTTACCAGCAGTTGCCCAATTTTTTGTTTGATCTATTCTTGAAGTGCTTTTGGTTTCAAGCTAATATTTGCATGCCATGAGTGTCCTCTCTATCTCTAGGTACAACAGTTGTCGAACGAATCTCCAACAGTGACAAGTAACATGGTACTAAGAGAGTTGCATCAAAAGATACCATTGAAAGTAGCACTGGGGAAGAATTTGACCAGGTGTCACTGAATTTTTCAGTTTATGCAGACACTTAATTGTTCATTGAGAAGGGCATGAAGTTAACATGTTAGGAAATCAAGGATGTCTTTACATGGGACTTCAAGGAAGATCTAGAGGATCAACAACTGTATGTTAATATCCACTGGTGAGGCTTACATAAGGTTGCATACAGGTACCCCACCTTCCCATGTGCGGACATCATCCACTGGATTGTCTCACACACATATCCTGAGACTATGACATTGAGTAGTGCTAGTGGAACACAACTTGCTACCTTCAGGACAAAGAATTATCATTAGATGTATCACTTACCTCAGCTGGTGAACCGCATGGATGAACTTTTCTATGCCACCCACAACTATATAAACACCAGAGATATTATAAAGCGTTGGGTGAAAGAGCCATCAAATTTCAGATCAACACCCATTATGCTTACAAGACAAAGTCACTCAGAAAGGCCTACCGGTTCTTGATCATCTTTGAATGAAGATTGTATGGTCAAGAGAGCACAAAGACCTTTCCGCAAAATTGGGTGGTTGTGTTGGACCAGTGGGTGAATGATGGAAAACCATTCAACTGGTTAGATATGTTGGCTCATTAGTGGAAAGTATATGTGAATAACACCCAGAATCCACCCAAGGATGAGCAAGCGATATTCTACATGTCTGGGTATTTACTTGATGCAATCTATGCCCAACATTAGTTTCTTGGCATGGGTTGGATATGGACACCACAGGAGCATGCCGTCAATATTTATTGCAAGTTGATTTCCATGTGTAGCTACCAAGGAGTTATGGCAAGGTTAGCTGACCATTTCATCACCTTGGTGTACAAGTTGATCTTTGAGCAGGATCCACCTTGCATGTCCCAAAAAGCGATGCATTCATTACTTAACATTGCAAATTGGTATGCCTCAACTGGTGGCACCTTCATCATGATGTTTGGCAGAGAAGAGTCTTTGCATGTTCTACCAAGGTATGCCACAAACAAGTTGGTAATGCAAGAGGTTGCATATCACATCTCCACAGGGTTATCATTAGGGTTGCATAAGAGGAAGAAGGCACCTTGGCTTGCTCTTCCTTTCTGGATTGGATTGGACGAGATTAAGAGCTTGAAGGATGTGGACGTTGAAGCCAAGGAGATAGCGAAGTTTGAGTTCGACATAAGAGATTACAATCCATATGATCCCCATGAGATTTGCAAGAACCACTGTGCAAGGGTGTAGTGTGGATCCATGGGGCATGTCATTGGGAAGAGGAGGACCCTTGGAGATATTTTTACAACCACTTCAAGCTCAATGAACAAGCTAGTATAGCCACAAAATGGAAAGCTTCTTTGCAGGGAACAACACCACAGGAAGCAACAACCACAGTAGAAATAAGCAATAAACTGGTGTAGGACAAGAGTAAGAGGAAGATTGCCGAGAACCTAGAGGCTAAGCAAATCTACAAGTTCAAATAAGATCATCTCATTGAGAAAGAAGCTTTGGCAGTGAAGGCAACAATGAATAAAGAGAGCAGAACGAAGGAAGAGAGAAAAGAAAATGTTGGAGGAAGCAGAAAGGAAGTTGTTGGAAATAAAGAAGAAGTTGAAAGAAGAACATGAGCTATGAAGGAGAGAGAGGGAAGAGAAGCAGAGACAAGAAAAAGAAGAAGGGCAAGGCGCGATGACAAAGAAAATTGCACCCATATAGGTTGAGGAGTCAAAACAACCAGTAGATGAAGAAGAGGGTGAGCAGATGCAGGATCGGGAGCTTGCTCAGCAGATTGAGCAAATGGTTGAAGCAACGAACATGGAGTTGGGACAGGAGCCACATGACCAAGATACCGACCTCATGCTGAGAGAATCTGAGGTCGCCCTGTAGTCTCCACCACCTCCAGTATCAGAACTAGTCTCGAGCGAGAAACAAGAGGCTATTCTCCTTGATGACGAATTGGTGATGGATGTGTACAATTTGTCATTTGATGAGTTGCAGTAGAAGATTGTACAGGCGCAGAGAAATAATTTCCTAGATGATCACATGTCACCTGCATTTATGAAGGAAAGGGTGATAGTGCCAGATGTTAGGAAGCATCCAGTCACCATGGCCGATGCCACTATGCCTTATGAATGAGCCATGAGATCAAATGTCAAGTTCTTGTTAGCAGAGAATGAAAATATGACAAAGAACTTGCAAGAGGCGAGGCAGAAAGCAGAACAATATGCAGAATCTACAATGGCAAAGATGAGGAAAGTATCAACTATTGAGGCCACCATGTGGAAACTCTATGCTGGATTTCTCACCGTACATAAGGTGGTTGTCGATCTATTTGGTTTCCAGCTGCGGATAAGAAAAATTGTCCAAACTCTCAGAGACATACACACTGTTATCGCCCATGTGCAAGAATGAACAATGAGATAGAAAGGAGCTCCACTTCACTTGACCAAGATGATGAAGGCGTAGGCAGAGCTAGACAAAGCAAAGATCCAGATGTAGATCCAAAACTATGAGGAGCTTTCCCCGTTTGTCAGTAGCATACATGATTCATATGCACAGTTTTTCAAGAGTTTGGATGTCATGGTGAGAACGCACATGATCCCGTCAATCAGTTCCCTCACCGTAGCCAAGGAGAAGAACCAAGTCCGACTAGAGATTGATAGGTACATGGAGCATCTAATGTGAGAGGCCACCAAAGATGACTAGGAGATGAGCATAGAAAACATGTAGAAATACATTGGTGGTCCTGCCATAGGCAAGACCATGCTACGCATGCTTCATGATGAGTTGGAAAAGGGTTCCAAGACCATATACCCACAAGATATGGAGGCAAGGGTCCGCTATTAGAAGGACACTATAAAGCAGTATGGGGACACCATAACACAATACCAAGCTTGGTATCAGTATGTCACCGAGAGTCATCAAGTGGATGTTGTTGAGTTGGTCTTTCCCCAAACTTCTGAGTCATAATGTTTTGTCTTGTTAGGCTGTCTCTAGCCTATTTTGTCTCACATGGGTACATGTGGAAAATGTATATTATTTGTAAATATGTTGTAAGTGAAATTCCAAGTGTCATTAGTGGAATGTGAACAATCACTATGTAATGTAATGAGTTATTTGTAAAGAAGTTGAAGAGTCATGAGGGTAGTCAAAGAGTCAAAGGGGAATGTCAAGGGTCACCCCACCCTTTGTTATAAATAGAACCTCATAACTCATAGAAGAGGCTTTTAAGAGCCAAGCTTTTGGCTAGAATTTGGCTTAGAGAAGGCTTGGAAGTATTGTGACGAGCCTTGGCTTCTCCACAAAGTAGAAAGAGTATATTTCTTTGGATGAGCATGTGTTCTTGAATGTAATGTTCCACTATTTGGGCTAGTGGTTGTCAATGGTGTATGTATGGATGGAACTTTCCCTTACAATAATAATAACTGAGCCAACATTCTTTCATGCATATGTTGTTATTATAGTTGGACTATTCTGGTTGCTTTAGCAATGTATGTTGTTTGAATTACACATTTGATTATGATCTACTTTGTATGCAATTGTATGAATCTTGTTGAATGCATGTTGTTGGATTAACCCGTAAATTTGTTTTGTGTACTATTCCACATTGCAGCATGTGATGTCATTATGCTCGCGTGTTCCGTTTAGGCTGCGTACTATTACAGGCTTCTAAGGGCCACACTTCATTTTCCCCTCCATGTGTGAGAACCCCCATGCATCTCACTTGACTCACTGCAAGGTCACACACTTGCTTCCAACCAAAGTCATAATACTTACCTCTGTGCGCTACTGTGGTTAAGGCACTACATTACCACCCACTGTTGGGACTCCTACTCCAAATGTTCTGAGGTCTAGTTGGGGATTTTTACCAGGGAGATCCCCTTGAATGTTGGCGGGTCCAACATCATCAACATTTCTTGCACTAGAAGGAGGTCTAGATGACAAGTTGAGCCCTCAAAGTCTATTTTGAATATCTGCACACCATTCATGACTTACATCAAAATCTCAGCCTGACATGTTTTTCTCATGCTCATGATTTCGAAGTGTCAGAGGATGTCATAAATGACTTGTCACAACTTAAATATGATGGTGAAATTGGAACAACCTTGTTAATTCACAGAGTTTCCTTTTTGGGTTTCTGTCACAGGAATGAAGTCCCCTCAGACGAAATTTCCCCTGGGTTGTTTGCTTACATGTTCGAAGGGTGTGTTAAGCAATGGTTTCTCACATTTCCCACAACCTCTATTTAGTTTCTCAATCACATTATTAGAGAGTTAGGTCATGATTTCTTTCGTTATGACATAAATCACTTAATCGCAAATATCTGAATTTTCAAAAAGCATCTGATGAATCTGTTGCGCACTTTTATGAATGTTTTCGTCATTACTATTTTGAATTTATGGAAGATGGAGTTGACTGGAAATTTCTGACTGAAATATTTCAGTATCTTCTTCACATCTCGAAAAGCCACACGAGTTAGAATCTTTCGATCCCCTCCCAACATATCTCAGTGTTAGAGCTTCTAAATATGGGATGGACAAGGTTGCTGTCACAAGTGACCCTCCATCCTCTTATCATCAAACAACTCTAGCTCTTGCTGGACGAGATGGGAGAAGTTGCGAACCTACCTGTTGAACTGTCACCTCCTCCCACCCCACCTACTTTGGATTTTTGCGTAGAATTGGACTGCAAGCCTGAAGGTTGTCACATGGTCTCATCGCCTTGACCTCCTTCTACTGGTTCCTTTGATCATCTAGATTTTGGTGTCTTGTGTTCATCCGTTCAAGATTTTACATGTGGTGTTCATGAGGATCAAGTTATGAATGGAGTTGGTGTTGAGTGGCCAACCGACGCTATCATTTTTGACGAGTATGTATGGGAATCTAAAGAAGAAGTTGCGGTGAAGGATGACCTCCTTCTATCCGCACCTCGTTCGCTTTATCCTGACATCTTATGTGATCTTTCCATTTCTAATTTTTCTTGTGAAAATTTATTCCCGGATGTTCCTACTTCCGATCATTCACATGACACGTAGGATATCAGTTTGTCATCTGATTGTGGAGAGGACAAATCTTTCTTCTCAAATCTACCTGAGCTCTCATCTTTCCATTTTGGAAATTCAAAGGGTGAAATTTTTTGTTTCTCATCAACCCCTCTCTATGATTCGTTAGACCATGAGTATGCCGGTGTCCATCTTAAATTTTTTGATCATGTCTGTCATGATCTTTTCACTCATTCATCTGATCACGATTATGATTCACCTACTATCAATATTTCTAAGCCACTGACTTTGATGATCCATCTTCTAATGAAGTGGAAACCCATCAAATCGTCAAGGCACTTCAGCCCGAGTTGATGGCTATGTCAGGTTCTCGTAGCCGCGAGGTCAGTTCCACTTCCGATCAGAAATATATTGAATCATCCCAGGCTCCTCATCACTCTCTTTTTTACATTGAAAATCAATCTAGTTTACAATTTTCACACCCTCCACCAAAATCACACGATCCTATCGCTCATGCATTGGAGGAGTCATATATAGTGAGCACTGTTGTGAAATGAAAATTTTCTTCCTTTTTCATGTTTGTTCATTTGTCACGTTCGAAAGAGTATACATTCTTGTCATACAAGCACAATGTGACACAACCTCATGATACGCCTGCAGGGTGCCTTTCATGTGATTGTAATCGTTTCTTTTCTGTAGACACATTCAAACTTCAAACGTTTTGGTTTGCATTGCTTTAGCTTTCTTGCTTGTTGGTATACTTGGATATTTTTTTTTTTTAACCATACCATCACTTACATGGGTCAACCAATGCACCGGTGGCTGCATTGGAATATAACTTCATCTGAGTAGGCCCATGCTTTTCTTAGCTTAGGAGTAGTAGTAGTGCTTTCTTTCCTATTTTTTTTGCTTACTTGATTTCGCTTTCGTTTTACTTCTTTCGTTTTCATGTTTGTTTGTTTTTTGCACCCTTAAGATTAGTTTCCCCATGAAACCATGTTTGGATTCTTCAAACAAGCATGGTGAAATACAAGAGGACTTGTACAACTATCAACATTGGGTTATCTGTACATTCCCTCTCCTTATGAAGATCTTGCATTTCTTTTAGTCGATGATACCTTGATGGAAAATACGTTCCTTTCGGAGTGAGTCTTGGTGTAATCACAACGCTTGCACTTTTAACTGGTACCACCTACTCTAATCAGTTTCTATATTCGGTTAACCCTTGTCAACTCAGTCAAGTAGAGTAAGGTGAGGGGGAAAATCTTAACAAGACTGTCAGAGGTATATATAAACATCCTTTTCTAAAGGGACAACCTCTTCTACTCTCAACAAGTCGGGATCCTTCTTCCACCTCATGAAATAAATAAGTGCCAATGCACAGTTTTTTGAAAAATGAAAAATGAAAAAATTGAAATAAAAGCGAAAGAAGAGAAAGGCTTCTCGTGCAGAGAGGTGAAGCAAGTAACTTTGTCGGGGTACTATCCAAGCTCGCTGGATTTGGAGGAATGCTTGTGTTCCTGAAGTGACTCCATCGGGATACTGTCCAGGCCTGTTAATCTTCATAAGCCTTTTTATCAATGACACCTCTATTTTCTTGAGAACCGAATTCTCTACTTCAACAGTAGCTCTTGAACAAAAATCCTTGAGTGATTCATTGAGAGTAGGTGAGCATCCTTTCCCTTGGTGAATCTATTCAAAATTCTTAGGTTGCAGTTTATTGATTTACAGTTTGTTTTGGAGGCCAGTTGCCACATTATTGTAGATCTATTTGGGGCCATCATCTCAACCATATTCTTGCTCTTGTACTAACTTATTTACATATTAATAAAATAATGTTGAGATCTTTAGCATGTTTATATTGTCTTTTATTTAGTTGCGGATTCTATTTCTAGGTTTTACTATAAATTTTGTGGTTTAGTTTGTGCAAATTGTTTATATTGCGGAGAGCTTAAATTTCTAAAACTATTTTCTCCAAATTTTATTATATTTAGAACATTACAATTTCTAAATAAATAAATTTAAATTATACAATTAATTAAAATAATTACATTCAAACATAATATATGTTGAAATTGTAATTTCAACTGCAGCAAAAATTAAACAGTAGCATCAAACTGTTTTTCCTTATCCTTGCGATGCGATGAGATCGCAGATCGCAAATCGCAAGTATGCTTGGAGCCTTCATCTGTTCGCTTGATTTCTCCGATTGCAATGGTGAGATGTGATCCGATCGCATATCGCAGATCGCATCATATGTGTGTGCCCCAATTTTGTGTTCCGACCAAATGGGATTCTGCGATGCGATTTAAATGAAGTCAATGGGTGAAGTATAGGCCAGCATTAAATGAAATTTTACGTGAAGTAAAAGTTTTTAACTTACCGCCAGTAAATGTCAGTAAAACAGTAAATGCTATTTACTGTGGGTTGGTAAGTTTTGGTGAAGTTTTTAATTTTATTTCAGCGGGAGTATGGGCTCAAGTAATAGTTGGTAAAAGCATTTAATTTTTATTATTTCTTTTACGGAAGCATGGCAAGTGAAAACGTGAAGTTTGTTTTTCTTGTTGTCATATATATATGTAATATTTTTGTGTGTTAATGAGTGAAGAGGGGAGACGCAGCAGCGCCCATGTAAGAGAATTGTAATGCATAGTAGTGCGAAGTAGTAAAAAAAGGGAGCACGCAGCAGCGTATGTAATTTTTTTTTTCAGTAGTGTGAAGACTTGCAAAGTGAAACAGAGTAATCATTTTTGGAACTGGAATTGAAGTGTTCCTGTGTAATCCCTCTGAGAGAGGAAGAAGTCTGCAACAATAGTTGCTTTTATTAATGAATAGAAATTTGTGGTGTGTGTGAAAACTCTGTCTGCTGCAAATATTTTTTTTTAAAAGTTTCCGCTGTGTTAAAGATCCTGTGTTAGAAAACAGAGTTTTATTCTCTGTTCAATTTATTTGTTTTTGGGATTTTATCAGAAAAATCCCCAACAGTGGTATCAGAGCTAGTCCAGGCTCTTTGAAGGGTTCAAAGAAGCTGAAGGAAGGATTCTTATTGCAGCAACTTCTCCAGCAGTGTGAAGACTCAGGCAAAAGAATCCAAGGTATTTCTCAAGTTTTTTTTTGTGTGTTGCTGTTGAAGACAGTCTGTTATTTTAAATACACAGTGAGGTATTTGAAGCATAGTCAAGTAGTGCAAGAATGGCTAGCACCAGCACCAGCAATAGCATGGGTATGAAGCTCCCATTATTTGATGGCAAAAACTATGATTATTGGGCAATAACAATGAAAGCCTTGTTTGCTTCCCAAGACTTATGGGAAATAGTTGAAGATGGTTTTGAACAACCAGCAGATGAAAATGAGTTTAATGCTTTAACTCAGGGAGAGAAGGATCTGTTAAAGAGCTGCAAGAAGAAGGACTCAAAATCCCTTTTCTTCTTGTATCAGTCAGTGCATGGAAGCGTGTTTCCAAGGTTAGCAGCAGCTAAGACATCCAAAGATGCATGGCAAACTCTTAAAACAACCTATCAAGGCATGGAGAAAGTGAAGACAGCAAAGCTACAGTTGCTGAGGAAAGATTTTGAGAATCTGAACATGAAGGAGTCAGACAATATTGACTCATTCTTCACTCAAGTAATTGGCCTGGTCACACAAATAAGATCTCATGGAGAGATACTTGAAGAAAGGAGGATTGTGGAGAAACTATTGAGGTGCCTACCCTCAAGGTTCCATGTGATTGTCACCACCATAAAAGAGACAAAGGATCTCTCAAATTTTTCAGTTGGTGAGCTTCATGCATCACTGATCACACATGAGCAGAGGTTGAGT
Organism: Pinus tabuliformis; assembly: GCA_031772625.1. Classification (NCBI taxonomy): domain Eukaryota; kingdom Viridiplantae; phylum Streptophyta; class Pinopsida; order Pinales; family Pinaceae; genus Pinus; species Pinus tabuliformis. The sequence goes on along the minus strand of CM062820.1, from coordinate 286,990,979 downwards.
AGAAATGAAAACTCATCTCTAGAGCAAGCCTTCAAGACCCAGATGTCCTTTGGAAGAGGAAGAGGTCAAGGCAGAGGAAACAAGAGAGGAAGAGGCAGAAGCCAGAACAGAGGCGGAAGGAACAGTCCAGCGAATGCTCAAGGAAGAGGCAACAATCCAAATCAGAACCAAGGTCAAGGCAGCAGCCAACAAGGAGAACAACATCATACTCAAGGACAAAGGTATGAAAAATCCAATGTCCAATGTTATTACTGTAAAAAATATGGGCATTATGCCAGTGAATGTAGGAAGAAGCAGCATGATGTGAATAATAGCTCTAGTGCAAATATTACTAGAGAAAATGTCAGCGAAGATAATGTATTTTTAGCTTGTAACATGGCTGAAACAAACAGTGATGACATATGGTTTCTAGACTCCGGTTGCAACAACCATATGACAGGAAACATAGCTTTGTTTTCTGCTTTAGATCAAAGTGTGAAGTCACAAGTCACACTTGGGACTGATAGCAAAATTTCTGTTATGGGTAAAGGAGAAGTTAAAATATTTACAAAGCAAGGTGAAAAGAAAACCATAACAGATGTCTATTACGTTCCTGGAATGAGATGTAACCTTTTGAGTATTGGACAGCTTGTCCAAAAAGGTTACAATGTTTTCTTTGAGAATGATGTATGCACCATCATGGATATTCCACCCAGCAAGCGATGCATTGCTGAAGTGAGGATGACGAGGAATAGAATGTTCACTCTCAAAATAAGAGCAGATTTAAAAAACAAAGATGCAATGGTAGCAGTTACCCAAGAGGCTCTCCAAAGTGTGCCAAAGGATGAAAATTGGTTGTGGCACTTGAGATTTGGACATCTCAACTTTGGAGGTCTTAACTTGTTGAGCAGAAAAGGAATGGTAAGAGGATTACCATTGATAGAGAAACCAGACAGCCTTTGTGAAGGCTGCATATTGGGAAAACAACACAGAGAAAGTTTTCCTTCAGGTAAAAGCATAAGGGCAAAAGCACCCTTAGAGATTGTCCACTCAGATTTATGTGGACCGATGCAAAACCCATCTTTAGCAGGCAGCCAATATTTTCTAACATTCATTGATGATTTTACAAGAAAGACTTGGGTTTATTTCTTGAAGAATAAAAGTGAAGTGTTTGAAAAATTCCGAAATTTCAAAGCACTTGTGGAAAATCAAAGTGGGCTGCGTATTAAAGTCTTGAGAACAGACAGAGGAGGTGAGTATATCTCCAAAGAATTTTTATGTTTTTGTAGAGAAAATGGAATCAATAAGCAATTTACAGCTAGGTACACCCCACAGCAAAATGGAGTTGCTGAAAGGAAGAACAGAACCATCATGGATATGGCGAGGAGCATGTTGAAGGCAAAGCATTTGCCAAATGATTATTGGGCTGAAGCCGTAAACTGTGTAGTATATATCTTGAATAGGTGTCCTACAAAAGCTGTGATGAACAAAGTACCTGAAGAGGCATGGAGTGGGAGAAAGCAAGGAGTCACCAACATGAAAATTTTTGGATGTGTGGCCTATGCACACATTCCAGATCAGCTAAGGAGGAAGTTGGATAGCAAAGGGGAGAAATGTATCTTCATTGGATACAGTGAGGAATCCAAAGCTTATAGGTTGTATATCCCATCTACCAAGAAGTTCTTTGTGAGCAGAGATGTTCAATTTATTGAGGAGGAAGCTTGGGATGGAAGCATAGAGAAAACAGTTAATGTTAAAAACTATTTGTCTCATGATGAAGATGATGAGGAAATGGTAGAAATACATCCCCAAACAGCAGCGCCAACACAAGGACAGCAAGGAACACCCTTGAGGAGAAATGAGAGTGCTTCTCCAAGCACACCACAAGGAGGAAATTCAAGTGCATCTTCAAGCACTTGCACACCAAGTGAAAGAGGTAAGAAGTTCAAAAACTTGAGTGAAATTTATAATGAAGGAATGAATTCTTTGTTTGCATTATATTGTCATGTTGATGACCCTATTCATTTCGAAGATGCTATTAAAGATAAGAAATGGATAGAAGCTATGGATGAGGAGATGAATGCCATAGAAAGAAACAAGACATGGGATTTGGTTGAGCTACCAAAAGGTAAAGAAGTCATTGGAGTCAAATGGGTCTATAAGACCAAGTGCAATGCTGAAGGAAAAATTGAAAGACACAAGGCAAGGTTGGTTGTCAAGGGATACAAGCAGCAGTATGGAAGAGACTATGAGGAGACTTTCGCATCGGTTGCAAGAATGGAAACCGTGAGAGCAGTGCTGTCCATAGCAACACAAAACAAATGGAAAGTTTACCAAATGGATGTGAAGTCGGCATTCCTGAATGGAGTGTTAAAGGAAGAGGTTTACATTGAACAACCTCTAGGCTATGAGAAGAAAGGCCAAGAGCACAAAGTGTGCAGATTGAAGAAAGATCTTTATGGGCTGAAGCAAGCGCCAAGAGCGTGGTACAGTAGGATAGATTCCTATCTACTGGAAAATGAATTTGACAAATGTGAGGGAGAACCCACCGTCTACATCAAAGAAAAGGATGGTAAGATTTTAATTGTTGTCTTGTATGTTGATGATGTTATTTTTACAGGTAATGATGACTACCTCATTGAAAATTTCAAATTAGTCATGAAAGAGGAATTTGAGATGACTGACATGGGTTTGCTGAGATACTTCTTAGGAATAGAAGTAGATCAAAATGAAAATGGGATTTTTATCTCTCAAGCAAGATATGTAAATGAAGTGTTGGAAAGATTCCACATGCAAGAGTGCAAAGCAGCAATCACTCCCACGGTAATGGGATTAAAACTCAGCAAAGAGGACAACAGCAAGGATTTTGATCCTAGCTTGTATAAGAGCATAGTTGGCAGCCTTATGTATTTAACTGCAACTAGGCCTGACATAATGTTTGCTGTTAGTTTGATTTCCAGATTCATGGAGAGCCCAAAAGAGGCACATTGGCAAGCAGCAAAAAGAATTCTGAGGAGCAATTTCATGGGCTTCCAAGAAACAGCCAATTGTGGCGTTGTCTACAGCAGAAGCAGAGTACGTGGCAGCTACAACAACAGCATGTCAAGCAGTTTGGATGAGAAGAATGTTGAGGAGCTTAGGCCAAGAGCAGGCAAAAGCAACAATGATTTTCTGTGACAATAGCTCAGCTATTGCGTTGACCAAGAATTCTGTGTTTCACAAGCGAACGAAACACATTGATACAAGGTTTCACTACATCAGAGAATTGGTGAACAATGGAGAAATTGTTCTACAACATTGCAGGACTCAGGAACAGGTTGCAGATATTCTGACAAAGCCATTAGACCAGAAAAGTTTTGAGTTTTTAAGGAAGCGTCTGGGTATGATTGATAACCCAGCAGTTGAAATTAAAGGGGAGTGTTGAAATTGTAATTTCAACTGCAGCAAAAATTAAACAGCAGCATCAAACTGTTTTTCCTTATCCTTGCGATGCGATGAGATCGCAGATCGCAAATCGCAAGTATGCTTGGAGCCTTCGTCTGTTCACTTGATTTCTCCGATTGCGATGGTGCGATGCGATCCGATCGCATATCGCAGATCGCACCATATGTGTGTGCCCCAATTTTGTGTTCCGACCAAATGGGATTCTGCGATGCGATTTAAATGAAGTCAATGGGTGAAGTATAGGCCAGCATTAAATGAAATTTTACGTGAAGTAAAAGTTTTTAACTTGCCGCCAGTAAATGCCAGTAAAACAGTAAATGCTATTTATTGTGGGTTGGTAAGTTTTGGTGAAGTTTTTAATTTTATTTCAGCGGGAGTATGGGCTCAAGTAATAGTTGGTAAAAGCATTTAATTTTTATTATTTCTTTTACGGAAGCATGGCAAGTGAAAACGTGAAGTTTGTTTTTCTTGTTGTCATATATATATGTAATATTTTTGTGTGTTAATGAGTGAAGAGGGGAGACGCAGCAGCACCCATGTAAGAGAATTGTAATGCACAGCAGTGCGAAGTAGTAAAAAAAGGGGAGCACGCAGCAGCGTATGTAATTTTTTTTTTAGTAGTGTGAAGACTTGAAAAGTGAAACAGAGTAATCATTTTTGGAACTGGAATTGAAGTGTTCCTGTGTAATCCCTCTGAGAGAGGAAGAAGTCTGCAACAACAGTTGCTTTTATTAATGAATAGAAATTTGTGGTGTGTGTGAAAACTCTGTCTGCTGCAAATAATTTTTTTTAAAAGTTTCCGCTGTGTTAAAGATCCTGTGTTAGAAAACAGAGTTTTATTCTCTGTTCAATTTATTTGTTTTTGGGATTTTATCAGAAAAACCCCCAACAATAGAATCTCTAAATAAATTTAAATTAATATAATGAGAATTAATAACCTTGCATTATTTTTCAATCTAATTTAAATTGAGTTTAATCAAAATATTTATTTAATAATTCATTTTATCCTGAACAAACTTGATAAGAGTATTCTCACAAATAAATTTATCAACCTTTAAAAATATACCAATACCTAAGGAGCCACATATTTCTGGAAAAAGAGTTAGCAAAAACAGTTAAACATACGTTATAGTCATTAAAATGCAGAAATTGATATGTTTACTCTCACATATAAATCTACAAACCTTGAAAATATACCAATACCTTATCAGCCACATTGTCCTGATATGTTTGCTCTCGCACATAAATCTACAAGGCTTGAAAATATACCAATACCTTACCGGCCACATATTTCTTCAGGAGAAGTTAAAGATACGTTGGAGCCATTACGATGCAGAAGCAAACCAGGTGAATATCACCTCAGGATAATGTGGCCATTCAAATTCTCCAATGAGTTTCTAGTCACTCAGAGCTTGCCCTTCAAGGAAGGTGTAATTTGACTTTCTAATCCCATGGTTGAAGATAGACCATGGTTGAATAAGATGTCTGCAGTATGGATCGATTGAGAAACTGTGCCATTAATTGTTATGATGATTACATTAGTCATTTCTTCTGGAGGGGTTTGGCGCCTATACCAGTTATTACTTCATATATATTAGTATGAAAAATGCAGTTGTAATGTAGTTCATTATTTCATCTAGAAAGAGTGATGGTTTAAGGATCCGAGATGCTGGTTACAAAGTCCGTTTTTTTGCTAGTTTAAAAAAGATTAGTAACAGGGAGTCGATCAACTAAACTATTTCTTAAACAATTTTTTGAGAACTCTGAACCAATTATTTTTCATGTAAAACTGATTTCCATTTTTCATATTAATAAATTGGTTATCTTTGGAATAAAAATGATTTCCAAACATGTCAAGGTGATACTAAACCCCAAATTTCCAAATAACAAACATGTCAAGGTGATACTAAAACCCGAATAAAAAAACAGCCAACCACTTAGAAAGAAAGATTTTGTAAAGATTATGAAACCAACAGCTGAATTCTAAGCATTCAACCTAATGAATATATATGTCACAAAACACAAAAGACAGGTTTTGGTTGAAGTTCAAGAATTTTGGTAAAGTCTGCTCATTGTAATGCGTTTTGTGGAACGTCTACATTTGACTGTCACTGAAACGGGTTGTGTTCTGCTTGGTGGGATTTCTTCCGTTATCTCAGGCGCTGAAACGGTTGAAGAGCGAGAATTTGTGTTTTCATCTGCATCTGGCACATGTGCATGATTCGAGAAGGAAAAACTTCCTGTGGGCAGCGCACTGGTTCTAAAAGGACTGGTTCCGTGAGCTGAAGGGCTAGTTGTGAAACAGGGGGTAGAGCATGGACTGTTGCTCGTTCTTGATCCCTCCTTTTGGTCCACGTAGTTCAAGAACGATTTCATTTCTGTGGTCAAGGACTTTAAGACTTCCCAACTTATTGATCACCCATTTCACCAGGGCGCTTAACATTACCATCTCTCTTGAAACCGTAGAGAAGCCGAAAAATGCTGTTAGCCAAAAATAACGATTATTCTAATTAATAATCGAATTTCTACAATTGCTAAATCTGAACTTAATGCGGAATAAACATAGAATCAAAACTTAAACGCCCAAATGAAAAATTACCTTCAGCCATTGATGTTAATACCAGTGATAATTTTTGATTCTGGAAGCCTCCACCAGTGTTGAGTTTGCAGGCGTTGTTCGCTCTTTCAAACCAGTGATTTGAAGAAGATTCAATTAATTTCAGAACCATTGAAGCAAAAGCTATCCTAAGAAAGAAATGCCTGAAATTTAGCTGTTCAATTTATGCTTAACGCAGAATAGAACCTCTTGGAACAGTTTCTCTGTGCGCTCAAAATCAGAAATAGCGAGGGGGAATTTGTTACAGCTAAACTAATTGTAAAATGCAAATGCCACTTCGCTGATCAGAGTGTGGGGTTCACCATACATGGTCCGAAGCTATCTTTGGTACTTGGAACGACTTCCAACAAAGAACATCTAAAGTGCCGAGACATACAGGGAAAAATATTCAAAGTGGAAGTGGGATCACGCAGAGCACCGCGAGTCCATTATCAATGTGGTGGACATGAAGTACGTGAGCCGAATGAATGAAAATGAAAAAGGCGACATAATAGCAAATAGAACACTTAGCAGTGGCGTGTATTGCATGTACTACTAGATAAGAAAATCTGAAGGCACTTCCAAGCTCTGCTCTCTCAACTTGATGGTGTAAAACTGAAGGGGATTGAGATTCAAGCTTGGGGACCAAACAGATAAATATATAGCCAAGCTTCCATCAAGCTTCTGTTGGCTATGCGTCAGGTGTTCCACAGATCAAGGCTTCAGAAGCTCCAACAAGAAATTAATTACAACAGTTGGTTTCCAGAAATTAAGGAATGAATGCAGTTTACTTCCATAATTGTAGGCAGTAGTTGGTAAAAATTTAATGGAGCTTAACATTCTCCCACTTGGTCCATACTTCCAAAATTAATGTCTCATCTTCAAACCCATTGATAATCTGTATTAAGTAATAGATACATGAATCATGGCGATAGTTCCTCTAATGACGAGTATTATCTTCCATGTATTATTATGTATTTATTCTTATTATAATTTATGTGGCAACAATTTCTTAATGAATAAACCTTATGTTTATTCCCGGTCCTACACAAATGAATTTTCTCAAATCAACTTAAGGTGCACATAAATATGAGAAAAACATCACAATAATTAAGAATTTCATTAAAATAATATTGTCCATACAATGAGAAACTACATAATGGAACCAAGTCCCATATTCATTACATGATCCTTGAATTTAAATGGTGGCATGCCCTTAGTCAAAGGATCAGCGATCATCAACTCAGTGCTGACGTGCTCAATGACCACTTTCTTTTCTTTAACACGTTCCCTTATAGCTAAATACTTAATGTCGATGTGTTTATTTCAACTCCTACTTTTGTTGTTTTTAGCCATAAAAACAATAGCTGAATTATCACAATATATTCTCAATGGCTTAGAGATAGAATCCATAATTCTAAGCCCAGAAATGAAACTCTTAAGCCATACACCATGTAAAGTAGCCTCAAAACAGGAGACGAACTCGGCTTCCATAGTGGAAGTGGCAATCAAGGTTTGCTTGGCACTCCTCCATGATACAGCTCCACCGGCCATCATAAAAATGTATCCTGATGTTGATTTGCGTGAATCAACACATCCAACAAAGTCAGAATCTGAGTAGCCAATTGCTTCCAAGTTGTCCGTCCATCTATACATAAGCATGTAGTCGTTGGTTCGTTGAAGGTACCTCATTACTTTCTTTGTAGCTTTCCAGTGGTCTATACCTGGATTACTCTGATATCGTCCCAACATTCCCACAACAAATGCAATGTCAAGTCTTGTGCAGACTTGAGCATACATTAGGCTTCCGACAGCAGAAGCATATGGAATGTTCTTCATTTGTTCCATTTCAAAGTCGTTCTTTGGGCATTGGTTCAAATTGAACCTATCACCCTTCACAATGGGAGCTACACTCGGTGAACAATCCTTCATCCGAAATCTCTCTAAAAGTTTATTAATATAGGTTTCCTGTGACAGGCCCAAGATGCCTCGAAATCTATCTCTATGGATCTTAATGCCAATGACATAAGATGCCTCACCCATATCCTTCATATCAAAATTTTTAGAGAGGAATTGTTTCACATCATGTAGCAAACCCTTATCATTGGTTGCTAGCAAAATGTCATCTACATATAAAACAAGAAAACAAATTTTACTCCCACTAACTTTTAGGTATATACATTGATCCATAATGTTTTCTACAAAATCGAAAGAAGAAATTACATGATGGAATTTCAAATACCATTTGCGGGATGCTTGTTTTAAACCGTATAATGACTTCTTGAGCTTGCAAACCAATTGCTCACCATCACTAGAGGGGAATCCTTCAGGTTGTTTCATGTAAACCTCCTCCCCTAGATCTCCATTAAGAAAAGCCGTTTTCACATCTATTTGTTGCATATCCAAGTCAAAATGGGCTACTAATGCTATAATAATGCGCAAGGAATCTTTCTTAGATACAGGAGAAAAAGTCTTCGTGTAGTCGATTCCTTCTTTCTGAGTGAATCCCTTAGCAACAAGTCTTGCCTTGTATCTTTCAATGTTGCATAATGAGTCTTTCTTTGTCTTAAAGACCCATTTACATCCAATGGCTTTTGCACCATTAGGAAACTCAACAAGATCCCAAACTTCGTTACTCTTTATGGAATTCATCTTTTCCTTCATGGCATCATACCATAATTCTGATTCTTTGCAATTCATGGCTTGTGAAAATGACTCGGGATCATTTTCAACTCCAATGTTATAGTTAGATTCTTGCAGATACACAACATAATCATCAGGAATTGCTGATCTCTTTGGTCTAGTAGATCTTTTTAATGTTGTACCATCATCTTCTTGAGAAGTATGTGGTTCGACTTGATGTTCAAAAGTTCTTGGCAACTCTTGAGCTCCCTGATCTACTGGAACATCGTCAGCAACTTGCGGAACTTCAAAAATTGGTTGTTCAACACCAATTTGTACTTGAGGGGTGCTGTGAACAATGACCAATCTATCACTTGAGGTGGAAGGTTGAAACTATAAATGATCCTTCTCAGAAACTATGTTCTTGGTTTGATCGCTCCCACTGATCAAGTCATTTTCAAGAAACTTTGCATTTCTTGATTCCACAATCCTAGTGCCGTGAGATGGACAATAAAATATGTAACCTTTAGACCTTTCAGCATATCCAATGAAATACCCACTAATTGTCCTTGGGTCCAGCTTCTTCTATTGTGGATTATAAATTCTCACTTCAAAAGGGCATCCCCAAACACGCATATGTCGCAAACTCGGTTTCCAACCTTTCCATAATTCAAATGGCGTTTTAGGAACAACCTTGGTTGGAACTCGATTTAATATATACACTGCCGTCTTAAGTGCTTCAGTCCACAAGGATTTAAGAAGATTGGAGCTGCTAAGCATACTCCGCACCATGCCCAATAATGTTCAATTTCTTCTTTCTGCTACACCATTTTGGTCGGGTGAACCAGGCATGGTGTATTGGGCAACAATCCCATGCTCTTGGAAAAATTTAGAGAATGGCCCAGGTGCTTTTCCATCTTCTATGTATCTACCATAATATTCTCCACCTCTATCTAATCTCACGATCTTAATTTGCTTGCCACATTGTTTCTCTACTTCAGCCTTAAAGATCTTAAAGGCATCTAATGCTTCGCTCTTTTTATGAAGCATGTAGAGATACATATATCGTGAGTAATCATCTATAAAGGAGATGAAGTATCTCTTACTGTGTGAGTCCACGTCTGAACTACATATATCAGTATGTATGATCTCTAATATGTCCGAACTCCTATTGGCACCTTTCTTTGACTTGTTGGTCTGCTTTCCTTTTACGCAGTCCACACATGTCTCAAAATCAGTAAAATCCAGAGTGTTAAGCACCCCTTCATTTACCAATCTTTTAATTCTTTCTATGGAGATATGACCTAGTCTCCGGTGCCATAATTTAGAGGAATCTTCTTTAATAACACATCTTTTAGTGCCAATGTGAACATGCATTGAATCATAAGTGACATTGTTTTGTAAATTAATGTAGTAAAGAACATTAGACAAAATACCATTCCAAACATAATAAGATTTATAAAATAGACTGAAGGATTTTTCTGAAAAGTTAAAGGAATATCCAAAAGGTACAAGCCTTCAGACTGAAATCAAGTTTCTAGAAAAACTTGGAACATAAAAGGTCTTTTTTAATTCTAAAACAAAGCCACTACTTAAAGTTAAATAACATGTTCCTATAGCTTCCACATGCGAGCCCATCTTGTTTCCTGATAAGATGCTTTGCTTACTTCCCACCGGCTTCCTTAGGTTTTGCAAACCCTGCAAGGAATTCGAAATGTAAATTGTTGATCTAGAATCAATCCACCATGTGTTAATATTAACATTAACCATATTAGATTCATAACAAACGAACGAGATTAAATTACCTTTATTCGCAATCCATTTCTGAAATTTGGCGCATTCCTTCTTCATGTGTCCCTTCTTTTTACAGAAGAAACACTTGGAATCCTTCTTGATATCGGCTTGGGGAGCTACTTTACCTTTCCCTTTCTAATTGGCTCGAGATTTTCCCTTTCCATGCATTGCCAGCATTGCACTTTCTCCCAGTTCCATCACCAGTCTCTCTTCCTCTTGAACACACATGGTCATGAGTTCATTAATTGACCATTTATTCTTATGTGTGTTGTATGAGATTTTGAAAGGTCCGTATTGGTGCTGAAGGGTGTTCAGGATGTAGTGCACCAGGAAAGACTCTGATATTTCAACCTCGAGTTTCTTCAATTGAGCCACAGTGTCCCTCATTTGCATGATGTGCTCGCGCACACCTTTCACAGTGGTGAGCCTTAGGGATGAGAACTTCATGATTAGGGTGCTTGCTAGTGCCTTGTCTGAAGTGACGAATTGATCATCAATGGCCTTCAACAAGTCTCAGAAATTTTCATGCTGATCAACGGAACCACGAATACTAGCTGAAATTTTAGTTTAATGAACATCATGCTTAGACGATTGGATCGCTCCCATTGTTCATAAAGCGTGATGTACGCTGCAGTGCTGGTATTAGTGAGTGCCGGTGGTTCATCTTTCCTAATAGCATAGTCTATGTCCATCCACCCCAAATGAAGGAGAACCCTCTCCTTCCAAACCTTATAGTTATCTCCCTTAAGTTTAGGGATATCACAACGAATTTCAGAGAAATTTGCAGGTTGTACAACTGCATCAAAATTAAAATATCACATGCTTATGATAAAATTTGAGGCTTAAATAAAATTTCATGTTTTACCAATGTAAATCATGCTCAAAATTGAATCTAATGACATAAAAATTGCCCGTGGGCTAAATTCTCAATTCAAACAGATTCAATTATTCATAGTTTTGAACTTTATGATAAAACTATTAACTCATAATTCCTGTGGGTAAGTTATGAATATTTTATCCTAATTAATTATATAAATACAATAAATATTCCTGTAAATGACGGTAATAATTCCTCACAAAATTAAAATTAAAGTTAAAGTAGTTAGCATTACCGTAAATGACTGCAAATCGATTGTTCAGTTTATAAACAAAACCTGGAGATAGACTGAAGCAGCATTGATCTACTTTGCACTTGCATAGCAAATGCAGTTCGAAGGCTAGCTGGCTTGACTTCAGGCTCCGTCTGTAAGTTTATAAAACAAACAAACATAGACAAGCAAACAAGCTATTCGCTCACAAGATAAATAAAATTAAAATTAAAATTAAATTAAAGCACTGCTTTACGCAAATTAAATATGAGCACAATTATAAATTTATACACATCAAGGCAGAGATAAATTATGGCTCTGATACCAAATGTTAGCAAAAAATAACGATTATTCTAATTAATAATAGAATTTCTACAATCGCTAAATCTAAACTTAATGCGGAATAAACATAGAATCAAAACTTAAACGCCCAAATGAAAAATTACCTCCAGCCATTGATGTTAATACCAGTAATAATTTTTGATTCTGGAAGCCTCCACCAGTGTTGAGTTTGCAGGCGTTGTTCACTCTTTCAAACCAGTGATTTGAAGAAGATTCAATTAATTTCAGAACCGTTGAAGCAAAAGCTATCCTAAGAACGAAATGCCTGAAATTCAGCTATTCAATTTATGCTTAACGCAGAACAGAACCTCTTGGAACAGTTTCTCTGTGCGCTCAAAATCAGAAATAGCGAGGGGGAATTTGTTACAGCTAAACTAATTGCAAAATGCAAATGCCACTTCGCTGATCAGAGTGTGGGGTTCACCATACATGGTCCGAAGCTATCTTTGGTACTTGGAACGACTTCCAATAAAGAACATCCAAGTGCTGAGACATACAGGAAAAAATATTCAAAGTGGAAGTGGGATCACGCAGAGCGCCGTGAGTCCATTATCAATGTGGTGGACATGAAGTACGTGAGCCGAATGAATGAAAATGAAAAAGGCGACATAACAGCAAACAAAGCACTCAGCTGGTTGCAACAACGACGTGTATTGCATGTACTACCAGATAAGAAAATCTGAAGGCACTTCCAAGCTTTCCTCTCTCAACTTGATGGTGTAAAACTGAAGGGGATTGAGATCCAAGCTTGGGGACGAAACAGATAAATATATAGCCAAGCTTCCATCAAGCCTCTGTTGGCTATGTGTCAGGTGTTCCACAGATCAAGGTAGAGAACTCCAGATGAGTAATAGACCACTTCAAAAGCTCCAACAAGAAATTAATTACTGCAGTTGGTTTCCAGAAATTAAGGAATGACTGCAGTTTACTTCCATAATTGTAGACAACAGTTGGTAAAAATTTAATGGAGCTTAACCAATGCAGATAATTAGAGCTATCAATGATGCCCCTCTTGTGATTGCGTAAAGACCCCAGAAAATCTGAATGCCCAACGGATCGGAATTTGCATTTCCTCCGGAATCCATGTAGACAGTGCTCTAAACCACTTGTCTTCAATCTCCCGTATTTCTTTATCCTCTGAGAAAGATAGAACAGCCCTGGAAACATCAGAGACAAGGCGAGAACCCTTGGGAAATACCTGTGCAGAGGATCTAGTCAGATATTGGGCATGGAAGAAGCGAAATGCACTGTAGTTTAGAAAAATGGTTTGAAGGAACTTACAAAGCTGAAGCCTCCAGTCCTGTGGATAGGTCCAACCGTTGTATACTCGCGTTGAGAAGCTAGAAAAATGTGAACGTAAGGAATCTTGTCGAAAATTGCAGCCACCCCATTCTTTGGGTCCTTTGCGAGAGCCTCTCCTGCTTCCTCTAGTGTCGAATATGGTCGGAGATTTTCTTTGGCGATGCCAAACGCCGGATCCTGCAGGAGGTCACCTACGAAAGACCCTTCCTGATACCCTACTGCTACTCCACTGGCACTGAGAGACGCCACATCTTGAAAAGTAGGTTCCAGTTGTGAAACTGTGAGCATAGATGTCAAACTGGCCGTATAGCTGGATTTCAAAATTAGAACTACAAATAGCCAGATTATAATCACAATTCGTGACAAATGGCTCAGTAGCTTCTCCCCTGCAGTACAGTAGACCAGTAAGGCCGGAAAACATTCAAATGGATCATTCTAAATGGCCACAAGGCATTTTAGTTCGAAGGATAATAACTTACCGTGTGTGAAATACAGCGTCGACAACGAAAACCTAGAACAACGGGACGAATGGAGAAGTTAAAAGAGGAACAAAATACCGACAAAAACAGAGTATGGTGCAAATGTCAATTAGAAACTAAAACTCATAACAAAGCGCGCATCAAAATATATTTGGATTTTGATTTTCAAAAGTGGAAATACATTTATGAGAAAAACAGAGGCTACTATTCTTTTTAGCCACAGTAGAACAAAATCTACAGAGGAGTACAAACAGGATCTATAAAATTCTACTGTGACTCTTTGTTTCACACAGTAAATACTATGTTTTTCTCAATTAGTGAAATATTATTTACACAACTTTTGACTTTTTTTATATATCACTAAGATGGAAAATATTATTATTATTATTATCATCTAATTTTAAAGTCACTACCAAGCGAGACACAAAATTGGTGTATGAGACCCCTTTTTTGTGGGGACAAGAGACCCACCCACCTCCGTGTAGCTATTTGACTACTAAGTCTACGAAGACATACATACCTTTTTGACTAGCCAGACATACATACCTCCGTGCAGCTATTTGACTGCTAAGTTTATGAAGACATACATACTCTATTTGACTGCTAAGTCTAGCAACACATACATACTCATACATACTCTATTTCACTGCTAAGTTTAGCAAGACATACATACTCTACCCGCTCTGGTTTTGAACCTGTGACTTCTTAGGAAGAAACACATGCTCTTAACCATTAGGCCCACTCAACATGTAAACCTATATAATAATAATGTATATTATTTGAGGGCAGTGAAAACTCACATTGGGCAGTTCAACCATTTTTATTGGGCATTCATATTTTTTATGGTTTTGATTTACAGATGTGACTGCATATCTATGTAGGAAAAACAGAGTATGGTAAAAAAATTTCATTTACTTTCAGGTTGCTTCAGGTTAAATAGAAAATCTACCACTGGATTTGTTTGTACTCGAAAGATTTGTTTGTACTCCATAAATGTAGTGTTTATCAACATTAAGTGTAGTAATTGAGATTATTTCCAACATATTCCATAATTCAAACCTTACTAAAAGAAATAATCATATGTTCAAAATGTCCACCGGTAAACTTTTTAAAAAACTAGTTCAATCTCCAAAAAGTTCAAGCATTATTATGACAAACAAACTGTGAATGCCACACCCCAACTACACCATAGAAATAAAATAGTTTACATATATAAGAATACAAAGTAAAATAGCAGCACAGAGTCACCACTTTTTAAAAAACTAGTTCAATCTCCAAAAGGTTCAAGCATTATTATGACAAACAAACTGTGAATACCACACCCCACAACTACACCATAGAAATAAAACAGTTTACATATGTAAGAATACAGAGTAAAATACCAGAGCAGAGTCACCACTTGCTCTTTGGGCTTTCCTCTAAACTCGGGATTTATTCTATGCTCAAGCAGCCATATCACAATTCCTGTGCATACAAAGAATACGCCTGTTGTGCACCACAGGCCTCGACTGAAAGGCAGCATAAATGCCCAAGTGTGACTCACTGCCTTTGTTTTGGTTTGTACAACCATAACAAAACCCGAATCTATATACGGTTGTGTGAAATCAACAAACCTACTCCTATTTGCTAAGATTGCGGTGTCGCCCACTACTGCATCAAATTCCTATCAGGAAAATTCGAAATCAGCAACGACAAGAGTGAAATAACAAAGAATTGAATCTTAACAAGAATTGAATCTTAAATCTGTCAAGGTAGTGGGGTGGGTATGTTGTTGTTTTTTTTCCATTGGGATTTAAATCTGTTGTGACACGTTTATCTATGTAATGAGGTTTAAATCAGGTGTTGTGACATTTAAATTTATAAATCTATATGGATTAGAATCTATGTTGTGATATTTGAGGTAGATTTGATAGACAAGATCAGAAAACCAGATTGGTACAGTGAACTACATTAGAAAAACAAGAATTGAAATTACAATTCAATCAAGAAATAGTAGACTTGATGGACAAGATGGTTATAGAATGACATTTAACCTCGACTTAACAAGAATCAAAATTACAATTCAACCAAGAATCAATTTTGAAATTTCAATTCAACTAAAAATCAAAGAACAGACCTTAAGGTAATATTGTTGGACAAGATCGTTATAGGAATGTGTTCGGTTTTGGCCCTCTTTAGCATAAGGAATGAGATCATATGGCAGTGCATAGTCAAGCCGACTCAAAACAGCATCAAACACATCTATACAGAAACCAATGACATGGCTTTCGTTGCGACTTCTATCGAATTTTACTCTGACTAATTCAGTAAACCCATCTTTTATGGGAACCCCAATTCTCATCCTCTTACCACTAGTTGGCTACACCCAACCTTGAGGAACTAATGTGGATTCTCCAGGCCAAATCACTGGTCCAAGATTGGCAATAGTATTATTATTCCAATACCCAACGACCTGATAGCCGTTACCCACCATATTCACAATCTCATAAGTAGAACCCACAATTTCCCCATCGTGCATCTGAACGACCCCACTTAAACCTCTAAAATTTGTCTTGAGGAGCTCGCTCAATCACTGTGGTCCTTCCTGAAACACCCCAATTTCTGTGGAACCTGTCGTATTTCCAATTGGTGGAGGATTTATGGGGTTCCAGGAATTAAACTCTGCGGTTCCCAAATTCCCAATTGCTCGAGCTATCATCCACACGGCGTCGTATGCGAATAAACCGTAGATATTGAGCTCAACCTTTTCTTCATCTGGGTTTTCAACTCTAAATTTGCTTTTCCACCTTTTAGTGAAATCTTCAAGACTGCCAGAATTCTGAATATAAGTTTTGACTCCCAGGAGACCTTGCATAGAGTCAGTTGTAGAATCATTCAACATAACATCCCAAAGGCTAGTATCT
Source organism: Pinus tabuliformis (assembly GCA_031772625.1). Classification (NCBI taxonomy): domain Eukaryota; kingdom Viridiplantae; phylum Streptophyta; class Pinopsida; order Pinales; family Pinaceae; genus Pinus; species Pinus tabuliformis. Next base: position 286,974,430 of record CM062820.1, on the reverse strand, counting down.
TCCTCTGTAGTTATCCAAACATAACTAGCATCCATCATTCCTATTTCATGGGCCTGTTAAGCTCCTTTAAGTTTTTCCCAACTGCTGCCTATAATTACAGAAATGAACTACTGTCATTTCCTTAATTTATGGAAACCAACTGCAGTGATTTCTTTAAATTACGGAAATCAACTGCAGTTAATTAATTTCTTGTTGGGAGCTTCTGAAGTGGTCTATTACTCCATCTGGAGTTCTCTATCATGATCTGTGGAACACCTGACACATAGCCAAAAAAAGCTTGAGGGAAGCTTGGCTATATATATTTCTATTTGGTCCCCAAGCTTACATCTCAATCCCCTTCAGTTTTACACCATCAAGTTGAGAGAGCAGAGCTTGGAAGTGCCTTCAGGTTTTTTAGAATTTCGTTCTCAAGTGAGCTTCGTACAGTTACCTTCTCAGATCTAAGGAGTGAGCCCGTATATGGTTTTTGCTGTTGGTCTGCGTTTGAACAGAGCAGGATCACCGATCAACAATCAAAATTTTTCCATATTGCTTTGTTTTATGTGGTCTGAGTGTGTTGTAGTTTAACGAATGCACTTATACTTGCATCAGTATATCCTTATTTATGTAAATCTCTTTCTTGTGAAGTTAAGTTTTTCACATCGAAAGTGCAAATGGATATGTTAACGTGAATAGATTGGTAGACGCTGACCTATTCATCTACATGCATTTAGATAAGCAAGCATTTTATGCTGCAATATTAATATCTAAACTAGAGTATTATATTTGGATATTTAATCGCCTGTACGAGAAGCAATCCTGCGTGTTTCTCTGCGTTCTTAGCTGAGTGCTTTCGACCTCAAACATCGACGAAGTGTGGTTGCTTTTCTATGCGTTCTTAGCTCCTGAAGCGGAGTGCTTTCGACCTCAAACATCGACGAAGTGTGGTTGCTTTTAGCAAGTAACGGAGGTTGTCTGTGGTACAGCAAAATAGTGACAGATTGTAAGCTAGCATCAATGGCTGGAGGTATTTTTCTTGGGCATCAATTTTTTTCAATTCTTTATGATTTCTTTAAGTTTTAATTCCGCATTAAGAATCGTTGTTTATCTAACATTTGGTATCAGAGCGTTATTTTATCTCTGCCTTGGTGAGTGCAAATTTACAATGATGTTTTATTTTATTTTATCTTGTGAGGAATTATTGCCGTCATTTACAGTAACGCTGATATTTATGGCAGTTTTTACTCATACTATGTCCTTATAGTTTTCTTATAGTTCTGCTTATATTAGTGCGGAGTCATATGGAGTTTATTTAAAATGTCATTTTGACTTATTCTTTTCACCAAACATTGTTTTTTACTTTCGTTAAAGAAATGTTTATAATTTTATAAGTAAATTTTTAAGTGTTTCGTCAGTGTGGTAATTGTTTCCGCTTTCTATGTTTTTTTAAATTACTTCATATTGATGATCATGATGATGATGATAGTGGTTACCGTCCACTGAGACCAAATTGGTCTATCGGACCTATAATATTTTTAGTTTTTAATTGTCTGGATCCTCGTCTTTCTTGGCGAGATTGGTGTTGTAGCTTTCTTTTTTTCTCTACAGTCTTCCAACTGTCTTTATCTTGCATCTCCTTCATCTCTTCTGGTTCTTGGGACATTGGTGTCTTAGCTTCGCGATCTATTGTGTTCATCCTTTTGAAGATAGTCGGAGAAGAAGTTTGGTCTAGGAGATCTGCTTGGCTGTTAAATGAAGATTTATTTTGTACGATATTTGAATCTTCATAATTATTGATGCTTGAGGGGTTGTCGAGTGCACTTTTTTGTTGTTGGACAGGGCTTTCTCCATGCTTGTCTTGAGAGTTGTTTTTGTCTTGCCCAATTTCTTGTGATTCAGAGTTTTCTCTAGAGTATTCTTCTTTGATGACAGTGTAGTGTTCTTTTTGTGCTCCTTCCCACCAAGTAGATCTGTGGTGGTTTTTTCTACCAGGATTTTTCTGGGAGGCTTTTGGGCAATTTTTGGCTAGATGGCATGTCTCAAAGCAGGATCGACATCGAAAGAGGACACTTTCATAATCGAGTTTCTGGTTCCACACATAATCTTTACTTGTTAGGTTTATTTCCGCTGGGAATCCGGAACTGAAGTCCACTTCCACACAAATGCGTGCATAGGTGGTTCTGGCATATTCCTCTGTTTCTGGGCACATGCAGTAAAATTTTCCAATTGCATTTCAAATGGATTTTAGCGAGGAGAGATTCCAAAGATGCAAAGGTAGGCTTGGCAATCTCACCCAAACTGGTGCTGAGGTTATCACTGCTGTTGAGGGATCGAATGATGGGTTCCATGGCTTCATGAATAGGCCTGATTTTTCCCAAAATCAAGGGCCAGAATCTAGAATACATTGTCTTCTTTCAGGATTTTCAAAATCTACTATAAAGAAACCCCTAGCACAAGGGTAGATATTAATCTCATCAGAAATGACAAGCTTCCATACCTCCGAGATCCAATTGTGGAGAGCTGTTAGTCGCGGCCAAAAACCATTGAACCGACAAATTAGGGCACTTTCAAAAAACTTCAAAGCCTCATCGAGTGAGGCCTGGACCACCTGGACAGTGGGCACTGGGGCTTCACTGACAATATGGGCAGGAGCTTGCCCTCCAGAAGCAGACAGCACTGAGCCAGCAGCTATTTTCGCGAAGCTGGGAGCCATATTTTACTTCCCTATAGAACCCAGCCGTAGAGGAATAAGGTAGAAGATTAAACTGTGCATATGCCATTTCGCGTAGCATGAAATGTGAAGTACTGTGTATATTTTTGTTTATGAAATTTATAATAAACACTGTTTAGTGATCCATATAATTTTAATTGATTAGAGAATAGCCACAACATCTTTAATTAAATAATATTATATATTATGATTGGTTAGGATCACGTAAAGATTATTTAGACATTAAATTGTAATTAATTATATTAAATGTAATAAATTTTATCCCACAAGAATTTTTATTATATTTATGTAATTAATTAGGATAAAATATTCATAACTTACCCACAGGAATTATGAATCAATAGTTTTATCATAAAGTTCAAAACTAAGATAGAATTTATATCAAATTACAATCATAATATACTCTTAGAATTACGAATTAAGTGAATAATTTGATAGATTCTATCATAAAGAATAATTGAATCTGCTTGAATTAGGAATTTGGCCCACAGGCAATTTTTATGTCAGTAGATTCAATTTTGAGCATGATGTATATTGGTAAAACACAAAATTTTATTTAGGCCTCAATTTTAATATAAACATGTGATCTTTAATTTTGATGCAGTTGTACAACCTACAAATTTCTCTGAAATTCGTTGCGATATCCCTGAACTTAAGGGAGATAACTATAAGGTTTGGAAGGAAAGGGTTCTCTTTCATTTGGGGTGGATGGACATAGACTATGTTATTAGGAAAGATGAACCACCGACACTCACTAATACCAGCACTGCAGTGGACATCACGCTTTATGAACGATGGGAGAGATCTAATTTCCTAAGCATGATGTTCATTAAGACTAAAATTTCAGCTGGTATTCGTGGTTCCGCTGATCAGCATGAAAAGGTCCGAGACTTGCTAAAGGCCATTGATGATCACTTCGTCACTTCAGACAAGGCACTAGCAAGCACCCTAATCATGAGGTTCTCATCCCTAAGGCTCACTAGTGTGAAAGGTGTGTGCGAGCACATCGTGCAGATGAGGGACACTGTGGCTCAATTGAAGAAACTCGAGGTTGAAATATTGAAGTCCTTCTTGGTGCACTACATCCTGAACACCCTTCCGCACCAATACGGGCCTTTGAAAATTTCATACAACACACATAAGGATAAATGGTCAATTAATGAACTCATGACCATGTGTGTTCAAAAGGAAGAGAGACTGGTGATGGAATTGGGAGAAAGTGCAATGCTGACAATGCGTGGAAAGGGAAATCTCAAGCCAATCGGAAAGGGAAAGGTAAAGTACCTCCCCACGCCGATATCAAGAAGGATTCCAAGTGTTTCTTCTGTAAAAAGAAGGGACACATGAAGAAAGAATGCGCCAAATTTCAGAAATGGCTCGTGGACAAAGGTAATTTAATCTCGTTTGTTTGTTATGAATCTAATATGGTTAATGTCAATATTAACACATGGTGGATTGATTCTGGATCAACAATTCACATTTCGAATTCCTTGCAGGGTTTGCAAAACCTAAGGAAGCCAGTGGGAAGTGAGCAAAGTATCTTATCAGGAAACAAGATGGGCTCACATGTGGAAGCTATAGGAACACATTATTTAACTTTAAGTAGTGGTTTTGTTTTAGAATTAGAAAAGACCTTTTATGTTCCAAGTTTTTCTAGAAACTTGATTTCAGTTTCAAGGCTTGTACCTTTTGGATATTCCTTTAACTTTTCAGAAAAATCCTTCAGTCTATTTTATAAATCTGATTATGTTGGGAATGGTATTTTGTCTAATGGTCTTTACTGCATTAATTTACAAAACAATGTCACTTATGATTCAATGCATGTTCACACTGGCACTAAAAGATATGTTATTAATGAAGAGTCCTCTAAATTATGGCATCGGAGACTAGGTCATATCTCCATAGAAAGAATTAAAAGATTGGTAAATGAAGGGGTACTTAATACTCTGGATCTTACTGATTTTGAGACTTGTGTGGACCGCATAAAGGGAAAGCAGACCAACAAGTCAAAGAAAGGTGCCAATAGGAGTTCGGACATATTAGAGATTATACATACTGATATATGTAGTCCAGACATGGATTCACATGGTCAAAGATACTTCATCTCTTTTATAGATGATTACTCACGATATATGTATCTCTACATGCTTCATAAAAAGAGTGAAGCATTAGATGCCTTTAAGATCTTTAAGGCTAAAGTAGAGAAACAATGCGACAAACAAATTAAGATCGTGAGATCAGATAGAGGTGGAGAATATTATGGTAGATACACAGAAGATGGACAAGCACCTGGGCCATTCGCTAAATTTCTTCAAGAGCATGGGATTGTTGCTCAATACACCATGCCTGGTTCACTCGACCAGAATGGTGTAGCAGAAAGAAGAAACCGAACATTATTGGACATGGTGCAGAGTATGCTTAGCAGCTCCAATCTTCCTAAATCCTTGTGGACTGAAACACTTGAGACGACAGTGTATATATTAAACCAAGTTCCAGCCAAGGTTGTTCCTAAAACGCCGTTTGAATTATGGAAAAGTTGGAAACCGAGTTTGCGACATATGCGCGTTTGGGGATGCCTATCTAAAGAGACAATATATAATCTACAAGAGAAGAAGCTGGACCGAAGGACCATTAGTGGGTATTTCATTGGATATGCTAAAAGGTCTAAAGGTTACAGATTTTATTGTCCATCTCACAGCACTACAATTGTGGAATCAAGAAATGTAAAGTTTCTTGAAAATGACTTGATCAGTGGGAGCGATCAAACCAGGAACATAGTTTCTGAGAAGAGTCATTTAGAATCTCAACCTTCCACCTCAAGTCATAGATTGGTTATTGTTCATAACACCCCTCAAGTACAAACTGGTGTTGAACAACCAATTGTTGAAGTTCCACAAGTTGCTGACGACATTCCAGTATATTAGGTAGTTCAAGAGTTGCCAAGAACTTTTGAACAACAAGTTGAACCACATACTTCTCAGGAAGATGATGGTACAACATTAAGAAGATCTACTAGACCCAAAAGATCAGCAATTCCTGATGATTATGTTGTATATCTGCAAGAATCTGACTGCAACATTGGAGCCGAAAATGATCCCGAGTCTTTTTCACAAGCCATGAGTTGCAAAGAATCAGAATTATGGTACAATGCCACGAAGAAAGAGATGAATTCCATAAAGAGTAACGAAGAGTTTCCTAATGGTGCAAAAGCCATTGGATGTAAATGGGTCTTTAAGACAAAGAAAGACTCATTGGGCAACATTGAGAGATAGAAGGCAAGACTTGTTGCTAAGGGATTCACTCAGAAAGAAGGAATCGACTACATGGAGACTTTTTCTCCTGTATCTAAGAAAGATTCCTTGCGCGTTATTATGGCATTAGTGTCCCATTTCGACTTGGAGTTGCAACAAATGGATGTGAAAATGACTTTTTTCAATGGAGATCTAGAGGAAGAGGTTTACATGAAACAACCTCAAGGATTCCCCTCTAGTGATGGTGAGCAATTGGTTTGCAAGCTCAAGAAGTCATTATACAATTTAAAACAAGCATCCCGCCAATGGTCTTTGAAATTCCATAATGTAATTTATTCTTTCGATTTTGTAGAAAACATTATGGATCAATGTATATACCTGAAAGTTAGTGGGAGTAAACTTTTTTTTCCTGTTTTATATGTGGATGACATTTTTCTAGCAACTAATGATAAGGGTTTGCTACATGAGATGAAACAATTCCTCTCTAAAAATTTTGATATGAAGGATATGGGTGAGGCATCTTATGTCATTGGCATTAAGATCCATAGAGACAGATTTCGAGGCATCTTGGGTCTGTGACATGAAACCTATATTAATAAAATTTTAGAGAGATTTCGGATGAAGGATTGTTCACCAAGTGTAGCTCCCATTGTGAAGGGTGATAGGTTCAATTTGAACCAATGCCCAAAGAACGACTTTGAAAGGGAACAAATGAAGAACATTCCATATGCTTCTTCTGTCGGAAGCTTAATGTATGCTCAAGTCTGCACAAGACCTGACATTGCATTTGTTGTGGGAATGTTGGGACGATATCAGAGTGATCTAGGTTTAGACCACTGGAGAGTTGCAAAGAAAGTAATGAGGTACCTTCAAGGAACCAAATACTACATGCTTATGTATAGACGGATGGACACTTTGGAAGTAATTGGCTACTCAGATTCTGACTTTGCTGGATGTGTTGATTCACGCAAATCAACATCAGGATACATTTTTATGATGGTCGGTGGAGCTGTATCATGGAGGAGCGCCAAGCAGACCTTGATTGCCACTTCCACTATGGAAGCTGAGTTCGTCTCCTATTTTGAGACTACTTTACATGGTGTATGGCTTAAGAGTTTCATTTCTGGGCTTAGAATTATGGATTCTATCTTTAAGACATTGAGAATATATTGTGATAATTCAGCTGCCGTTTTTATGGCTAAACACAACAAAAGTGGGAGTCGAAATAAACACATTGACATTAAGTATTTAGCTATAAGGGAATGTGTTAAAGAAAAGAAAGTGGTCGTTGAGCACGTCAGCACTGAGTTGATGATCGCTGATCCTTTGACTAAGGGCATGCCATCGTTTAAATTCAAGGATCATGTATTGAATATGGGACTTGGTTCCATTATGTAGTTTCTCGTTGTATGGACAATGTTATTTTAATAAAATTCTTAATTATTGTGATGTTTTTCTCATATTTATGTGCACCTTAATTTGATTTGAGAAAACTCATTTGTCTAGGATCAGGAATAAACATAAGGTTTATTCATTAAGAAATTGTTGCCACGTAAATTATAATAAGAATAAATACATAGTAATACATGGAAGATAATACTCGTCATTAGAGGACTTTTCGCCATGATTCATGTATCTATTACTTAATACAGATTATTAATGGGTTTTAAGATGAGACATTAAGATTGGAAGTATGGATCAAGTGGGAGAATGTTAAGCTCCAATAAGTTTTTCCCAATTACTACCTACAATTACGGAAGTGAACTGCAGTAATTTCCTTAATTTCTGGAAACCAACTGCACTAATTTCCTTAAATTACGGAAATCAACTGCAGTTAATTAATTTCTTGTTGAGAGCTTCTGAAGTGGTCCATTACTCCATCTGGAGTTCTCTACCATGATCTGTGGAACACCTAACACATAGTCAACAAAAGCTTGATGGAAGCATGGCTATATATATATTTCTGTTTGGTCCCTTAGCTTGCATTTCAATCCCCTTCAGTTTTACACCATCAAGTTGAGAGAGCAGAGCTTGGAAGTGCCTTTAGATTTTTTAGAATTCCGTTCTCAAGTGAGCTTCGCACAGTTACCTTCTCAGATCTAAGGAATGAGCCCGTATATGGTTTTTGCCATTGGTTTGTGAGCAGGATCATCAATCAACAATCAAAATTTTTCCATATTGCTTTGTTTTATGTGGTCTGAGTGTGTTGTAGTTTAACGAATGCACTTGTACTTGCATTAGTGTATCTTTATTTATGTAAATCTCTTTCTAGTGAAGTTAAGTTTTTCACATCGAAAGTGTAAATGGATATGTTAACGTGAATAGACTGGTAGACGCTGACCTATTCAGCTACATGCATTTAGATAATCAAGCATTTTATGCTACAATATTAATATCCAAACTAGAGTATTATATTTGGATATTTAATGGCTTGTACGAGAAGCAATTCTGCGTGTTTCTCTGCATTCTTAGCTGAGTGCTTTTGACTATAGTTACCAAATTCGGGCGTATTGGCAAAAAAAAATCGCAAATTCGCTGATTCGGTTCAATATGATTAAAAAAATCGAATTCGGTACGGTGCATGAAGTATTTTTCCATCGCTTGAGCAATGGCAGGAGGAGGGAAATCAACTGATGGTAAGAAACTTGTTCCCAGAGCTCTTCAGTTCTCCGTTGGGCATATTGCCAAAATATCTCGCCGCCGAAGTGCTCGTTGGCTGGAAAGGCCGCAAGAGATAACAAGACGAAGATTGTTCCACGCCACATTCTGCCGGCAGTTAGAAATGATGAAGAGCTGAGCAATGCCAATGGTGGTGTGTAAGGCAGGTAACCCGAGGCTTGAGTTTGAAATCCAATCACGCTGGAAAACTAATATGGTATTTTTAGGGAGTCTGTGATAGGGAAAAATTAATTAGAGAAAAGAAATACTATATTGAGAACTTGCAGTTTGCAAATTTAAAAAAAAAATAGTAATTTCTATATTAAAAAATTATAAAATAATAAATCGTAATATCAAAAAATCTAGAGTAATAATTTTTCCATTAAGAAAAGCTATAAAATAGCAAATTGGTTGCAAAACAGTAATTTCTATATAAAAATAATAAAAAATGTAACTTCTATATTGGATAAAATTATAAAATGGTAAATTTTAGTTTCAAATAGATAGCAAAAATTATAAAATAGAAAATTGGTTGTAAATCAGTGATTCCTATATAAATAATAAAAAACTGTAACTTTTATATTAGAAAAAATTATAAAATAATAGATTTCGGTTTTAGATAGAAAACTTTTATTAAAAAAATTAATAAGTTTAAGTATTTGTAACATGTATATTATCAAATTTTTTCGATATTAGATTTTATAGAGTCTAATTATTTCCATATCATATATATTCGAATTCGAATTTGATAACTATACTTTCGACCTCAAACATGGACGAAGTGTGGTTGCTTTTCTCTGCGTTCTTAGCTCCTGAAGCAGAGTGATTTCGACCTCAAACATCGATCGACGAAGTGTGGTTGCTTTTAGCAAGTAACTGAGGTTGTCTGTGGTACAGCAAAACAGTGACAGATGGTAAGCTAGCATCAATCGCTGGGGTATTTTCCTTGGGCATCAATTTTTTTAATTTTTTTATAATTTCTTGAAGTTTTAATTCCGCATTAAGAATCGTTGTTTATCTAACACGGCCGCCATGAAAATTCTAGAACCGAGAGAAGGGCCCACATGGGCAACAAACACTCTGGATTGCATCGACATTAATTTGTATAGCTCAATTCTTATGGCGTCCCCATCGGCAGTTGACGATATTGCTGATCTATATTCTAATTCCGACCCAACATCCCTGAGCGCTTCACTCAATGAGGCGATTGCACCCGAACCGTATTCATGATCCTCGTCAACAGCAGTAACTCTTCTCCAGCCATAAGCCTGAACCAGAGCTGCAATCGCCTGCATCTGTATGGCATCGCTATGTGCCATGCGAACAAAATACGGATATCAGTGGGTGGAGAACAAGGGATCCGTAGCAGTGAAGGAAACAACTGGTACTTGGGCTGCATCTCCGAGATTTGATACGAATTCTGCAACGACAGATTTCTGTGGTCCAATTATTGCTACCACTTGTCTTTCCAAGAGATCAAGCGCTGAATTTACCCACAAAAACTAAGCATCAAACTCGTAAGAAGATGGAGAAACTGATATTGAAAAAAGAAAAAAATAACGATACTGCAGATTCATTTCTTGTGCGAATTTGTAATGGGTTTTCGTCTATGGCAGGAAATAAAAACAGAAAAGATGCAACTTACCGTCTGAGGCGCCCACAACCGCATCACCTTCCGAGTCACGAAAGTGAAGAACCAAGCGAGAGCCGTTGAGCAACGGGGTGTCTCTGTTAACGTCTTCCGCTGATATTTCAATGGCGGTTTTGGCCACTTTTCCAACCCATGAATTGTTGTTCAAGACAACGCCTATATTTACCACTCTGTCGTTCTGGCTTGCATTACAATGAAAGCTCCGAATATTGCATATTAAAACGCAGAAAATCATAAATTTTCCCAGCGTTTGGCCCTCCATCTGAATTTTCCCAGAGTCTGCTTTTCTCGTCTTGCAAACGGATGTTCTATATATTATATAGGTTGCTGGTGACCCAGGCTTGTCTGACGTGGATAGTAGATTTTAAGAATATTTTGAAATATAAAATTAACAAAATGGTGAATTATTAATTATTTTTTGTTTTTTTGCGATTTGTTTGGATCAGAAAATGAACTCAGAAACTGAAATAGACTTGGAAATTCTTAAAACGGAATAACAAAAGAATTTTCCCACTGTAATCAAGTAAAGATCCATCACCTAACTTTACTGGGATGAAATTTATGGTTTCCATTGGTGCAAATCTAATCACTTTAATGTGGGATGAAAAGCAATTTTTTATTGGTAGCGAATCTTGAGCGGGGAAATCATGCAAATTGAAGAAGCATAAAGTTTATGCTCATATTGCCACAAGAGCTGAACAACAGGTCAGCTACACTGCCAACATCAAATTAAATAGATGAAAAGATTTATTTTTATTAATTTAATATTATTATTTAGTAGTTATATAGGATAAGAATTTATTTATTTATTAATTTAATATTATTATCAAGTAGTTAAGTAAAATACAATAAATATTTTATTTTTATTAATTTAATACTATTATCAAGTTGTTATATAAATTAAATGATTAGTAAATATTAATAGACATCAATAACATTTACTTAAATTTATAATACATTATTAGAATTAAAAAAAAATTATAATGAATATTTACTCTTATTTTACTATGGAGATTCAAGTTTTTGTTACAATATCATGGGCTATCAATACTACATTCTCAAAAAAACATATCTTAATTTACATGGCACTTGCTCATGTAATATTATTTTTAATTAAGGAATTTGATTAAAAGGGCATAACTACTTTGAATATATATATATATATATATATATATATATATATATATCAAGTTTTCATTTGTTTATACTATAAAGAATATTCCAGAATATTTCTTGGAGGTTAAAACTTTACCATCCACCTAATACTTGATCACTCAGAGAGATTCTATCCAACCCAGTGTGGTAGAGATGTTTTAATGTAATGCCCTGTAAACATTTTTTATTAGGTCAAAATAAAAATAACTCTATGCAAAAATAAAAGTAACTTTCAACTAAAATAATAAAAATAACTTTAATAAAAATAAAAATTCTACCTTAATATTATTATTTTTATTAATTTTTATTTCATAGTTAACTTGTCTTGGTCAAGTTATTGGTGGTTTTTGAGCTCCAGTTTTATGATATCCCTTGGTATTCATGTGCAATATATCCTATTTAAAGGGAGAAATTAAACCAACCTAGATCCATTTTGATTTCTGAGCTACCAAGGGCCCAAAAAGATCATGAACTCCAGTTTTACGGGAAACCATGACATTCATGCAACCTAGATCCATTTTGACTTCGGAGCTACCAAGGGCCCAAAAAGATCATGAACTCCAATTTTACGAGAAACCATGACATTCATGTGGAATCTAGCCTATTTAAAGGAAAAAATCCCTTGGTATTCATGTGCAATATATCCTATTTAAAGGGAGAAATTAAACCAACCTAGATCCATTTTGACTCCGGATCTACCAAGGGCCCAAAAAGATCATGAACTCCAGTTTTACGAGAAACCATGACATTCATGTGGAATCTAGCCTATTTAAAGGAAAAAATTAAGTCCTCCTAGATCCATCTTAACTCTAAGTGCCTAAAGAGATCAAATCCCTTGAGATGCAAACCTTTTTAGAGTGAAATATATTTGATCCCTCTTGGCCCTTGGTAGATCCGAAGTTAAGATGGATCTAGACTGATACTTAAATTCATTTATAATCACATTTGTGAAAATATTATTATGAATTTAATGATGTAAGTAATTTATTATTGAAAACTTACTGATATAGAAGAAAAGACAAAAAAATATTATATTTCTATTTTTTATTTTAATTTTTTACAAAAATTCAAACTTTAGATTTAAAAAGTCTGGAAGGCACTCCTTGATGTGAAGTCACCAGTTCAATTTCCAGCGCCCATTGGAGTGATATATTGGCCATGATGAAGATGTAGTCCTACCAAGCTTAGAGAAGGATCAAATTTCTTTTCACTTTAAAAGAGGTTTGCACTTCAAGAGATTTGATCTATCTCTGCCTTTGTTGGATTCAGAGTTAAGATGGATATAGTTTGGTTTAATTATTAATTATTAATAATTGATAATTATTAATTATTTTATTTTTATTTTTATTTAATTTTACCCAACTAAAATGTTTTAATTAATAATTATTTTTTTTATTTTATTTAATTTTTAATTGTATTTTAATTTTAATTGTATGGTTATGTAATTTGACGAGTCAAAATGTTTACATAACATAACCTTACAACATCTCTTTTGAGTTAGAGAGTGTGAGTCTGTGCAAAATAATAAAATAAATAAATGATCAAAATAATATGAAGAGTCAAGATATATCTAGGCTAGTATGAAGAATTAATATTATAATTATTAATTATTTTTATTTTGTTTTTGTTTTTATGTACTTTGACCCAACAAAAATGTTTTAATTAATAATTATATTTTTATATTTTATTTATGTTTTTAATTGTATTTTATTGTTATTTTTATAGCTATGTAATTTGACCAAGTCAAAATGTTTACATAACATCACATAATCCTACAACATCTCTTCTATATTAAGTAATTTTTTTTAACACAAAAGAGTAAAATGATTATATTAATCTGCACCAAAAACTGGGAGATTTGAGTGCATTTCCAACCTTGGACATCACAATTTGCATACAATTCATCGAGACCCAATTCCCTTCCGAAATTACAAAAAAACCCCATAGTTTTTCTTGACTACTACTATGTACCCGACATAACTCATTTAAAAGCAAAATACATTTATATTTTATCATCAAAACACAGACACAAGAAGTTGGCTAGTCCTCCATGGCGGCTAGAAGATTGAGGTCTATTCCTCTTGTTTCGTCTGCAGACTGGGAGTTCTTTCATTCGAGTTTGATTTGAAGGTCCTTAATTTGATTTCTCATGGCATCAATTTCATCTTCTAACTGGTGGATCTTTAAATTCTTTTCGATTTTCCTCCCCTGCATCTCATACGACTGCTGCTGCTGAAGACACCTCTGTATAACCGCTAATCCCTCTCTAAGCTCAAAGTGTTCCTTGTCACAAATCTCACAGTCATGAGGTATGAATTCCATGTGAGGGCTCATCACATGTCTCTTATCTACATGCCCCGCCATCCTGTTACAAATCTCATAGTCGGGTGGAGTGATTTCTGATTGAGGAGGGCTCATCACCTGCCTCTTATCTACACGTCCCACCATCCTGCCTGAGCGGGGGAGGCACCGGCCCAGGATCCAAAAATCGAAAATTCATCATATGAATGACTCATTGCCTCAATTGAATCAGAGGTTGTACACACTACAATAAGAATCCCAATAATGGCCACACAGAAGCCGAACTGGTCCCACTCCCCCTCAATTGCTTTTCCCTGGTATGTTAAATTAGAATTGACCCACTCTCTAATTAAAAGCTCACACTCCCCCAGTCTTCCCTCAGCCTCTACAACTAGAAAATTCCCCTGAATTCCCTGGTTACACAGGCCCTGCCAAGGGTCCTAACACCAAAACTAACTAGGACAGAGACAACCTTCTCTTTTTGCAGGGAATTACACTGTTATGCATCCATTTATAGATTTTTTAAGCCTTAGCCAAATGAGAAGTGTGAGACAATGGGCTTACCTCCTGGATCCCAATGAACCACTGTGGTGATCTTGCTTGCTAAAATGACTTCCACCTTACCTCCTGGTTCCCAATGAACCACCATGATGATCTTGCTTGCTAAAATGAGTTCCACTTTGTCCAATTTCACCTTCCCTCGCGTGAACCATCTAATCTAGGCACGCGGGAGTAAATGCAGTTCTCGTTCAGAGAGATTTCGCATGTTTGCTCCTTCAATGCCCTTGTATCGATGGATGAGTTTTGAGTGCAATTAGAAAGGTCAATGATCGCCGTGAGATGGGGAGTTTAATATATTTAAAACTTGAATTTCTTTATCATCAGGGGGTCAGGGATTTAATTTATTTAAAACTCAATTATTCGTTTCCCGAGAATCATTCAACTCTGGAAGCCAGCGAAGGCAATCTCATAATTCTGATTGAGGCAAGCTCCGAAAGGCTCGGGCTGACCATTTCATTTTGGTTTTCATGTAATCTCCGTTGCTGTATTCTACGATAGTGCCAGAAAGCGAAAGTAGGGAACCGTGTGGGGGCGAGGTTTGGTTTGTCGACATTTCCAGGAAGCAGAACACAGGGAGTGGGCACTATTATATTTCCAACACAATAATCCCAGAAATGATGAATGATTGCGTTTCCTTTACTCTAAATAGAAGTCAAAAGCCAAAAATATATTAATTTAAGAAAAAATAAAAATCCAAAATCAATTTACTCAAATCATGTGTGGGCCAGGGGTGTTACTACGCTAAACAGTGTATAGTTGTTTTCGACATTGTCGAGAGTAAAAGATAATTCATTCAAACCATGTGTAGGCGAGGAGTGTCACTACATTAAATAGTAGTGTATAATTGTTTTCGACATTGTCAACGGGAAAAGATGGTAAAAAATAGCGTATATATATATTTTTAAGTGAAATCACATTAAAAAAAGGTGGTCAATCATTAAAACTTATGTGGTTAATTGTTGTGTTGGCCACATATTTTTGAATCTGGTTATTTTTGAATCTGATTTAACCAGATTTTGTTTGAAACAATATGAATCACAAAAGTTGTTAGAGAGAGTATATAATTGTTTATAATTTATTTATTTATTTATTTAATGGGTCATATTAAAGTTGAAATCTCTGGAGTTTTTTTTATGTCAGAAGACGGTTTTTTTATTTTTTTTATAATTAAGTGATATGGAAATAAAAAGTACATGGATAGTGAATTAATAAAACCGAATTGATAGTAAATATATGACAATTTATATGTTATATATGAAATATTAGATATGATAATTAGCATAGTCATATAAATAATTATGTGGTATGGAAATAAAAAGTACATCAATAGTGAATTAATAAAACTAAAAAGTACATCAATAGTGAATTAATAAAATCGAATTGATAGTAAAGATATGACAATTTATATGTTACATATGAAATATTAGATATGATAATTAGCATAGTCATATATATTAAATGGTTGGTAAACGTTGATAGGTCTTAATTCATCATACTTGTCAAAAAATTTATAATGCATCTCACATTACTAAAATTAAAATAGTCACAAGAATTAACTAAATTATTTTCTTATATATATAGATATATATAATAAGATTCTTAACCATGAAGATTCATCCTCATTTTATCATGGAAATTCTTATTATATAAATAACCTTTGTTACAGTATCATGAGCCAATACCATGACTTATTAATACCATGCCCAAAAAAACCAATATTACACTTGTTCATGTGACATTTTTAATTTAATTAAAAGGAAAAAAGGTGCACAACTACTTTGGAAATACATTTTAACTTTTTCTTTTTTTTTTGTGAATACTACTAAGAATGTTCTAGAATATTTAGTGGAGGTTAAATCTCTACCATCCACCTAATAATTAATTAAAATTATGGAAGCCATATTCCAAAATAGACAAACCTATCAACATAATGAACATATGATAGATATGATAAAGAGTTGAGAACATAATATATTAATTTTTTTTCCTTAAGAAAAAAACTGTATTTCTATTCATATTTGAAAGAAAACAATATATTAATTTTTTTTATATTTTTTTTCCTAAGAAAAAAACCATGTTTCTATTCATATTTGAAAGAAAACACATTTTGCATATACACACCTGAAAACACATTTTTCATACATATACACACCTACATTCACCTGGATGTGCCCAGATCCAAGAATGGCTAAGCAATAAAACATATACATATGCTAGAAAAGCATAACAAAAAGTTCTTCCCAACAAGACCCTGCAGATAGAAATAAAACAAAAAAAAGAAACTATAATACATGAGGGAATATCTAGCCATATTGATCCGGATTTAAATAAGAACGCAACAAATTACAGATATAACCATACACACAGAGATGCAGCATAAATAATACTTCATTTCATTACTGTAAAATACTGAAATATTCTTACAAATAGAAATGGAAATAAACTAGCTAGGGCGATGGTAGCTTGTCTCTAAGAAGAGATGTGGCGGCTATATGCCTCTGAACTGTCTTACAATGAGGCTCGAAGGCCTATTTATTGTTGAGAAACAATGAAAAACCCTAAACATCCAAAAACCTAACCCTAGGAGATGAAGCGCCAAACTATGGGCCCCGTTTTGGGTAAATTGGTACATCAAATTCCCAGAGTCGTAACTTTGGCATACAATCTTCGTTTGACGTGCACCATAGCTCGTTAGAAAGATCTATCCGATGACTACAACTTTGGGAAGAGCAACATCGGTCAATGGACCCATGTTGGTCCTAGTTTTCCCCAAAAACGTCGTTTAGGGCCTCAAAACGACTTCGGAAGTTTAGGACCCGAAAAACTGCTAAAAATAGTAAATTGTGCTACAATTAAGAAAACTAAAAAACTAAAAGAGACAGTTGTGGGGGTCCAAGTGGGATAGGTGGGTGGCCACCAACATCCACCTGGATCACATATAGTCACTTATCTTCCCCTTCTTTCCTTTCTTTCTCTGAACCTGTTGCCAATCCCTAGCTTTGGTCTCCACTAGAACCGAAACCATATCATTAACATATGTCTCTAGGATAAGCTCTTTGTCTGAAATAGAGATATATGATATATGGATGTGTTTTGTTTCCACTATGCTATCCTCTTTGTGTACCAAATTTATTTGTTGATCTGTCTCCTGATTTTATTCTCAACCTGTCCCACTCTATTGTAGAATAGTTTTATCATTATTCTCCTATGTACCCCCTTTGTTCACATGATTATTCACATTTCCTTCGTCTTCTACATCAATTAAAAGTGTATCTGAGAACTGCTATCCCTTTGGTTTGTGCACTTTTTTCTTTTTAGTGTTTCTTTTAGCCTATGGGCAAGAGTTTTGAAGGTGTCTCGTTTGATAACAAAACCAACATCTAAATGTCATATTCTCATAGTCTAAAGATTGAGACCATTGAAAATTTTGATGTTTCAAGATTGTGTGATCCATTAAGCCTTTGCTCAAGTCAATCTCTACACATATTCTAGCGAGGGTAAAAATACCTTTCTTTGTTCTTTCCATGTTGCTCTTTTTGAACTTGCCCAAAGTATTCCCAATGCCCTCTAAAACCTTATGGCACCAAAAAGGAAGAGGGAGGTTTGGGAGTCTTACCCAAACTGGTAGAGTTGTTAGAACCATATTTGTTGCATTAAAATTCTCGAAACCATGGAGTAATAAAGAGCCCTACTCTACCCCAAAACCATGGCCCTTCATTTAATGTAAAATCCATATTCTCCTATGTGATAAATTGTACAAAAATCCCTTTGAGCATAAAAATATGTCATAATTGGGTGTCCAGGTGGAGTAAACCCACTTATGAAAGCCTTGTGTCTTGGGCCAAAAGTCATTAAATCTACAAATAATCACCTTTGAATGAAGAGCTGAGAATAAAGAATTTACTTCTGGAATATTTACTTCCAAGGATGAGGTTTCCTCCATTTGGTCAACAATATAGGGACCTGGCATGTTTTGTGTTTAATTTGTTGGGGAAGGAAACTTCCCCTTCATAGCCTATTTGAAAAAGGGATATGTTCGTGTTCTTTTCCTAGAACCTGAAGCTCCATATCCAAAGGTCCCTCCTCTTAGTCATGTGTTTAGGATTACTATTGAGTTTATGTTGGTATTGCAATATTGGATTTGGTAATCTTCATTGAGAACCTTCCCCTCATATAGTATAACTTGGTGATTAATATGAATGCCCCATTTCTTTTCTATCTATTTAAAAATAAAAAATGGAATCTTGACTTTTGGTCCATACTGAGTATGTTATTCCTTTCAATTTTTTTATGAAAATATGCAAATGTATTGCTCTAGATTAGCCCTTTGATGAGGTAGCGTAAACCTTAGGGACCGTGTCAAGTCATGTTGTGGTAAATTATGAAAACCCTCTCCTAGAATGTAGCATCCTTCTCCCACACTTACCCAAGCTTACCAGTCCACTAGGATAAATATGTGATGAAGAGTTACTATGATATGACTCAACCTCCTAGATCACCTTAAGGACATGGAATCGAAAAAACCAAAACTTTATTGACCTCCCGCAGGTGCTATAGGACTCCCAAGAATCAACCAACCACTCCTGGTGCCCAACCCCCGAGTTAAATTGCTTTTTAACTAAACTAGACCCCCAGTCACTCCCAAGTCAAGGCCTGCATGCGACTGCAGACTTTTCTAGGCAGTTTTGTGCCAACAACCATGAATTCTGAGCCACTTTTCTAGGGCTAGGACTAAGGCCTCTGCCTACAACTTAATGAAACTCTAAAAAATGATAAATGACATAGGGACAAGGCCTTCTATACAAAAATTAGACAAGAACTTGATCTAACAAGGCCTATCCATAACAAACATTCTGTCAAAAACATAATGAACATGTAATGTACAGATCATAAATACATATCTGAACATAGGGGTTTCATACTTATCTAAGAATCGTCAAGAATGATTGATGCTCTCTTATAATAGCTGTATTATCATCTATTAGGTCATACATTCATTATTCCTTTATTTACTAATAAAACCATGATGAGAGCCATAACTAAGATCTATCATAAATCCATGCTTATAAACATCATATAACCAACAAATTAACAATGATAGAACAATCATAAAAATAACATAAGAACCAAGCACATTTGCTCATACAACTCAAGAGGAAAAGAGCTCATATTGACATATGCAAAAGACAACCAAGTTAGGGACTTCTACCTACCACTCGACCATAGATTGGGCTGAACCAAATCTTTCTTTCAGCCAATCATCCCCGTGCCATATTCCAAGCATGAATGTGGGACTCACAACAAAACCAAATATGATTCTCAAGCTTTAATGCACATCCTTATAGAATCGGTCAAGGATTTATAGGCCTGAAGCAAGCACCGATACAACTAGGCTTTACTGTATATCCTACCGAGGGATTCCCAGGACCAGATAAGAAACATACACTACCAGGCTTTACCACAATCCCACCATATATCGGTCCAGGGATCACTAGGCCTATACAAGCATGGATGCCTCTGGATCTCTCCACCTAAACCATGAGGATGTGTTGGTCTCCACCCTCTACACTTTACCGTATATCCCACTATTTACTGATCGAGGATTCCTAGGCCCAACAAGGGTATACACAACCAAACTTTACTACAATCCAAACTTTACGGGTCTATGGATTCCTAGGCCTTGTGATTTTTCATGAGACCGCTCCACTCAGTTTTGAAACCATCCGACAATCCATCTCAACCAAGTAAGAGAACCCCATCACACCATGACTATCCAAAAATGGCAAGGCAGGGATGAAAACCACTATCACACCTAGGAAAACCCTTGCCAATGACAACAAGAGAACCAAAGTCACATATGCATGTACCATGCATGAAAAAAATAGCAATGAAATCCTACATGCAACTCGATACCTGCAAGTAATCCCGCTGTAGCTACTTGATCCCGCTCTTCCTTGTTTTATCTTTGCTTCCATTTTCTTTCATGTTCTTCATTTGCCTTCCTTCCTCCAATGCTAGAGTGCTCTAAGAATGCTCTGTGTGTGCAAGAGTATGAGAGAGAGAGAATAGAGAGAGAGGGAGCTCCAAGCTAAAACTTTCAAAAGGCCACGAACTAATCCTCATAGGCCTTTTTATTATTGAGGCCTCTAATTTCTTAATTTTTCTTCATTTCCATTCAATTTCCTTCTCATGCAAATATGTGACCTTTCACCTTCCTTTTCTCCTATTTTTCATTATTTCCATAAATAAAATGCTAATTAATGCCTCTTTGCCTTTGCCAATTTCCTTAGCCACAATAAACCAAAATGAACACCCACTAGGATGTTTTTCCCACCATTCATCTTGGAATACATGTCCCATGACCTTGGTCTTATTTTTTCCTTTATTAACTTTATTACATGAAATTTTAACCCAGGGCTGTTACAGACCTGTCCCTCTTAGGGGAGCACCACCCTCAATGTTCTATGACACCTATAAACTAGCAAACTACAGAAAACAAAGCATAATGCCTATTGAGCTTTATAACGAAGCTCATTGCAATATTTACAATGACCACTGTTGAAGATATGAAAATGATATTGTTTACTGGAGCTTTATAACACAACTCATTGCGATATTTACAATAACAACCAAATATACTTATGCACATTTGCTTCGACCATCAAATAGTCATATTGTCTATGGAACTTTATAAATCCAACTCAATACAGTATTTACAATAATATACACATATATACATATGCACATTTTGTTTAACCAACAAATAAAAGAATACGATGCCCACATCAGCAACAATGGAATCTAGAGGCTCAGACCTCCACCCTCAAAAGTAGTACCAGGATTCACCTCCTTCTCAGGAAGTCCAGAATCCACTGCCATAGTCAACCCTCCATCCAATGTCTAGCGCTACAATCTTGCGCCACTTATCCTCTCAGTGAACAGTTACCAGATCATTGTTCTAGGGCACAGTCCCAATGTGATTTTGGTTCCATTTGACAATGCTAATGAAAAAAAAAAATACATTCCCTGACCTTCCCTTCTCTGCTACATAGTCCCTTGGGTGACCTCTCCCTTGGCAAGGTTTCCTCGCATCAAAAGGCCCAAAAACCAAGGCATATCCCTGCCTCAAAACCATTAGATCAGTCATAACATGCTCATGGAAATCAATGGACACTATTGGGTACTAGGGTCCCATAATGGCCCTGCTCCTGAATTCTTTACCAACATGCTGCTACATGTTCCAATTCCTTTTTCTACTGCTAATTCTTGCAGTCAGTTTCAACCACCCAAACCGAGCATTTCCATGCTTTCCTGTACCAAGCACATAACCACCATTAGATTAAAAACAATTTGAAATCAATTCAAATAATATCTCGTTGGTGTTTACTTCCTATCACAAAAACTCAAACTAGTTGTTGATTAATTCGTCATGTACAAACATATCACATCTGGTTAGCTCAAAATGAAACCATCATGAATCAAAATCATGAATCACATGAAATCATCATAAATAAGATTCATAGATGACATTCATAATTAAAACTGAAATAAAATACTGATACTTATCCTTTAACCGATCCTTGCTTCTGCCTTTGTCCTTTATCATTTTCATATACACACCAAATTGGTTTCCAAACTCGACAAACACCCAATGCTTCTCTTTCTCTTCAATCACATAAACATACACAATGTACATCACAACACATACATTCACACACCACATATAACACCGCACCATACATACACCTACACCTGGTATACATCACAACACATACACCTACACTCGGTTTACAACACAACACATACACCTACACCTGGTGTACAACACAATACATATATGTACATAGAGTACAACACAAAGAATATACATGTCACAATACAACGACTACGTACTACACATAACACAATACCACATGTGCACAACACATGTATGACGTGTACACAATAAGAACATGTACACAACACCACCTGCACAATCGTGTACACAACACCACCTGCACAATGTGTATACAACACCACATGCATGATATGTGCATAACACCACATGTACACAAAGCCACATGCACGATATGTACATAGAACCACCTGCATACAACACAACATGTACAACATTTACACAACACCATATGCACAAAAAACCACATGTATATTTTGAGAGTTTTGATGGTTGCAAAGTTTGTGTTTTATACAAGCGAAGGATGGAACCAAGTTAAGATCACGACAGTGTTTAAGGAAGAATAGATCAACTTCTATTCTTTTAATTTTAACCCTAACTTTTTCGAGATTATGAATCTCATTCCAACTGTCCCTTTCGTATAGGGTACTAATGAAAGTTTGTAGATTTATGTGGTGAGAATTTTGATTAAAATTATCTACAATATCCATTTTTCCAATCTACTTTTCGAGTCTATAACAAGACTCATCTTTAGGATCAATATGCAAAGAAGAGAATGGTGAGAGAAAATAAATATGGGATGGATGCAAGAAAAGAGGAGAAGAAAAGAGGAGGAGAGCCGACCAACAAATTCAGAAAATGAAACAAAACCCTAGAAAAGATAAAATCAGAAATTAGCATGAACATAATAATTTATTATTATTATTATATATATATATATTAGTAAATTTTATTAATAAGTTTTAATGTTAGTGTATTTAATAATCAATATTATTACATTCATATTTTATTAAGAATATTTATTAATTGATAAAGTTCATAATAATAACAATTTATTATTAATATTGATTACAAAGTATTAGTAATAAATTTTCTTTATTACGAATTAAGTGCTAATTAATAATACCAATAATAAAACTAATTATTATTAATTTTATAGTTTAATATCAATTATAATTAATAAAATCATAGGGATAATAAATATTCATCAAGGATATACTTCATATTAAAGGAGGCAAAGGGGGATGGGGCATATGAAAAGGAAATTCCCTAAGGGTGGACTATTGGAGGAACTAATAGTGATATTAGGTTAGAATAGGAAATTATAATGTTTTTAGATAGGAGGAAAATAATTAGATTTGGATATGAGATAAAGGCATGATGAGAGCGAGAGGATAAAAAATGAAGAGGTAACCAAATGTGGGGGGGAGGGAAGGGAAGGGTAGGAGATAAATGGCGAGAAAAAGAGGGCCATGGAAAGAGAGAGGGGAGAAAAGGATTATGTGTTGGTTGTGCAGGAGAGTAAGGAGATCCAATTTCTTCTTACTACAAACCCCCATCCCTATTGAGATTTTGAGGATGGTTAATGATTTGAAGGGCTTCACGAATTTTATGTTTATACTTATGGTTTGCATTAGCGACAACTTTCGTGTCTTCTAGGAATATATGGTGACAAGTCTTAGTTGAATGCTACGCCAGTGCTAAAGATCGAGTTCTGCCATTTTTTATGTTTGCTCCATGTTCTTTGAGTCTAATCATGACAGATCTTCCAGTTTATCCAATATAACAATTTCCACATGAACATATGACTTTATGAACACATTTTTGTTGGAGTTGATCAGGGCTATGTTTAATTGATATCATCTTATGCCTAATGGTCAACATGGACTTAAAATAGGTTTCAATACATTTCTTTTTGAGAACCCTAGCTAGCTTATCTGTGACCCCCTGAATGTATGGTAGATAAGCCCTTCCACTAACAACTTGGGAATTTGTTTCAAGTTGTCTATCTTTATTTTTGGATCTGGCTCTTCTAATGTTCTTGATGATGTCCATATTATTATATCCAATGTATGAAAATACCTTTATTAGATATTCAATTTCTTCCACAATGTGGGTGGAGTTTGATAATCGGAAAGCTCCTGCGAAAAGAGTCTTGAGTACCCCCATCTTTTGCACTAGGTGATGGTGTGAGTCTGCATGTAGGTAGTTATGAATGTGTGCTTACTTTCTGAACAGCGATCCATATTCATTTCTTATGAGGAGAATGTCTAAGAATGGGATATTATTGTTTTCTTCAATCTCCATTGCGAACTTGATATCTTTAGATATAATGTTGATGTGATCTAGAAAGTTACTTAACTCGTCTCCATGAGGCCAATTGACACTAGTGTCATCCATGAACCTAATCCAAAATTTGGGTTTCAATGGGAAAGTGTCAAGAGCTTTCTTTTCAAATTTCTCCATAAATAGGTTGGCTACTATAGGGGAAAACAGAGACCCCATAGCTACTCTAGATGTTTGTTCAAATAATTCACCTTAGAAGGTGAAGAAAGTGGAACGAAGACATATTTCGGCAAGTTTTGCAGTTTGGGGATCTGTGACCTCTTTTACAACCTATACAACTTCCTCTAACGGGATCTTTGTGAAGAGTTGGACAACATAAAAACTTACAATCTTATACCTAGGATTCGGTTTTTCCTTTCTGATGAATTCTACATACTGGATGGCGCCTTTAATGAATGAGATTGTTTTACCAACTAGAGGGGCCAAGGTGCTAGCAACATATTTTTCCAATTGATATGTGGGTGCCCCAATAGTGTTGACAATAGGTCTGAGGGGGGCACCAACTTTATGAATTTTTGGGGCTCCGTAAATTCGCGGGGTGATTTCACTATCAGGAGACAGGTGATTCTTCATTCTTTCGTCTAAGTTTGAGTCCTTGATGGTTTTTTTAACAATTTTGGTAATTTTAGAAATAGGGTTATCTTTGAGCTTCTTGTAGCTGCCACTATTATATAGGTGGTCTTTCATTTTGGTGGCATATTCTTCTTTATCCATAACCACAGTAGCCCCTCCTTTGTCTACTTTCAGGATTACAATGTTTTCATTATTCCTTAAAAATTTTAGGGCTCTTAATTTCTCATGGTTTAAATTTATTTTAGGAGGCCTCACTTTTCTTAAGATGATGACACAATCTTGTCTGACTTTCTCTCTATCTTCATCCCTAAGCGCTTGAATCCCATCTTCAAGACTACAAATAATTTCTTCTAGTGGAATCTGATTGGGGGCTATGGAAAAGTTGAGTCCTTTATTTAGGACCTCCACTTCCTCCTTTTGTAATTCATATGAAGAAATATTCACCACTTTTTTACCTAAATAGCTAAGAGGAGAGTTAGAAACTTGATTAATTATATCATGTTTTTCTTTATTATTATTACATAAACTACTACAGGAGGAGCTTGCAATGCTGTTACTCACACTTGTATTTAACTTGGAATAGTTGTGGGGGAGGACAACGTTGCTATTTCTAATTATCGAAGGCCCTCGGTTGATGTAGTTTTCATCATTAATCCTGATATGCGTTGTCTTGTTTGTTGTCGAATTTTCCTCACATTCTCTAATGATGTATGGTATATCGGTACAATTTTCTTGTGTACGATTTGTTCATGAACTTTCAACAATGTCACTGTTACCAGGATCCACAGATACGCGGGTCTTACCCACGTTCTGTCTATCATTGGTTTTGTGATTCTGCTGGCTAGCCAAGGTATTCATGATTTCACCCATATGTTTATCAACCCTATCATTTATCATACTTGTATTCATGTCGTTCCTTTTTCTCCAAGACACTGTCGTGCTTGGAATGTTGTCGTTTATAGTGTTTCTAGAATTTTGATATTCCATCAACCGAGACTTTAATTTGTTAATTTTTCCATTTTGTTTCTCCCACGTTAATTGTCCTTCCCTTTTGGCTTTGATAATAGCTGAGGCATCGATGATAACCCACAGGAACTGCCTAATAGTCGTTGCAAGATTTAAATGATTCTTGAAGGTTGTGGATGATATTCGATCTAGAGAGAATATGGTTTTGCAGATTTCATGGCAGATCAGGGATTTGCTGAGCCAGTCAAATGCTTTTCTGTTATGCTGGTTGCGAAGTCTGTGTTTTATAAAAGCAAAAGACAAAACCAAGTTAAGATCATGACAATTTTTAAGGAAGAACAAATCAACTTCTCTTCTTTGAATTTTAACCTTAACTTTTTCGAGATTACGAGTCTCATTCCAACTGTCTCTTCTGTACAGGGTACTAATGAGAGTTTGTAGATTTCTGTGGTGAAAATTTTGAGAGTTTTTATTCAGATTATCCACAATATCCATTTTTCAGTCTACATTTCGAGTCTATAACAAGACTCATCTTCAGGACTAATATGCAAAGAAGAGAAGGGTGAGAGGAAATAAATATGGGATGGGATTTTGAGAGTCGACCAACAAATTCAAAAAATGAAGCAAAACCCTAGTAAAGATAAAATAAAAAATTAACATGAACGTAACAAAATTATATTATTATTTTATTTTAATTTTAGTTTTTATAGATGTTAGTAAATTTTATTAATAAGTTTTAATGTTAGCGTATTTAATAATCAATATTATTATATTCATATTTTATTAAGAATATTTATTAATTGATAAAGTTAATAATAATAATATTTTATTATTAGTATTGATTACAAAGTATTAGTAATAGATTTTCTTTATTACTAATTAAGTGCTAATTAATAATACTAATAATAAAGCTAATTATTATTAATTTTATAGTTTAATATTAATTATAATTAATAAAATAATAGGGATAATAATTATTAATGAAGGATATACTTCATATTAAAGGAGGCATAGGGGATCGGGCATATGAAAAGGAAATTCCATAAGGGGGAACTATATGAAGGAACTAATAGTGATATTATGTTAGAATGGGGCAATTAGAATGTTTATAGATAGGAGGAAAATAATTAGATCTGGATATGAGATAAAGGCATGATGGGAGCGTGAGGATAAAAAATGAAGAGGTAACCAAATATGGGGGGGAGGGAAGGGAAGGTGATTAATGGCGAGAAAAAAGGGGCCATGGAAAGAGAGAGGGAAGAAAAGGATTATGTGTTGGTTGTGCGGGAGAGTAAGGGGATCCAGTTTCTATTTACTTCCAAACCCCCATACCTATTGAGATTTTGAGGATGTTTAATGATTTCAAGGGCTTCAAGAATTTTACATTTATACTTATGGTTCTCATTATCGATAACTTTTGTGTCTTCCAGGAAGATATGGTGACAAGTCTTAGTTGAATGCTCTGCCAGTGTTGAAGATCAAGTTATTTCGTTTTTGATGTCTGCGCCACGTTCTTTGAGTTGATCAGGGCTATCTTTAATTGAACTCATCTTATGCCTAATGGTCGACATGGACTTGAAAGATATTTCAATATCTTTCTTTTTTAGAACCCTAGTTAGCTTATCTTTGACCCCCTGAATGTATGGCAGATAAGCCCTTCCGCTATCAACTTGGGAATTTGTTTCAAGTTGTCTATCTTTATTTCTAGATATAACTCTTCTAATGTTCTTGATGATGTCCATATTCTTATATCCGATGTTTGCAAAGACCTTTCTTAAATATTCAATTTCTTCCTCAGCGTGGGAGGAATCTAATATTCTGAAAGCTCTTGTGAAAAGATTCTTGAGTTCCCCCATATTTTGCACCGAGTGATGGCGTGAGTCTGCATGTAGGTAGTTATCAGTGTGTGCTTTCTTTCTGAACATCTTATGTCCAAGCGATCCATCTTCATTTCTTATGAGGAGAATTCTAAGAACTAGATAGTGTTGTTTTCCTCAACCTCCATTGTGAACTTTATATCTTTAGATATACTCTTGAGGTGATCCAAAAAGTTACTAAACTCCTTGTCTCCATGAGGCCAATTGACACTAGTGTCATCCATGAACCTAAACCAGAATTTGGGCTTCAATGGGAAAGTGTCAAGAGATTTCTTTTCAAATTTATCTATAAAGAGGTTGGCTACTATAGGGGACAACGAGGACCCCATAGCTACTCCAGATGTTTGTTCAAAGAATTCACCTCGTGTTGTAGCGGCTACAACCACCCTCCAAATTTTTTCCTATGCTTCATTTTGGATCCTCCCTCCCAAAATCACTGTAGCTGATCTTACGACGACCCAGGTACTTGTGATTTAATTGAGATTTATCTTTTTCTTATGTATTGTTTTTTCTAACTTGCCTTCCTATCTAAACCACAAGCAAATCTCTTCACTTGGTTTCAACCCAGTTCCAGGCTTGCCTTAGTGAACTGCACAATCCTTGAGGGCAACTAGCCTTTAGTCCACGAATTGTGTAGTCCGAGCCAATATTGAGTCTTCAACTCCAAAACTGCGCAGAGCCAAATGACAGTCTGCCTTCAGTTGGGAAACTATGCGGAGTGTAAGAGGCATCCTGGGCCACTCAACCTAGAAATTACGCATAAGCTTTCCTTCAGAAGTTGCCCGATGCATGAGCTAGTGAGTTGTTTAGTTCCCCTGAGATCTGCACAATATCTCCGTCCATGCATAACAGTTTTTTCCAGAACAAGCAAAAATAGAAAAAGAATGCCTAAGAAATAGGGATCTATTTTTAGCAGTCGAAGTTTCACTTGAGTTATTTTTGGAAACTGCCGCCAAGTGTCACTTTTTCCTTATTTTTGGCCTTCGCGTCATAAACCTTAAATCGACCAAATATATTTAATGGACGCTGCCAAAGCTCATTTTCACATTCAATCTTGGAGCTCTGGCATTACCAAGGAGATCTAGGAACATTTGGCACGGTCATTGCAACATTTCCAGGTATGTTTTGCTTTTTTATTCTTTTGCTGCTTTTTTTGTCACTTTTGTTTGCTTGGCTTGTGAGAGTGTTGTTTTACCAGTTTTATTGAATGACTGTTGGAATTTTGATTTGTTTAAGCTTATAGAAGTGTTGTTTTATGTTTTTCATTTCCTTTCTCAAGTGTCGCATGCATAACCCAGTTTTTGCACTAACAGTTGCCGTTTCTGTGACTCTCTCCACATGCTTCATTTTTCTTTAGTTTGATTGATTCCTGCACTCATTTTATTTGCATGGATCATCATTCACTCAGATTTACACCCACATTCACTTATACTCTTAGATATGCTCATTTTCATGTTGCCATTGTGCAGATCTAGGCTTCCTTAGCTCGATCTAGCTCCTTCTAGGCATGCAATGCACATTTCTGGATCTCAAGGCTCTACGTTGGCTCCAGGAATTGTGTAGAGGCTGCCAAGGCTTGGCTCCAACTTTGCACTGCGCAGTTTCAAGAGTCATTCTTGAGACTTGGCAAATGGTATTGCGCAATGCTCAGTCCCAGCTAGCCTAATCCTGACTAAACTACACATTGTGTAGTTCCAGTCAGCAGTGCCTTCCCACTTGTAGCTAGGACTGCACAATGCGCAGAACTAGATGGAGTTCATACACCTCTGAGAGCTAGTATTGCACAATTCTTACCAGCAGTTGCCCAATTTTTTGTTTGATCTATTCTTGAAGTGCTTTTGGTTTCAAGCTAATATTTCCATGCCATGAGTGTCCTCTCTATCTCTAGGTACAACAGTTGTCGAACAAATCTCCAACAGTTACAAGTCACATGGATTCCAAGAGAGTTGCATCAAAAGATACCATTGAAAGTAGCACTGGGGAAGAATTTGAGTAGGTGTCACTGAATTTGCCAGTTTATGCAGACACTCAATTGTTCATTGAGAAGGGCATGAAGTTAACATGTTAGGAAATCAAGGATATCTTTACAGGGGACTTCAAGGAAGATCTAGAGGATTGACAAGTGTATGTTAATATCCACTGGTCAGGCTTACATAAGGTTGCATACAGGTACCCCACCTTCCCATGTGCGGACATCATCCACTGGATTGTCTCACACACATATCCTGAGACTATGACATTGAGCAGTGCCAGTGGAACACAACTTGCTACCTTCAGGACAAAGAATTATCATTAGATGTATCACTTACCTCAGCCGGTGAACTGCATGGATGAACTTTTCTATGCCACCCACAGCTATGTAAACACCAGAGATATTATAAAGCGTTGGGTGAAAGAGCCATCAAATTTCAAATCAACGCCCAATCATGCTTACAAGACAAAGTCACTCAGAAAGGCCTACCGGTTCTTGATCATCTTTGAATGTAGATTGTATGGTCAAGAGAGCACAAAGACCTTTCCGCAAATTGGGTGGTTGTGTTGGACCGGTGGGTGAATGATGGAAAACCATTCAACTGGTTAGATATGTTGGCTCATCAGTTGAAAGTCTATGTGACTAACACCCATAATCCACCCAAGGATGAGCAAGTGATATTCTACATGTACGCGTATTTACTTGATGCAATCTATGCCCAACATCAGTTTCCTGGCATGGGATATGGACACCACAGGAGCATGCCGTCAATATTTATTGCAAGTTGATTTCTGAGTGTAGCTACCAAGGAGTTATGGCAAGGTTAGGTGACCATTTCATCACCCTGGTGTACAAGTTGATCTTTGAGCAGGATCCACCTTGCATGTCCCAAGAAGCGATGCATGCATTACTTAACATTGCAGATTGGTATGCCTCAACTGGTGGCACCTTCATCATGATGTTTGGCAGAGAAAATCCTTTGCATGTTCTACCAAGGTATGCCACAAACAAGTTGGTCATGCAAGTGGTTGCATATCACATCTCCACAGGGTTATCATCAGGGCTGCATAGGAGGAAGAAGGCACCTTGGCTGGCTCTTCCTTTCTGAATTGGATTGTGCGAGATTAAGAGCTTGAAGGATGCAGATGTTGAAGCCAAGGAGATAGCGAAGTTTGAGTTCGACACCAGAGATTACAATCCATATGATCCCCATGAGATTTGCAAGAACCACTGTGCGAGGGTGTATTATCCGTGGATCCATGGGGCATGTCATTGGGAAGAGGAGGACCCTTGGAGATATTTTCACAACCACTTCAAGCTCAATGAACAAGCTAGTATAGCCACAAAATGGAAAGCTTCTTTGCAAGCAACAACACCACAGGAAGCAACAACCATAGTAGAAATAAGCAATAAACTGGCGTAGGACAAGAGTAAGAGGAAGATTGCCGAGAACCTAGAGGCTAAGCAAATCTACAAGTTCAAATAAGATCATCTCATTGAGAAAGAAGCTTTGGCAGCGGAGGCAACAATGAATAAAGAGAGCAGAACGAAGGAAGAGAGAAAAGAAAATGTTGGAGGAAGTAGAAAGGAAGTTGCTGGAAACAAAGAAGAAGTTGAAAGAAGAACATGAGCTATGAAGGAGAGAGAAGGAAGAGAAGCAGATACAAGAAAAAGAAGAAGGGCAAGGCGCGATGACAAAGAAAATTGCACCCATATAGGTTGAGGAGTTAGAACAACTAGCAGATGAAGAAGAGGGTGAGGAGATGCAAGGTTGGGAGCTTGCTCAGCAGATCGAGCAAATGGTTGAAGCAACGAACATGGAGTTGGGATAGAATCTGAGGTCAACCTGTAGTCTCCACCACCTCCAGTATCGGAACTAGTCTCGAGTGAGAAAGGAGAGGCTATTCTCCTTGATGACAATATGGTGATGGATGTGTACAGTCTGTCATTTGATGAGTTGCAGTAGAAGATTGTACAGGCGCAGAGAAATAATGTCCTGGATGATCACATGTCACCTGCATTTATAAAGGAAAGGGTGATAGTGCCAGATGTTAGGAAGCATCCAGTCATCATGGCCGATGCCACTATGCCTTATGAAGGAGCCATGAGATCAAATGTAAAGTTCTTGTTAGCAGAGAATGAAAATATGACAAATAACTTGCAAGAGGCCAGGCAGAAAGCAGAAAAATATGCAGAATTTACAATTGCAGAGATGAGGAAAGTATCAACTATTGAGGCCACCATGTGGAAACTCTATGATGGATTTCTCACCGTACATAAGGTGGCTGTCCATCTATTTGGTTTCCAGCTGCAGATCAGAAAGATTGTCCAAAATCTCAGAGACATACACACTGTTATCGCCCATGTGTAAGAATGAACAATGAGATAGAAAGGAGCTCCACTTCACTTGCCCAAGATGATGAAGGCGTAGGCAGAGCTAGACAAAGCAAAGATCTGGATGTAGATCCAAAACTATGAGTAGCTTTCCCCATTCGTCAGTAGCATACATGATTCATATGCACAGTTGTTCAAGAGTTTGGATGTCATGCTGAGAATGCACAAGATCCCATCAATCGGTTCCCTCACCATAGCCAAGGAGAAGAACCAAGTCCAGCTGGAGATCGATAGGTACATGGAGCATATAATGCGAGAGGCCACCAACGATGACTAGAAGATGAGCACAGAAAACATGCAGAAATACATTGGTGTTTCTGTCGTAGGCAAGACCATGCTGCACATGCTTCATGATGAGTTGGAAAAGGGTTTGTCATGCGGAAAGAGTCAATTTTGCGGACAAAACCGACCTCCCTAGAAAACAAGGCTTTTCTAGTGACAAACAAAACAATCAAGCACTATCTTTCCCTAAATATGCATTAAAATAAAAGCAACCAGGTGTTTAAGGCTTACCTTTAGTCCAACGCTTGTTTGTAGCAGCCAAGCCCCTTCGATCCAGATGAGCTCCTTCTCCTTGAAGCCTGCATTCACTAACAAGCAAACGATTACATAGCACCTGAATAACTCATATAATAAAACATATTCATCATAAAGACCAAGGAGTTTATGAAACAAATTATATATAACAACTTGTTGAGAAAAATGAACTTAATTGTATTAATTGGAAACAAAAGAAACCATTACAACCAGTGCCTTGGTGTTGTGCAGGTCCCTCCCAGGGTCCAGCAAGAGTTCTCCTTTACTTTGATCAGCTCACCCACTTCCAAATGAAGCTAAGAAGGATTGGAATCTCTCCTCTCAAGCTCTATAAGGGAGTCCTAATTTCAGCAGCATCTACCCTTAGGAATGTTCAGCTTTCAACCTCCCCTCCCTCTGGCCCAATGCCTGTATTTATAGTGCTTTGGAGGAAGTTAATCAGGTCCACCATCAATGGGATAAGCCCCTCTTTCAAAGGGATAGCTCCCCTCTTCATGGGATAAGTTCCTCTTTCATTGGGATGCATGAACCATCTGGAGGCGCTCAATCCACGTCAAACCATCTTCTAGAATGCTCTAGAATCGACCACAAGTAAGTTTTTTGAAGTAAAACTTGCGCCTTTTGACCTTTACAGGAGTACGCACCCACCCCTTTACAGACAGAGCGTACAAGTACGCAGGTATTATGTACTTGAGGTGCGTACACGCAGGTAAGGGTAGGAGAAACTGCGTAACCAGAGTTATATTGACTTTTAAAGGCTTTCTCTCTTTTTTGGAGTTTGACATGAGGAGCAGAGGTATAAGACTTGCCAAGGAGGACAGTATGACTATTTATGGAGCCATACTGACTGCAAATAGTCATGGTGACAAATTTTAGTGTAACAGATTGCCCCCTAAAGTGCGAAGCCTGTAGTAGATTAGGGTTTCATATCATCTAGGAAGGGTGAAGCACTTTATCATTTCAAGGATTATCTTGTGGAGAGCCCAGTCGGAACCTGCAAATATTCAACACAAAATACATATATGAGATCATATCATCGCTGAGGTAGGCATTCCCATACTCAGATCAAAAACTTTAACTAGCAAACTAACTACTGCTCTGATATAGGAATGATTTCGCAATACATCATAGTCATAGACACATGTAGACACAGTATGGACGCAACCATCTGTTTATAATTAGTCTACTATATAATGAATACAAAACTCCTTGTAGCCTGGATGGCGGAAACTAGATCCAGGGTCTTCATTTCTGCTTCCCGAAATAGTACGATTCTATCCATGCGAATAAATGAGTTGATGTCGAACATGGTAGAAACCACTTGATTACCAGTCAATGATGTAAACTGTTAACAAGTGTGAGAGAGACCACCAGTGATGTCAATGGTTCTCAAAGTACCCAGTACAATCCATGAGATGTGAGTAGATGTGTTGGTGTCGAACATGTCATGGAATCCTTTGATCGACAGTCAATGATGTAAACTGTCGTCAAAGGCGAGAAACCTGCCATTGAGGCATGCAGATTTCAAGGTACCGACGATTCCTAGATCATCTTTCTAGATAATGTGCTGATGTCGATAGAAAGCGATCCGTTGCAGGCAAACCCACAACACGAAATCATAGATCGAGTTGAAGAAATGTAGCTGTAAGGACTGACTCAGGGATGGTCAAGATGGATGACAGGTATTTTGCAGATGAATGGTTTATTTGCAGTGACCTCTTGAACACATAACGACACAACAGATGGCTTGGTGACAATTGACCCAAAGTTAATACTCAGAAACCGGCTGAAGATTTTCAATGTGGTTTGATCAACTGTTAGGCAAAGGATTTCCCAACCCAGGTGAATGAAAAATGTCGTGTTCAAGAGTGGTGATAAGGTTTTTCTGAGACAAAGGATAACAAATAGGCTCATTTTTCTCTCTTTTCCCCCACCATTTCTGGCAAGTACCTCTTTATTTTTTACAAGCTTGAGGAGGATAACATTTGCTTGATTATAAGCTCATCCTTCGGATGAGTCCAACTTAGTTTAGATTCGAACCCTAAGAAGGAGTGGTTCGTTCCTGTTTGTAATCGAACAGGTCCTTTACTGTGAAATTTTAACGAGTCCAGTATAGGAGAAACTCGGCGTTTTTCAATTTTAGAGAGTCTGAAAAACTTAAGAAGACTCCAGGGTTGACCTTTTTCGTAAATTTGTGTCTCCCAAGCCCGAAAAAGTATAAAATAATACTTGAGAGAACCGCTTGATCTTTACGACCAAGGAGTACTTTCATGATTAGTGTCTCTGATCTGAAAAGTAAAAAGCGACCAAGGACACGTCGTTTTATTTCCAATATCGAATTTGAAATGACAAAAATCCGGCAATCTTTTCATGTTTTTACGGTCAGAAAAGGGCTGTAAGAGGACCGTCTTTTAATTCCGTTTTAACGAGTGTAAAAGAAACGCTCGGCAATCTTTTCATGTTTTAGGAGTCAGAAAAGGGCTTAAAGATGACTCTGATGTTTTTGTTTGTAAAAAATGACAATTTTCCCTGAAAATCCTTTATCCTGCACAAAAACCAACACATTACTCATACCTGTTGAAGATAGATAAAAATACTTTGAAAAATACCTTTTCATGGTGAAAAATAAACAAATTTACCATTTATTTACCCAAAAAACCTATAAAAAGGGCTTTTACCAATTCATTTTTACCATTTTACTGTTGAGGAGAGAAAAAGGGCTTTTGGCAAGAAACTTCCCGTGGACATTGCGGAGAATCCGACCGTCGAAATCGAACGCCGTCTCTTTCAGGTGTTCTACAACATCCTCCTCTTCAATTTCATCCGTTTAGAATTCTTTTTAGGCCCCTAATTTCATTTTTTGGAGGTTTTGGGGTTTCAAAGACCGCCTCTCGGGGTACGCAGGCATCACACTAGGGACCCGCGTACCCCGACATTTTCTCAGTTAGAAAAATGTCGGGAGTACGCACCTTGCCTTCAGGGAACCTGCGTACCCACGCTCTGTTCCTAAAGGCGGGGTGCGTACCCCGCGCAACGAGTTTTCAAACCCCAAATTCTCCAAATTGGACCAAATTTTTTTGATTTCATGGAATCTAATGGATGTTTTCTGGCATGTAGATTGTTCACCATGCTTGATTGGCGCGAGAGAGAGCACGAAGATGTTGATTTGGCCGCCATTAATCATCAATTGTCAATTGATGCTTTGAAGGCATGCGGTCTTTATAAATACTGGGCTATACCTGGCATGAGGGCCCAAGTGAGCTTTCTAGAGTGGCTGGTAGAAAGATGGAACGTTCAGGACCAGTGTTTTTATATTGGAGGGCACCAGCTCGAGATGGAGCCCACAGATATTTACTTTCTCACTGGTTTGCCCAAGAGAGGCGAACACTTGACTCTTTTCGGGACTAGGCCGGGTGGCCAGTCCATCGCTAGTCTCCGACTAGAGTGGTGTAACACTCAGACTCAGGAGAAGGGGATAGAGATCAAAACTATATCCCGACCTGAACTTAAGGTGATTGCCTTTACAGTTACCAGACTTTGCGGGGCTGCCGCTTTACACATTGCTACTGGATCCCAGATGCGGATGGCTATTGATTGCTATCGAGGTACCATTTTCAACTGGTGTGATGCTGTGTTGGCCAATATAAAAGGCCAACTGACTAGAGCCAAAAACGGACAGCTAAAGACTTTTGGTTATGGGCCTTTAGTTGTGAGTTTTGGCTTAGAGAGGGTTCCGATGCTGATCCCACAGCAGCTTACTGTTGGTGTTGGGCTTCCTCGAGAGCCCAAATTGATGCGATGGGTTGCGGTTATGGCCCGTCATCCTGATGAGGGAACGGAGGTTGTCCGATTTACTCCGGAGTACTTTCACTGGTTAGAAGACCAGGTCTTTTCTATACAGGATTTTCCTTATGCCGGAGTTGATTTTCGTGGAGATCCGGACATGGTTCTTCCACCGGGAGAACAATGGGATGATACAGGTAACTTCATTT
Source organism: Pinus tabuliformis (assembly GCA_031772625.1). Taxonomy (NCBI): domain Eukaryota; kingdom Viridiplantae; phylum Streptophyta; class Pinopsida; order Pinales; family Pinaceae; genus Pinus; species Pinus tabuliformis. The sequence continues at coordinate 286,937,811 of CM062820.1, read as the reverse complement.
TCCACAAGTTTTTAAACTATCTATTTTTTTGTTTGTTTTTATATCGTCTCAAAACTGATAGTAATAATTTTCAAAATGCAGATGTAGGCCCATGTCGTCCAGCCAATCTCCGGCCTTTCGAGAGGAGACTACCAGTTGCAGCGGCACCGGCCCCACAGGACGAGGCCACAGAGACTTTGGCTGAGTTGGAAAGTGACCTAGAGCGTCTTACAGCAGATATACCGGAGACTACCATAGATGATATTCCTATTAGGCTTCAGCGCTATGTAGTCGGGGTCCCAGGACCTTTTAGGAGGTTCTTGTGTAGGGTGGCCCGTGCAGTGGTGTCATATAGAGATCATCACCAGTGATTGGATGGTCGTTTTGTAGACACATGTGACATTTTGGTTTTTTGTACTTATCATTTTTGCCGATCATAAGGTGTTTTTCAACCTATGATCGAAGACGATGTATTTTTTTTTGACACACTCCTATATATATATCATTATTACCGGCTTATCTTTTAAATCATGTTATGGAATGGTTTTAAATTTACATGTATGATTATTGCAAATGTCTATTTAACATTCGAGAAGCAATTGCATCTGCTAATGTATTTAAAGACCTTGGAATATGTTGATATTCAATGTAATCAAACTCACGTTCCAAGAGACGCACTCTCAAAAATAACCTTAATAACACTAGATTTCTAATGGCATACACTCTATTAAGCTGTAATACAACGAGTTCAGAATCTAACCTCACTATCAAACTCCGAATCCCAAATGAAATAGATTCAGACAATAACTCAATCACTGCACTGTATTCGGCAATGTTGTTTGTTGTTTGACCGAGGCTTACCCCATGCATAGAAACTAACTCGTCAGAGGGTGAATAGATAACCAAAGCTGCGGAAGAGATATTCCGTGTACTACGACAAGCACCATCAACGAAACCAATGTATGTTTGGAGAGGCATCGACATCTGCATCATCAAGAGTAAAACCAAGATAAGCTAGAATAACGACGAAAACACACTCTCTAAGCTAAGCACACTGTCTAAACTAACAAACACACCAGCTAGAAAGAAAAACTAACCTAACTAAAAATCTCCATACCCATCTTTTAAGCATAATACCTCTTTAGGTAAAGTCCATTTCTGGGTTTACCCAAAGAGTCCCCGTCAAAGTCTACCAACTCATAAGCCCCTTTTGCTAGCTTTCGCTTGACAATATAGGGCCCATGCCACATAGGAACGAATTTTCCAGCACCTAATTTATCATTAGCTTGATCATATAATAACACTAGGTCTCCTTCCGAAAAATTTCGAGGGGTCACATTTCGATCATACTGAGCTTTCATATGTTTTGCGTGAGTCTCGATCGCCAATGAAGCATCACGTCGATTCTCATCTAATTGAGCTAAGTATAATAAACGCTTCTCCTCTTCGGAAGTAGCTGGAAGTAACTCGATGGCCATTTGTAGTGACGGGATTTCGCATTCAATGGGTAGCACAGCTTCCAAACCATAAACTAGTTGGAAAGGAGTGAACCCTGTTGATGTTTTCACTGAGGTTCGGTACGCCCAAAGCGCTGAAAATAACATGTTGTGCCAATTTGACCGATGAATACCAATGATTCGTCGGATCATGATAACTAAAACTTTGTTGATGGACTCAACCAGACCATTTGCTTGTGGATAATAAGGAGTTGAACTATCGTGACGCAAACCAAGCTGGCCTGTAAGTTCTGTCATCATAACGTTTCGAAAATGGCGCCCATGGTCAGTGATTATTGCTTGTGGGACACCAAACCTAGCAATTATATGATTGAACACGAAAATTGCAGCTGTCTTGCCGTCTGCCTCGAATGTAGGCATCGCCTCGGCCCACTTAGTAAAATAATCTACCGCAAGGATGATATACGCATGCCCCCCGGCCGAGTGAGGGTTACATGTAATAAAATTGATACCCCATTTGGCAAAAGGACCAACGGCAATTATAGGGTGGAGAGGAGCAGGTGGAGCGCGCATCTTTCGATCAAACACTTGACAGTTGTGGCATTTTCGGACCGCAGTAATACAATCTTTAAACAAGGACGACCAGAAGTAGCCAGCGCGCAATATCTTTTGGGCTGTGGCATACCCAGACATATGACCGCCACACGCTCCAGAGTGACAGTAATTTAGAACCCTTTCAGCCTCTTCATGAGTTAAACAACGTCGAAAGATAGAGTCCGCCCCACGGCGATAAAGAGTATCTCCAATAATTTTGTATTGTTGGGACTGGAATCGAATTTTCCGACGTTTCGACTTTGAAGCTTCGGGCCGAAAGGATTGGGTCTGGAGATAGACGATGATATCCCCATACCATGGATCTAAAGTGCTGATTAGAAACAAAGATTCGTCCGCAATGGGCTCCTCTGCCACAGTTTCTGTGTCAGCACGCGGGAAGTCACACATTAACTCTGCAAAAACTAAAGATTTCTAAGACTTGGATTTCTCAAACTCCAAGTCGAACTCCTGCAGGATAACAATCCATTTAGAGTACTTGCCCCTAGCAATTGTTTGGTCAAAATGTAGATCATAGGGTTGCAATCTGAAATGACTGTAGTTTTACGGAGTAAAATGTAGTGACGAAAACGTTGGACAGCTTGAACGGCTGCCAATGCCAATTTCTCCACATGTGAGTATTTTAGCTCAGTTGGATTTAGCGTCCGACTAAGGTAATATATCACATGTTCCGTTCCGAATTCATCTTCCTAAACTAAGACCATTCCAATGGTGGAATGGGAGGCGGCGAGGTACAAAAAGTAATCCTGGTTGTAGTTGGGAGGATGCAACAACGGTGCATGGGTCAACGCGTGTTTGAGTGCATCAAAAGATTTCTGAGCTATCTCATCCCAAGAGAATTGAGCGTTCTGTTTCAACAACCATGTAAAACCCTTTGTAACCTTGGCGTAGTTAGGAATGAATCGTCGTAAAAAGTTTGCCTTCCCCTGCAAACTTTGGAATTGGCGAAGACTCGAAGGAGGAGGCAATTTGATGATAGCTTCTACCTTCGAGGGATCGACGCGAATGCCGGCTTTTGAAACTACAAATCCTAGAAATTGTCCCACTTCTATACAGAAGACACATTTGTGTGGGTTCAACCGAATACGATAATGCCTACACCTCATGAAGATTGCTCGTAAATGGACAAGGTGGTCAGCTCGATGTAATGAATGAGCGGGCAAATCATCGAGATACGGTTGCACAATGTGTTTGATGTCATGAAACGCATAAGACATCGCCCTTTGAAAAGTTGCTCCGGCATTCTTTAGCCCAAAAGGCAATTTGCAATAAGAAAATGTCCCCCATGGACAAATGAAAGCCGTTTTTGGTTGATCGGCAGGTAGAATATTGATTTGATTGTAACCGGAAAAACCGTCCATAAAGGAAAATATTTCACTGCCGGCACAATCATCAATGATTTGATCGATATAGGGTGTTGGGTAGTTGTCCTTTGGACAAGCTCGATTAATGTCCCTATAATCGATGCATATTCTTATTGTTCCCTGTTTTTTGTTAACCGGAACAATATTCGATACCCAATCCGTTAACGGGATCGGATAAATGAAACCTGCTTTCAACAGTTTTTCAACTTCTGCTTTAATTGCAGCAGCTTTTCGTGGGTGAATCTGACGCAAACATTGCCGGACGGGTTTAGCATCCGGGTAAGTCTTGATCTCATGAACAACAATCGCGGGATCAATTCCTGGCATTTCCTCATAGGACCAGGCAAACACGTCACAGAATTCTTGAAATAGGGCCTTGTATGTCTGAATTTCATCATCTGTACACGAGGCACCTATATGAATGTTCTCAACAATTCCAGGCTTAACTAAAATGTCAATGGGAATAGTTCGAGAGATATTTCCCAAATTCAGCTCTGAATCAGGATGTTTCATGGGATTCTGAGCTTCCTTGACATATTCAGCTGTAAAAATTGATGAGAAATCATTTTCAAAACTATCATCCTCAGGTAAAAACGAAGATCTATGATGGAGATCGTCCCATGGTAAATCATCTATACACAGGACTTCACGAAGTTGCTCGTCAGATGACACAACTTCGGGAAACGCTATTATCTCCGAGGTTGATGTGAAAAGTGATTCCTCACGGACCACATTCATTTGGTCGATTTTGGTTGAACACGGGTCGGTAAAAGACTGCACGGCTTCATAGGCAATTTCATATGGACTCAGAGGCATGAAATTACCAAATGAGTCTATTTCAGATTCAGAAGGAACGATCCAAGGATCGTCATAATAAATAGTGTCTGATGTAATCATATGAATGGTTGCAAATGAAGATGATGCGTTGAGCGGAGGAAAAGGAAAAGTTCCCAGTAAACCGGCATCTTTAACTAATCCTACACCAACATCCTTATATGGGATAGTCGTTTTACCGACATGCTGAATACTCTCTGAAGAGGTTGGGTCGGATGAAAAGTAAGCCAACTGGTCTATTGTTACGATCTTTCCATTATGTGGGAACTTTATTACGCGGAAGACCGATGAAACGACCACTGTCATAGCGTAAGTCCAACTTCGACCCAAGAGAAGGTTGTAGTCTAGAGGGGCATCAACCACCTCCACATCTAGACTAACGGTTTTTCCTTCAACCCCTATAGGCAAATCCTGTAGAATGCCAAAAGGATGAAACCCACGGCCATCAAAGGCCTTAAGAATTGTCGGGGATTGATTTAGTGAAGGAGAACCAAGCGATCTCCAACACTGTATCGACATAATACACGTTGAAGCTCCCTCATCAATTACAGTCCGATGAATAGGCCTGTTTTTGACTATCACTGGGATCTGGAAAGCCATTTGATGAGGCAAACGCGGTGTACTATTTTCTAGATCAAAGATTATTAGGTTCGGGTCCTGAACATCAACAGCTCCTATAGCCGACAAAAGTAATTTGCATTGTGCTGGACATGATTGCAGCACTTCCAAAGCCGACATTGCTGAGGGTGAAACAGCTAAGTCCTCAACAATGTTATAATTCTGGGCCGCTCTCGCATGTGGATTGAAAGCAGACCTTCGAAGTACACCCTTGGCGGGCGGCTTGATTACTAAGTCTGGATTAGGTTTCTCGATCTGTAGTGGATCGGAACCGGGAGCTGAGGTTGATGGATTAGAATGAGAAGATTCTGCTTCTTTGCCATCAACAGGACTTTTACTACCATAATCTTGCGATCGAGTCGCAATCCTTACATGGGACATCATCAAAATGGGTTCTTCATTGGCACTCGAGGAAGAACCTATCATTTTGCTATCTTTTGGAAATGGATCCTTCAAGACAGCAGGAATTTGGGAACCTTTGACGATTTTCGCAACCTCTGCTCGATGAGGGCAGTCTCTTGTAAAATGTTCCTCTTCACAAATGAGACATGGATAACGAGGCTTGCGCTTTTCATCATTGGATTCCGCCTTTTCAGTTTTCTCCTTTGGAGTTTTGTCTGCTTTATTCTTCTTCTTCCCTTTCTTCTTCCCACCGGATTTTGATTTAGCTGTAGATGACTCTACAGCGTGAATATCGGCGGAAACCTCAGCGGAAGAATCTCCTGTCGGGGAATCAGGCAAGGTTATGATAGGAGAAGAATTCTTGGAAGATTTCTTCTTACTTTTAGTGTTCACCGTACCAATCATGCCATCAGCGGCATGAGATCCCGAAGGAGCTGCAGCGATTTGATTTGACTTTGGAAGATCTGGGATTTTTTCATGTAACGTACCTGACTAAGTGTAAACTAAGTCAAGGTACTGCGCTTGAGCAATCACTTGCTCCTCAGTAACTACTCCGGCCTTAGCTACGTCTTCAGTAATCTTCGGTAACAATGATTTAACAAACCATTCAGCTAAGATCTGGTCCGGGATAAAAACTTTCACTAACCGCCTTCGACGTCTCCATTCATGAATATGATCGGAAATATAAGTGGACGTCAATTGTTTTAATGAAGTTAGTAACTCCGTGCCATTATCATATCTGACCGGCAACTGAAAATGAGTTAAAAACGAGGTAGCTAACTGACTAAAATTATAAAAAGAGGCCCGTGGTAACTCAATGTACCACTTGGCCGCAAGACCAATGAGAGTGCGCTGGAAAAGACGTAAGCGGATCGAATCATCCGAGATGGAATTAGAGGCACACCAGAGGTGGTAAGTCATCACATGATTCGACGGGTCCTCTCTAGACTTACCTTCGAACTTGGGAATGTCACTGGGCAACTTATTCGGCATTGGCGGCCAAAACGGAAGATAATTTATTGGATCGTTTGTTAGGCGCGACAAGTCTGGTAAATCCAAAGTTGCGATAAACGGTAGCTGCCGATTAGGATCCCTAAAACTCTGGGTCACTATATCAGCCCCAGGAGGAGGATATCCAGGATAACTAGGAATAGGAATCGCATTCGGGATATTGTATCCTCCTGGAAAACCAGGATTAACCGGACCGTACTGGGGTTGTTGTGGTTGTTGATAAGTGTACCCAGGATACGGTTGATACTGGTAAACTGGCTGCTGGACAGCAGGACCGAATTGGTACTGTCCCTGGTACGGTTGGTAAGTGAATTGTGGTTGACTTGTGACAACCGTACTTAAACCAGGTTGTCCTACAGGCATCTGAACCGTAGTTTGAATCGTGGATCCAGACAATGGTAAAGATGTCTGAGGAGTAGATACAGGAACAGTAGAAACCGGAGCTGTCGATACTCCAGAAGTAAGTGGGGTAGATGAAACAGATGTTGCGGCAGTTGCAGCAGTCGTTTGAGATGTAGTACGAGGCGAAATAGGCCCAGACTGAGAAACTACCGAAGGTACAGAAGTTTGAATATTAGACTGGACTGGTTGCTGGGGTGAACCAGAAACTAAGGGTTGTCTAGTTTGAGATGACAACTGTACATTTGGCTGCAACACCTGTTGAACTTGCGATGGGTCCCACACTATGTTCATTCCGGGGTATTGACCCATAACAGGTTGAGGATATTGAGATCCATAACCGGGTTGAGGGTAGGATTGATAAGTGAAAGGTACATTTCCCGTACCTTGAACATAAGATTGACCTTGGGGTGGTTGGAAACCTTGACTCGAGTACTGACCTTGGGGTAGATACCCTTGAGGCATGTACTGATACTGGGGTTGACCTTGAGGTATAAATTGGTACTGGGGTTGACCTTGGGGTACATATTGAGTCTGGGGTTGACCTTGAGGAATGTAATGTACCATAGGCACGTACTGTCCTTGAGGTTGCCCCCCAGATGCAAATTGTGTACCTTGAGGTTGCCCCCCAGGCGTTAATTGAGGCTGCCCCCCAGGCGGTAACTGGCCACCTTGAGGTTGAGAAGCGGGAATAGAACCTGACATCATAAGAATGTCTTCTACACTCAACGGCTTTGCACCATTGCTTCCAGTGAATATCCTTTGTTCAATGGGTTGAGGAGATGCTCCCGAAAAAGTACCAGAAAGAGACTGATACCCAGCGGGAACAGAAGGACCGCCGTACAGAAAAGATTCAGGCGATTGAGTAAACATGGACGACTGACCTGACATATTTACGAGAGTATAAATACCCCTAGGTGGATAAGAAGCACGAGGTGGTGAAAAACTTGACACTGAGTTGTCCAAATAATTAGCTAAAGAAAGATACCAAGCAGTACTTCTAGGTGGACTGTAAAAAATGGATTCACGCTCCCTTAGATCAATAGTAGGTTGATTTTCAGGGATAGGGATGCCTATTTCTTCTTCCGGAGCAAGATCTTCAATAGCTATCAAACCAGAAGGAAGATTTTCGGTGATGACTCTTTCTACCCTAGGTGAATTAGGAGTACTAGAAGCTAGAGAGACTAACCCCGATGTTGGAGTAACAGGTTCAGATATCTCAGGTTCTTCACCTATATCACTAGTAGATGAAAAACTACCAGTAAGTTCGGAAACCGAAACAGCTTCAGGATTATAACCTGTTTCTAGAGTTTGGTAATCAGGATGAACAACCAACGAAGACTCTCCTTCTTCAGGTGACCCTACTTTACTGCCACTAGGAGTTACGAGGACTTTCAAACCTTCGTAATGGCTCGGGACTTCTTCAGGAGGTTGGCCCCGAAGTCTACGGGACTTCCTCAACAAATCAGCCATGGTTACAACCTCAGGAGACTGGCCCCGAAGTCTACGGGACTGTCTTGGTAATTCAGCCATAGCTAAAAACTTTTAACTACTGCACACGCAAACAAAGTAAAATCTCAAAGCAAACTGCCTAAAGTCTCTAAAGAACCAAACAAATTCGAATCACACGCCTAAAGAATCTAGGGCGTCAAACCACACACAAACAGTAACCTTCCGGACCGAAAACACTAGTTGGTGATGAAATCCAACATCGCCGAATTCAGTACAGAAGTGGCGGGTGGAACAGTTACCCCGGCAACCTGCTTAATGAATAGACTGGACCAAGTTCCTCCACTTTAACCGTCTCGAGTGAAGTGAACCCCCCAGAAAATCCAAGTGAGTCTAGCCGACGTCTGCTCCAGGTACAGTGGGATCTTCCCTCCACCGTCACCTTAGGAAGAATCCTAAAGATAATAGTCACTAAGGTCACCAACAGCAACAAATATACCTGGGGGAACAGTCTACGATCCGATAGCACGCAAGGGCAGAGTAACAAGCTCAATCCCCTTGCCGGCTCCTTGACAATAATCCAAGGTTTACCGACAAGTGACCCCAGGCTCCTCGACAATGGTTAATCCGAGGTTTACCGTTTGTAGTACGTGCATATCTGGCGTCGTTCCCAATGAAGGAGGATTGATTCCCTCACTGGTTCGGACACGATCTCGTGCTTCTCCTTTAAGAGGAGCTTTCCCAGAGCATAAATGTAACTATTAGATTTATCCTACCGCAAGATAAGCTACTTGTTTGTTTTTACTGTCTTGGAGAGTTAACTACTCTCCTACTCCAAGACACTAGCCTGATCTATGTTGGTGTATCAGAGCCCTAGTAAATAAAAAGTTACTAAGTTAATTTTACTTTAAGCGTTAATTTTTATGGCTTTTCTTTAGGACAAAAGGTAGCGGAGATGAAACTGATGATGTGTAGACTCGACTCAAATCCACTAAAAAGATGCACCTAGGATGAAACAAAACAATCTTTCCTTTTCAATGAATTCCCTAGCTAAGAGAGTTGGAGAATGCAAAATTTATAAAGACAACTTTCTTGGCAATGAAAATCAAAGAAACAATCTCTTTATCTTTTCCAAAGCACACAACACATGACCACTAATTATTTCACGAAAACTTCCTTTCTCTTTTCAAAGACTTCAAATGCTACTAAAACAAACTTTCTTCAAAAGAGATTTTGTATTTTTTCCTATTTTAACAAAGCATGTAAAACTACTTAACAAAAATCAATTTTAAGATCTATGAAAATCAAATCAATTTTAAGATCTATGAAAATCTAAGAGAAATTTACCTAAAAGCAAATCTAAGAGAAATTTACCTAAAAGCAAATCTAATGAGGTAAAAGCCTACAAAATATAATTCCAGGATGTTTTACTCAGTTATAATTCAACCAAGGACTAATTCATGCAGAATCATAAATCAGTCAAAAACAAAAACAAAAAGCTCTTGTTCTTTTTCTTAAGAATGGAATTCACAGCTTAACAAACAAGCCTTCTCGAAATTCCGCAAAGAGACAACACAAAGGTAGGTTTCTCAAACAAAGGTGGATTTTACGAAAGGTCCGACTCCTAAGAAGACTGAAAAGACCAGGGATATCCAAGGTTTTTACAACTTCTAAAGCCAGAGTCACTACAAGACCAATACAAAAATCAAACCTAGGGCTAGAATTTCTATGAACTTCACTAAAACCCTTGATGCTAATGAAACAAGCTTAGATAAAAACTTCTGACAGGTAACCAGTGGATCTGGGCAGTAATAAACAAGCTATAAACAAAATCTAATAGAAAAAAGGAAAAAATTGAAATTTTCTAAACTTTTGACAGGGTACGCAGGCAGCCTGTTTGCACAGGTGTGGCCACGCTCTGTGTACAAAGCAGAAGTGCGTACAGGTATGCACTGTGCTTAACGCAGAGGGTGCGTACTGCTCTCAAAATCAAGAAAAATAAAAACTAACTCAACCCTAAGCTATTCCACCCAAATTCACAGTCAATCAGTCAAAAACTAGAAAGAAATCAGATTTTCTCAAATCAAAGTATCAATCAAAAGAGAAATCAATCAAATCCATGGATTCCCCAGTGGAGTCGCCATTTTGTCATGCGGAAAGAGTCAATTTTGCGGACAAAACCGACCTCCCTAGAAAACAAGGCTTTTCTAGTGACAAACAAAACAATCAAGCACTATCTTTCCCTAAATATGCATTAAAATAAAAGCAACCAGGTGTTTAAGGCTTACCTTTAGTCCAACGCTTGTTTGTAGCAGCCAAGCCTCTTCGATCCAGATGAGCTCCTTCTCCTTGAAGCCTGCATTCACTAACAAGCAAACGATTACATAGCACCTAAATAACTCATATAATAAAACATATTCATCATAAAGACCAAGGAGTTTATGAAACAAATTATATATAACAACTTGTTGAGAAAAATGAACTTAATTGTATTAATTGGAAACAAAAGAAACCATTACAACCAGTGCCTTGGTGTTGTGCAGGTCCCTCCCAGGGTCCAGCAAGAGTTCTCCTTTACTTTGATCAGCTCACCCACTTCCAAATGAAGCTAAGAAAGGATTGGAATCTCTCCTCTCAAGCTCTATAAGGGAGTCCTAATTTCAGCAACATCTACCCTTAGGAATGTTCAGCTTTCAACCTCCCCTCCCTCTGGCCCAATGCCTGTATTTATAGTGCTTTGGAGGAAGTTAATCAGGTCCACCATCAATGGGATAAGCCCCTCTTTCAAAGGGATAGCTCCCCTCTTCATGGGATAAGTTCCTCTTTCATTGGGATGCATGAACCATCTGGAGGCACTCAATCCACGTCAAACCATCTTCTAGAATGCTCTAGAATCGACCACAAGTAAGTTTTTTGAAGTAAAACTTGCGCCTTTTGACCTTTACAGGAGTACGCACCCACCCCTTTACAGACAGAGCGTACAAGTACGCAGGTATTATGTACTTGAGGTGCGTACACGTAGGTAAGGGTAGGAGAAACTACGTAACCAGAGTTATATTGACTTTTAAAGGCTTTCTCTCTTTTTTGAGTTTGACATGAGGAGCAGAGGTATAAGACTTGCCAAGGAGGACAATATGACTATTTTATGGAGCCATACTGACTGCAAATAGTCATGGTGACAAATTTTAGTGTAACAGGGTTCCACGACCATACACCCACAGGATATGGAGGCAAGGGTCCGCTATCAGAAGGACACTATAAAGCAGTATGGGGACACCATAACACAGTACCAAGCTTGGTATCAGTGTGTCACCGAGAGTCATCAAGTGGATGTTGTTGAGTTGGTCTTTCCCCAAACTTCTGAGTCATCATGTTTTGTCTTGTTAGGCTGCTTCTAGCCTATTTTGTCTCACATGGGTACATGTGGAAAATCTATATTATTTGTAAATATGTTGTAAGAGAAATTCCAAGTGTCATTAGTGGAATGTGAACAATTAATATGTAATGTAATGAGTTATTTGTAAAGAAGTTGAAGAGTCATGATTGTAGTCAAAGAGTCAAAGGGGAATGTCAAGGGTCACCCCACCCTTTGTTATAAATAGAACCTCATAACTCATAGAAGAGGATTTTAAGAGCCAAGCTTTTGGCTAGACTTAGGCTTAGAGAAGGCTTGGGAGTATTGTGACAAGCCTTGGTTTCTCCACAATGTAGAGAGAGTATATTTCTTTGGATGGGCATGTGTTCTTAAATGTAATGTTCCACTATTTGGGCTAGTGGTTGTCAATGGTGTATGTATGGATGGAAATTTCCCTTACAATAATAATAACTGAGCCAACATGCTTTCATGCATATGTTGTTATTATAGTTGGACTATTCTAGTTGCTTTAGCAATGTATGTTGTTTAAATTACACATTTGATTATGATCTAATTTGTATGCAATTGTATGAATCTTGTTGAATGCATGTTGTTGGATTAACCCGTCAATTTGTTTTGTGGACTATTCCATATTGTAGCTTGTGATGTCATTCTTATCGTGTGTTCCGTTTAGGCTGCATACTATTACAGGGTTCTAAGGGCCACACTTCATTTTCCCCTCCGTGTGTTAGAACCCCCATGCATCTCACTTGACTCGCTGCAAGGTCACACACTTGCTTCCAACCAAAGTCATAATACTTACCTCTATGCGCTACCGTGGTTAAGGCACGACATTACCACCCATTGTTGGGACTCCTACTCCAAATGGTCTGAGGTCTAGCTGGGAATTCTTACTAGGGAGATCCCCTTGAATGTTGGCAGGTCCAACACCGTCAACATTTCTCGCACTAGAAGGAGGTCTAGATGAAAAGTTAAGCCCTCAAAGTCTATTTTGAATATCTGCACACCATTCATGACTTACATCAAAATCTCAGCCCCGAAATGTTTTTGTCATGCTCATGATTTCGAAGTGTCGGAGGATGTCATAAATGACTTGTCACAACTTAAATATGATGGTGAAATTGGAACAACCTTGTTAATTCACGGAGTTTCCTTTTTGGGTTTCTGTCATAGGAATGAAGTCCCCTCGGACGAAATTTCCCATGGGTTGTTTGCTTACATGTTCAAAGGGTGTGTTAAGCAATGGTTTCTCACATTTCCCACAACCTTTATTTAGTCTCTCAATCACATTATTAGAGAGTTAGGTCCTGATTTATTTCGTTATGAAATAAATCACTTAATCGCAAAAATCTGAATTTTCAAAAAGCACCTGATGAATCTGTTGCACACTTTTATGAATGTTTCTGTCATTACTATTTTGAATTTTTGGAAGATGGAGTTCACTGGAAATTTCTGACTGAAATATTTCAGTATCTTCTTCACATCTCGAAAAATCCACACGAGTTAGAATCTTTCGATCCACTACCAGCTTACCTCAGTGTTAGAGCTTCTAAATATGAGATGGACAAGGTTGCTGTCACAAGTGACCCTCCATCCTCTTATCATTAAAAACTCTAGCTCTTGCAGGATGAGTTGGGAGAAGTTGCGAACCTACCTGTTGAACTGTCACCTCCTCCCACCCCACCTACTTTGGATTTTTGTGCAGAATTGGACTGGAAGCCTGAAGGTTGTCACATGGTCTCATCACTTCGACCTCCTTCCACTGGTTCCTTTGATCGTCTGGATTTTGGTGTCTTGTGTTCATTCGTTTCGGATTCGACATGTGGTGTTCACAAGGATCAAGTTATGAATGGAGTTGGTGTTGAGTAGCCAACCGACGCTATCATTTTTGATGAGTATGTGTGGGAATCTGAAGAAGAAGTTATGGTGAAGGATGACCTCCTTCTATCCACACCTCGTTCAATTTATCCTGAAATCTTATGTGATCTTTCCATTTCTGATTTTTCTTGTGAAAATTTATCCCCGGATGTTTCTACTTCCAATCATTCACATGACATGTAGGATATCAGTTTGTCATCTGATTGTGGAGAGGACAAATCTTTCTTCTTGAATCTACCTGAGCTCTCATCTTTCATTTCTGAAAATTCAGAGGGTGAAATTTTTTGTTTCTCATCAACCCCTCTCTATGATTCGTCAGACCATGAGTATGCCGATGTCCATATTGAATTTTTTGATCATGTCTGTCATGATCTTTTCACTCATTCATCTGATCACGATTCTGATTCACCTACTATCAATATTTCTAAGCCACTAACTTTGACGATCCATCTTCTAATGAAGTGGAAACCCATCAACCCATCAAGGCACTTCAGGTTGAGTTGATGGCTATGTCAGGTTCTTGTAGCCTTGAGGTCAGTTCCACTTCCGATCAGAAATCTGTTGAATCACCCCAGGCTCCTCATCACTCTCTTTTTTACATTGAAAATAAATCTAGTTTACAATTTTCACATCCTCCACCAGAATCACATGATCCTATCACTCATGCATTGGAGGAGTCATATATAGTGAGCACTGTTGTGAAACAAAAATTTTCTTCCTTTTTCATGTTTGCTCAATTGTCACGTTTGAAAGAGTATACATCCTTGTCATACAAGCACAATGTGACACAACCCCATGATACACCTGTAGGGTGCCTTTCATGTGATTTTAATCGTTTCTTTTTTGTAGACACATTCAAACTTCAAACGTTTTGGTTTGCATTGCTTTAGCTTTCTTGCTTGTTGGTATACTTGGATATATTTTTTTTTAACCATGCCATCACTTACATGGGTCAACCAATGAGCCGATGGCTGCATTGGAAATATAACTTCATGTGAGTAGGCCCATGCTTTTCTTAGCTTCGGAGTAGTAGTAGTGCTTTCTTTCTTATTTTTTTTTGCTTACTTGATTTCGCTTTCATTTTACTTCTTTCCTTTGCCCGTTTGTTTGTTTTTTGCACCCTTAAGATTAGTTTCCCCATGAAACCATGTTTGGATTCTTCAGAAAAGCATGGTGAAATACAAGAGGACTTGTACAACTATCAACATTTGGTTATCTGTCCATTCCCTCTCCTTATGAAGATCTTGCGTTTCTTTTAGTTGATGATACCTTGATGGAAAATATGTTCCTTTCGGAGTGAGTCTTGGTGTAATCACAACGCTTGCACTTTTAACTGGTACCACCTACTCTAATCAGTTTCTATATTCAGTTAACCCTTGTCAACTCAGTCAAGTAGAGTAAGGTGAGAGGGAAAATTTTAACAAGTCTGTCAAAGGTATATATAAACATCCTTCTCTAAAGGGACAACCTCTTCTGCTCTCAACAAGTCGGGATCCCTCTTCCGCCTCATGAAATAAATAAGTGTCAATGCACAGTTTTTTGAAAAATGAACAATGAAAAAATTAAAATGAAAGCGAAAGAAGAGAAAGGCTTCTCGCGCAGAGAGGTGAAGCAAGTAACTTTGTCGGGGTACTATCCAAGCTCGCTGGATTTGGAGGAATGCTTGTGTTCCTGAAGTGACTCCACCGGGGTACTGTCCAGGCCTGCTGATCCTCATAAGCCTTTTTATCAATGAGGCCTCTATTTTCTTGAGAATCGAATTCTCTACTTCAACAGTAGATCCTGGACAAAAATCCTCGAGTGATTCATTGAGAGTAGGCAAGCATCCTTTCCCTTGGTGAATCTATTCAAAATTCTTAGGTTGCAGTTTATTGATTTACAGTTTGTTTTGGAGGCTAGTTGCTCCATTATTGTAGATCTATTTGGGGCCATCATCTCAACCATATTCTTGCTCTTGTACTAGCTTATTTACATATTAATAAAATAACGTTGAGATCTTTAGCATGTTTATATTGTCTATTATTCAGTTGCGGATTCCATTTCTCATTTTTGCTATAAATTTTGTTGTTTAGTTTGTGCAAATTGTTTATATTAAGGATATCTTAAATTTCTAAAACTATTTTCTCCAAATTTTATTATATTTAGAACATTACAATTTCTAGATAAATAAATTTAAATTATACAATTAATTAAAATAATTACATTCAAACATACTATAATCTCTAAATAAATGTAAATTAATATAATGAGAATTAATATTAATAACCTTGCATTATTTTTCAATCTAATTTAAATTGATTTTAATCAAAATATTTATTTAATAATTCATTTTATCCTGAACAAACTTGATAAATGTATTCTCACAAATAAATTTACCAACCTTTAAAAATACACCAATACCTAAGGAGCCACATATTTCTG
This sequence comes from Pinus tabuliformis, assembly GCA_031772625.1. NCBI lineage: Eukaryota > Viridiplantae > Streptophyta > Pinopsida > Pinales > Pinaceae > Pinus > Pinus tabuliformis. The sequence continues at coordinate 286,922,011 of CM062820.1, read as the reverse complement.
GAAAAGAGTTAGAAAAAACAGTTAAACATACGTTATAGTCATTAAAATGCAAAAATTGATATGTTTACTCTCACATATAAATCTACAAACCTTGAAAATATACCAATACCTTATCAGCCACATTATCCTGATATGCTTTCTCTCGCATATAAATCTACAAGGCTTGAAAATATACCAATACCTTACCAATCACATATTTCTTCAGGATAAGTTAAAGATACGTTGGAGCCATTACGATGCAGAAGCAAACCAGGTGAATATCACTTCAGCATAATGTGGACATTCAAATTCTCCAACGAGTTTCTAGTCACTCAGAGCTTGCCCTTCAAGGAAGGCGTAATTTGGTTGGCATTCACTCTTATGAATGTCTGCAGTATGGATCGATTGAGAAACTCTGCCATTAATTCTTATGATGATTACATTAGTCATTTCTGCTGGAGGGGTTTGGCGCCTATACCAGTTATTACTTCATATATAGACTATGAAAAATGCAGTTGTAACGTATTTCGTTATTTCATCTAGAAAGTGTGATGGTTTAAGGATCCGAAATGCTGGTTACAAAGTCCGTTTTTTGGCTAGGCTAAAAAAAATTAGTAACAGGGAGTCGATCAACCAAACTATTTTTTAGAACTCTGAACCAATTATTTTTCATGTAAAACTGATTTCCATTTTTCATATTAATAAATTGGTTATCTTTCGAATAAAAATGATTTCTAAATAACAAATATGTCAAGGTGATACCAAAACCCGAATAAAAAAACAACCAACCACTTAGAAAGAAAGATTTTGAAGCGAAAGATTATGAAACCAATAGCTGAATTCTAAGCATTCAACCTAATGAATTTTGGTTTAAGTTCAAGAATTTTGGGAAAGTCTGCTCATTGTAATGCGTTTTGTGGAACGTCTACATTTGACTCAGTCACGGAAACGGGTTGCGTTCTGCTTGGTGGGATTTCTTTCGTTATCTCAGGCGTTGAAACGGTTGAAGAGCGAGCATTTGTGTTTTCATTTGCGTCTGGCACATGTGCATGATTCCGGAAGGAAAAGCTTCCTGTGGGCAGGGCACTGGTTCTAAAAGGACTGGTTCCATGAGCTGAAGGGCTAGTTGTGAAACAGTGGGTAGAGCATGGACTATTGCTCGTTCTTGAACCCTCCTTTTGGTCCACGTAGTTCAAGAACGGTTTCATTTCTGTGGTCAAGGACTTTAAAGACTTCCCAACTGATTGATCACCCATTTCACCAGGGCACTTAACATTAGCATCTCTCTTGAAACCGTAGAGAAGCCGGAAAATGTTGAAATCTAATTTCAAACTGCCCCGTTATCATTTCAGAAAACTGCATTCTTTTCTTGCAATGCGATTTAATTGCAGATCGCAAATCGCATGCATACACCTATCTCTATTTGTTCATTTGATTTCTGCGATTGCGATGTTGCGATGCGATCGCATATCGCAGATCGCACCCATATGTTTGTGCTCCAGTTTTATTCTTCCACAGAATGCAATTGCGCGATGCGATCAAATCGCAAATCACATGATATACAGGCTTGCAACAATTTACGTGAAGTAAAAGTTTCATTTTGACCGCCAATTACAGTGAATGTCAGTAAAACAGTAAATGTAATTTACTGTGGGTTGGTAAGTTTTGGTAAAGATTTTAATTTTATAGTTTTTTATTTCAGGGGAGTTTTGTCTTAGGGCATAAGTAAAAACAATATGTTATATCATTTTTTTTTATGTTGTTTTGAGTATGTAATGGAAGTGAAAAATACTCACAGCAGTGCGAAGTAAAAAAGAGCATGCAGTAACGTATATAAGAAATTCTTTACATAGCAGTGTGTTAAAAAATTTGCAATTGAAACAAACTAAATTTTCAGGAGAAGACAGAGTAATTTTTTTTTTTTGTTTTGGAATTGCGTTTGAAGCAGTCTATGGTTGTAATCCCTCTGAGAGAGGAAGATCCTTTTGTATCAGCAGTTTTATTAATGAATAGAAATCTTTTATGTCTTTGGTGAAACTCTGTTCTCCAGCAAACAATTTTTTTTTGCCTTCCCTGTGCATAAACAGAGCATTGTTCTTTGTTCATTATTTTGTTTTGGAATTTACCACAAAATTTCCAACAGTGGTATCAGAGCTTGTCCAGGCTCTTTGAAGGTGTCAAAGAAGCTGAAGGAAAGATTTCTTGTTGAAGTAGCTTCTCCAGCAGAGTAAAGACTTAGTCAAGAAAGAATCCATGGTATTTCTCAGTTATTTTTAAATACACAGTCAAATATTTGAAGCACAGCTGAGAGTGCAAGGAATGGCTGGCTCCAGCACCAGCACTAGCATGAGTATTTTTAATACTCAGCTCCCACAGTTTAATGGGAAAAACTATGACTATTGGGCAATAACCATGAGAGCCCTGTTTGCCTCACAAGATTTATGGGAACTTGTTGAATATGGGTTTGAAGAACCAGGAGATGAAGATGAGTTTAATAGATTAACTCAGGCAGAGAAAGATCTGTTGAAGAGCAATAAGAAGAAGGACTCAAAAGGCCTCATATTTTTGTATCAAGCAGTGCATGAGAATGCGTTTCCAAGGATAGCAGCATCCAAGACATCCAAAGAAGCATGGCAAACTCTTAAAACAACCTATCAAGTCATGGAGAAAGTGAAGACAACAAAACTACAATTGCTGAGGAAAGATTTTGAAAATCTCTGTATGAAGGAGTCAGATAATATTGACTCATTTTTCACAAAAGTAATTGGTCTGGTCACACAGATAAGGACTCATGGAGAAGTTCTTGAAGAAAAAGGATAGTCGAGAAACTATTGAGGATCTTACCCTCAAAGTTCGATGTGATTGTTACCACCATAGAAGAGACAAAGGATCTCACAAACTTTTCAGTTGATGAACTTCATGCATCACTGATAACACATGAGCAGAGGTTGAGTAGAAATGAAAACTCATCTCTAGAGCAAGCCTTCAAGACCCAGATGTCCTTTGGAAGAGGAAGAGGTCAAGGCAGAGGAAGCAAGAAAGGAAGAGGCAGAAGCCAAAACAGAGGTGGAAGGAACAGTCCAACAAATGCTCAAGGAAGAGGCAGTAATCCAAATCAGAACCAAGGCCAAGGCAGCAACCAACAAAGTGGACAACATCATGCTCAAGAACAAAGGTATGAAAAATCCAATGTCCAATGTTATTATTGTAAAAAACATGGGCATTATGAAAATGAATGTAGGAAGAAGCAGCATGATATGAGTAATAGATCAAGTGCAAATATCACCAGAGAAAATATCAGCCAAGATAATGTGCTATTAGCTTGTAATATGGCTGAAACAAACAGTGATGATATATGGTTTCTAGACTCTGGTTGTAGCAACCATATGACAGGAAATATAGCCCTATTTTTTGCTTTAGATCAAAGTGTGAAGTCACAAGTCACACTTGGGACTGATAGTATAGTTTCTGTTATTGGAAAAGGAGAAGTAAAAATATTTACAAAGAAAGGTGAAAAGAAAACCATAGTAGATGTCTATTATGTTCCTGGAATGAAATGTAACCTCTTAAGTATTGGACAGCTTGTTCAAAAGGGGTACAATGTTTTCTTTGTGAATGATGTATGCACCATCATGGATAGAGCACCTAGCAAACGATGCATTGCTGAAGTGAAGATGACGAGGAACAGGGTGTTCCCTCTCAAAATAAAGGCAGATTTGAAAAACAAAGAAGTAATTGCAGCAGTTACCCAAGAGGCTTTCCAAAGCGAACGAAAGGATGAAAATTGGTTGTGGCACTTGAGATTTGGACATCTCAACTTTGGAGGTCTTAACTTGTTGAGTAGAAAAGGAATGGTAAGAGGATTACCATTGATAGAGAAACCGGACAGCCTTTGTGAAGGTTGCATCTTAGGGAAACAACACAGAGAAAGTTTTCCATCTGGGAAAGCATAAGGGCAAAAGCACCCTTAGAAATTGTCCACTCAGATTTATGTGGACCGATGCAAACTCCATCATTAGCAGGCAACCAATGTTTTCTAACATTCATTGATGATTTCACCAGAAAGACTTGGGTTTATTTCTTGAAGAACAAAAGTGAAGTGTTTGAAAAATTTCGGAATTTCAAAGCACTTGTAGAAAACCAAAGCGGGCTGCATATCAAAGTTCTAAGAACTGACAAAGGAGGTGAGTATATCTCCAAAGAATTTCTACAGTTTTGTAGAGAAAATGGAATTCATAAGCAGTTTACAGCTAGGTACACCTCGCAGCAAAATGGAGTTGCTGAAAGGAAGAACAGGACAATCATGGATATGGCGAGGAGCATGCTAAAGGAAAAGCATTTGCCAAATCATTATTGGGCTGAAGCTGTACACTGTGCAGTATACATTTTGAATAGGTGTCCTACAAAAACAGTCATGAACAGAGTGCCGGAAGAAGCATGGAGTGGGAGAAAGCAAGGAGTCAACCACATGAAAGTTTTTGGTTGTGTGGCTTATGCACACATTCTAGATCAGCTAAGGAAGAAGTTGGACAACAAAGGGGAGAAATGTATTTTCATTGGTTATAGTAAGGAATTCAAATCTTACAGAGTGTATATCCCATCTACCAAGAAGTTTTTTGTGAGCAGAGATGTTCAATTCATTAAGGAGGAAGCTTGGGATAGAAGCATAGAGAAAACAGTGAATGTTAAAAACTGTTTGTCTCATGATGAAAATGATGAGGAGATGGCTGAAATACATCCCCAAACAGCAGTGCTAACACAAGGACTGCAAGAGACACCCTTGAGGAGAAATGAAAGTGCTTCTCCAAGCACACCACAAGGAGGAAATTCAAGTGCGTATTCAAGCACTTGTACACCAAATGAAAGAGGCAAGAAATTCAGAAATTTAAGTGACATTTATGATGAAGGTATGAATTCCTTGTTTGCTTTATATTGTCATGTTGATGACCCTATTCATTTCGAAGATGCAATTAAGGATAGGAAATGGATAGAAGCTATAGATGAGGAGGTCAATGCCATTGAAAGTAACAAGACATGGGATTTGGTTGAACTACCAAAAGGAAAAGAAGTCATTGGAGTTAAATGGGTCTACAAGACCAAAAGTAATGCTGAAGGCAAAATAGAAAGACACAAGGCAAGACTTGTTGTCAAAGGATATAAGCAGCAGTATGGGAGAGACTATGAGGAAACTTTCGCACCAGTTGCAAGAATGGAAACAGTGAGAGCAGTGCTGTCCATAGCAGCACAAAACAAGTGGAAAGTTTACCAGATGGACGTGAAGTCAACATTCCTAAATGGAGTGTTAATGGAAGAGGTTTACATTGAACAACCTCCAGGCTATGAAAAGAAAGGCCAAGAGCACAAAGTGTGCAGATTGAAGAAAGCTTTTTATGGGCTGAAGCAAGCACCAAGAGCATGGTACAGTAGGATAGATTCCTATCTACTGGAAAATGGTTTTAAAAGGTGTGAGGGAGAACCCACCCTCTACATCAAAGAAAAGGATGGTAAAATTTTAATTGTTGTGTTATACGTTGATGATGTTATTTCCACAGGTAATGATGATTGCCTTATTGAAAATTTCAAAACAGTCATGAAAGAAGAATTTGAAATGACTGACATGGGTTTGCTGAGATACTTCTTAGGAATAGAAGTAGATCAAAATGAAAATGGAATTTTTATCTCACAAGCAAAATATGTAAATGAAGTATTGGAAAGATTTAATATGCAGGACAACAAGGTAGCAATCACTTCCACAGTGATGGGATTAAAACTCAGCAAAGAAGACAGCAGCAAGGATTTTGATCCTAGTTTGTACAAGAGCATAGTTGGCAGCCTCATGTATTTGATTGCAACTAGGCCGGATATTATGCATGCTGTTAGTTTAATTTCCAGATTTATGGAGAGGCCAAAAGAAGCACATTGGCAAGTAGCAAAAAGGATTTTGAGGTATGTTAAAGGTACTAAGAGATTTGGTATTTTGTGTACTGTTTCAGAATGTTCAGATTTAGTTGGATACACTGATAGTGATTGCGCTGGAAGTGTAGATGATCAGAAAAGCACATCCGGTTATGTTTTTCACATGGGTTCAGGAGCCATTTCATGGGCTTCTAAAAGGCAGCCTATTGTAGCGTTGTCTACAGCAGAGGCTGAATATGTGGCAGCTACAGCAGCAGCATGTCAAGCAGTTTGGATGAGAAGAATGCTAAGAAGCTTATGCCAAGAGCAAGCAAAAGGAACAATGATCTTTTGTGACAATAGCTCAGCGATTGCCTTGTCCAAGAATTTTGTGTTTCATAAGAGAACGAAACACATTAACACAAGGTTTCATTACATCAAGGAATTGGTAGGCAATGGAGAAATTGTTTTAAAACATTGCAGGACTCAGGAGCAGGTTGCAGACATTTTGACCAAGCCATTGGAACAGAAAAGCTTCGAATTTTTGAGGAAGTGTTTGGGTATAACTGATAACCCAACAGTTGAAATTAAAGGGGAGTGTTGAAATCTAATTTCAAACTGCCGCGTTATCATTTCAGAAAAATGCATTCTTTTCTTGCAATGCGATCTAATCGCAGATCACATGCATGCACCTATCTCTGTCTGTTCACTTGATTTTTGCGATTGCGATGTTGCGATGCGATCCGATCGCATATCACAGATCACACCCATGTGTTTGTGCTCCAGTTTTATTCTTCTGCCGAATGCGATTGCGCGATGCGATCAAATCGCAAATTGCAAATCGCATGATGTACAGACTTGCAGCAATTTACGTGAAGTAAAAGTTTCATTTTGACCGCCAATTTTGTCAGTAAAACAGTAAATGTCAGTAAAACAGTAAATGTAATTTACTGTGGGTTGGTAAGTTTTGGTAAAGATTTTAATTTTATAGTTTTTATTTCACGAGAGTTTTGTCTTAGGGCATAAGTAAAAACAATATGTTATGTCATTTTTTTATGGTTTTCTGAGTATGTAATGGAAGTGAAAAATACGCACAACAGTGCGAAGTAAAAAGGAGCATGCAACAATGTATATAAGAAATTCTTTACACAATAGTGTGTTAAAAAATTTGCAGTTGAAACAGAGTAAATTTTCAGGAGAAGACAGAGTAAATTTTTTATGTTTGTTTTGGAACTGCATTTGAAGCAGTCTATGGTTGTAATCCCTCTGAGAGAGGAAGATCCTTTTGTATCAACAATTTTATTAATGAATAGAAATCTTTTATGTGTGTGGTGAAACTCTGTTCTCTAGCAAACAATTTTTTTTTGGCTTCCCTGTGCATAAACAAAGCATTGTTCTCTGTTCATTATTTTGTTTTTGAATTTACTAGAAAATTTCCAACAGAAAATGCAGATAATTAGAGCTATGAATGATGCCCCTCCTGTGATTGCGTAAAGACCCCAGAAAATCTGAATGCCCAACGAATCAGAATTTGCATTTCTTCCAGAATCCGTGCAGACAGTGCTACTAAACCACTTGTCTTCAATTTCCCGTATTTCTTTATCCTCTGCGAAAGATAGAACAGCCCTGGAAATGTTAGAGACAAGGCGAGAACCCTTGGGAAATACCTGTGCAGAGGATCTGGTCAGATATTGGGCATGGAAGAAGCGAAATGCACTGTAGTTTAGAAAAATGGTTTGAAGGAACTTACAAAGGCAAAGCCTTCAGTTCTGTGGATCGGTCCAACCGTTGTATACTCGCAGTGAGAAGCTAGAAAAAAGCGAACGTAAGGAATCTCGTCGAAAATTGCAGCCACCCCATTCTTTGGGCCCTTTGCAAGAGCATCTCCTGCTTCCTCTAGTGTCGAATATGGTCGGAGATTTTCTTTGGCGATGCCAAACGTCGGATCCTGCAGGAGGTCACCTACGAAAGACCCTTCCTGATACCCTACTGCTACTCCACTGGCACTGAGAGACGCCACATCTTGAAAAGTAGGTTCCATTTGTGAAACTGTGAGCATAGATGTCAAACTGGCCATATAGCTGGATTTCAAAATTAGAACTACAAATAGCCAGATTATAATCACAATTCGGGACAAATGGCTCAGTAGCTTCTCCCTGCAGTACAGTATACCAGTAAGGTCGAAAACATTCAAATGGATCATTCTAAATGGTGACAAGGCATTTTAGTTCGAAGGAGAATAACTTATAGTGTGTGAAATACAACATCGACAACGAAACCCTGGAACAATGGGACGAATGAAGAAGTTAAAAGAGGAACAAAATACCGACAAAAACAGAGTATGGTGCAAATGTCAATCAGAAACTGAAACTCATAACAAAGCGCGCATCAAAATATGTTTGGATTTTGATTTTCAGAAGCGAAAATACATTTACGAGAAAAACAGAGGCTGCTATTCTTTTTAGCCACAGTAAAACAAAATCTACAGAGGAGTACAAACAAGATCTACAAAATTCTACTGTGACTCTCTGTTTCACACAGTGAATACTATGTTTTTCTCAATTAGTAAAATATTATTTACACAACTTTTGATATTTTTATATATTACTAAGATGGAAAATATTATTATTATTATTATCTAATTTTAAAGTCACTGCCAAGCCAGACACCAAATTGGTGTATAGCCAGACATACATACCTCCGTGTAGCTATTTGACTGCTAAGTTTATGAAGACATACATACTCTATTTGACTGCTAAGTCTAGCAAGACATACATACTCAAACATATTCTATTTGACTGCTAAGTTTAGCTAGACTTACATACTCTACCTGCTCTGGTTTTGAAGCTGTGAATTCTTAGGAAGAAACACATGCTCTTCACCATTAGGCCCACTCAAGCTGTAAATCTATATAATAATAATATATATTATTTGAGAGCAGTGCAAACGCACATTGGAAAGTTCAACCATTTTTATTGGGCATTCATATTTTTTATGGTTTTGATTTACAAATGTGACTGCATATCTATGGAAGATAAACAGAGTATGGTAAAAAATTTTCATTTACTTTCAGGTTGCTTCAGGTTAAACAGAAAATCTACCACTGGATTTGTTTGTACCCGAGAAATTTGTTTGTACTCCAGAAATGAAGTGTTTATCAACATTAAATGTAGTAATTGAGATGATTTCCAACATATTCCATAATTCAAACCTTTCTAAAAGAAATAATCATATGTTCAAAATGTCCACCGGTAAACTTTTTAAAAAACTAGTTCAATCTCCAAAAAGTTCAAGAATTATTATGACAAACAAACTGTGAATGCGACACCCCCAACTACACCATAGAAATAAAACAGTTTACATATATAAGAATACAGAGTAAAATACCAGAACAGAGTCACCACTTTTTAAAAAACTAGTTCAATCTCCAAAAGGTTCAAGCATTATTATGACAAACAAACCGTGAATGCCACACCCCCTAACTACAACATAGAAATAAAACAGTTTACATATGTAAGAATACAGAGTAAAATACCAGAGCAGAGTCACCACTTGCTCTTTGGGCTTTCCTCTAAACTCGGGATTTATTCTATGCTCAAGCAGCCATATCACAATTCCTGTGCATACAAAGAATACGCCTATTGTGCACCACAGGTCTCGACTGAAAGGCAACATAAATGCCCAAGTGTGACTCACTGCCTTTGTTTTGGTTTGTACAACCATCCCAAAACCCGAATCTGTATACGGTTGTGTGAGATCAACAAACCTACTCCTATTTGCTAAGATTGCGGTGTCGCCCACTACTGCATCAAATTCCTGTCATGAAAATTCGAAATCAGCAACGATAAGAGTGAAATAGCAAAGAATTGAATCTTAAATCTGTCAAGGTAGTGTGGTGGGTATGTTTTTTTTTTTTCCATTTGGATTTAAATGTGTTGTGACATGTTTATCTATGTAATAAGGTTTAAACTTTAAATGAGGTGATGTGACGTTTAAATTTATAAATCTATATGGATTAGAATCTATGTTGTGATATTTGAGGTAGATTTGATAGACAAGATCGGAAAAACCAGATTGATACAGTGAACCACATTAGAAAAACAAGAATTGAAACTACAATTCAATCAAGAAACAGTAGACTTGATGGACAAGATGGTTATAGAATGACATTTAAGCTCGACTTAACAAGAATTGAAATTACAATTCAACCAAGAATCAATTTTGAAATTGCAGTTCAACTAAAAACAACTAAAAATCAAAGAACAGACCTTAAGGTAGACTTGAAGGACAAGATCATTATAGGACTATGTTCGGTTTTGGCCCTCTTCAGCATAAGGAATGAGATCATATGGCAGTGCATAGTCAAGTCGACTCAAAACAGCATCAAAAACATCTATATAGAAACCAGTGCCATGGCTTTCGTTGCAACTTCCATCGATTTTACTCTGACGAATTCAGTGAACCCATCTTTTATGGGAACCCCAATTCTCATCCTCTTACCACTAGTTGGCTGTACCCAACCTTGAGGCACTGATGTGGATTCTCCAGGCCAAATCACTGGTCCAAGATTGGCAATAGTATTATTATTCCAATACCCAACGACCTGATAGCCGTTACCCACCATATTCACAATCTCATAAGTAGAACCCACAATTTCCCCATCGTGCATCTGAACGACGGTACGACCCCACTTAAACCTCTAAAATTTGTCTTGAGGAGCTCGCTCAATAACTGTGGTCCTTCCTGAAACACCCCAAGTTCTGTCGAACCTGTTGTATTTCCAACAGCGAATGGTGGAGGATTTATGGGGTTCCAGGAATTAAAACCAGCAGTTCCCAAATTCCCAATTGCTCGAGCTATCATCCACACGGCCTTGTATGCGAAAAAACCGTAGATATTGAGCTCAACCTTTTCTTCACCTGGGTTTTCAACTCTAAATTTGCTTTTACACCTTCTATGAAATCTTCAAGATTGCTGGAATTCTGAATATAAGTTTTGACTCCTAGGAGACCTTGCATAGAGTTAGTTATAGAATCATTCAACATTACATCCCAAAGACTGGTATATTCCTCTGTAATTATCCAAACATAACCAACATCCATCATTCCTATTTCATGGGCCGCCATGAAAATTCGCGAACCGAGAGAAGGGCCCACATGGGCAACAAAAACTCTGGATTTCATCCACATTAATTTGTATAGTTTGTATCACGCCCCTACACTTGCGGTAGTCTTCCAACCGCTTGTAGCAAGGTGCGGCACCACTGAATTCTTTCTTTTCACCAATACTAACATTCATGGACTATGCCTACTTTCACTTTAACATTACTTAGCTTGTGTTTCGCAACCAAGTAAACATACAATTATCCTTTATACTAATGAAGCCCATACTCATTCATTATCCATAGCAATTATAACAAGAACAACAACAATTGCAACAGTATAAAGGGGAGGGGCAACTCCTCGTAATGTGAGTCTGCCCGGCAATATATTAAGAGTATCAATTTACATGTACAAGTATGTCTTGGCCGAACCAAGTCTCATACTTAGTCAAATTTACAATGAGAGGCAACCCTGCCTTTTACAATCTTGTGCACCTCTTGCACGAAGGGCGGTGCTCACCCGAGCCACCTAACACCCTTGCCAAGTCCTACACAAAATCTACACCTTCACCGAACCTCGGGCACACCTTGCCCACACCTTTACCAGCTTAAGACAATACCAAGTCTGTGCCTTCAAGTATTGCGCATGAGCTATGCGCACTCCTACTCAAAACTGCGCACTTGCCTTTTTCCCCTTAAGCTTATGCGAAGATGTGTTGAGAGAATTCAATGCCAAAATGACATCAACGCATGTTTACTTATATGCGTTTTATTTTGGGGCCATTATGGGTGGTGGCACTCCAGTCGACCCCCAAAACCATGGCATACACACCCCCAACGCCCTTCATATACGTCGGCCTTGACCATCGCAAGCCATTCCCAAGCGTTGGTATAAACCTCCGTTCACCATTTCATAGTTACCACCTTTCGTCGCATTTCTGTTTTCCCTTTCGTCGCATTCCCGTGTTGCCTCGCCCGCCCGTCGTGTAGACCTCGCCCACTTCGTGCAGCCCTCGCCCGCCCGTCATGTCGACCTCGCCCACCCGTTGTACAGACCTCGCCCACTTCGTGCGCCTGCACGCTCGCGCGCCCACCCGCGCGCCCGTCGTGCACGGTGACTCGTCCTGCGCTCCAAACGCGTTCACGCCCAAGGACCTTACATCCTCCTCCACCTGAAATCGTTGTCGTCCTCGACAACATATCATCCCGGTAGCCATCTACCAAGATCATCACTATCCATGATGTCAACTCCTCCACATAAGGCAAACATCCCTGCAACATATGTAGAACTCCATCTCCATCATGTCTCATCTTAGTGACCAACTGCTACCAAGATAACCATACCAAGGTATACACCTCAACGGTATGTCCTCCATCAGATAGCATCTCGATCCATGATCATCGACCCCTCTGCCACAATCTCCACTGCAACATCTCGTGTCGACCCCATCATGTGTCCCCATGTGAACCTCTGTCATGATACTCCAACAAAATGTCAACATATCTTTGTACACTACGCATCCCCATGCTTGAACTAGTTGGGTAGATAATCCAACTGTCACGCTCAAACCATGAGAGTGAACATCCTCATGCCATCATCGGTTGTTCCTCAAAACATCCTGCCACATTCTTGACTCATCAAGAATCTATCTCCATAATCCATGCTCAGGTCCATGGAAACTCCATTCATCTCATCTGCAACATGTCATGATGCTTGATGCCAAGCCATCCCTGCACCATCAGTCATACCTGCTCAAACATGTTTAAGGACTCACTACCATGAGCAGCTAGCAATGAGCCCCATCTTCTCATCCATATAAGAAGATGTAGAGGGAGTAGAGCCTGAAGGCTCTCCCTCACTAATCAATTCGATCCACCTATCAGGATCCTCAATCTCCATCCTTTGTAGATAAGCAACCCGGTCTTCCTTTTGGACATCCGGCCTCACATATACCTCATCATCATCATCATCATCCTCCACCAACTCTAGCCTTCTTGTCAAATCCAAGATGCTATCTGAAAGTGATCTAATGACCAATGACTGCTCGGCAAGCTTTGTCTCAACAATAGACAACCGCTTTTTCACCTTCTCCTTGTCCTCCATTTGCATCACTTCTAATTTACAATCAGGCCTTGTCACACCAATGGTTGGCACGCCAATGGGTACATCTTCCCTTCCATCATAAATGTAGAGCTTCTTCAAATGTGGAACAATCATAGCATCAAATTGTTTCATGAATTCCATCCCCAATACAGATTCATAGTCATCAATCCGCACTATAGTGAAGTCCACCTTCCCGGTCCATTCACCAAGTGTAGTGTCCACCCTCTCAGCTATACCATGAATCTCAATAGGAGGAGAATTCACTGTCTTCATTTGTGCCTTTGCCGGTACAAATTTCATCCCAATTCTTCTCGCAGTATCCTCACCCATGAAGTTGTGAGAAGCCCCACTATCCACCATAGTGAGCACATCAGCACCTCCAACCTTCATTCGAACATACTCCAACTTGTTTCTCTCAGGATCCCTCCTAGAGGCCACGTCCGTAGTAGCAGAAGCACCAAGTATCTGCATCATCCACACAGAAGTATCTTCATTCTTCGCATCAGACTATGCAATAGAAGACACCTTCGGTTTAGAAGGACAATTCTTCACCATGTGTGGTCCTGCACAAATCCAACACTTCAAGGCTTTCTTCGTCTTCGAACCATCATCCGATTTCGAAGCATCATCCTTCTTCTTTTCTTTCGGCTTATCGGACTTCTTTTTCTCATCAGAAGTCTCATCATAATGCTCCACCAACCTATCAACAACAACAAAAGCTTCTTCAAGTGTCCTAATCTTCTGCCTCTTCACTTCATTACGTGCCCAAGGCTTCAACCCAATAATGAAGTTGAACACCTTGTCCCTCTCTGCCATGTCAGGAAGTTCCAGAACCGCACTTGCAAACTCTCGCTGGTATGCTTGTAGGCTCCCGGTCTGCTTTATGTACTTAATCTTCGTCCTTGCTTCCCATGTTTCATCCTGAGGACTGAAATGGGTCTGCAAAGCCTTCTTCATGTCATCCCACGAAGTGATGTCAGCAGCACTGCCATTGGCAATCTGGTCCATCCTCCTTCGCCACCACATCTTAGCATCCTTGTTTAAGAACTGAGCAGCTACCTTGACCTTTGTCTCCTCATCAGATAGACCCAACCGTTCCAAGTATTGCTCCATGTCCCATAGAAAGTTGCCAAGAGTCTTTGCATTCCTTGTGCCATCATAAGATTCTGGTTCCTTGACCTTCACATGAGGCACTCCTCCACCTGAGTTATGCCTCACGGCCTTCTTCAACACCGCGATCTCATCCCTGGCTTCATCAAGAAATTTGTTGGCTTCGTCAAGAGATTTCTTCAAGTTCACGATCTCTGCAAGACCCTGATCCCTTGCTTCTTCAACCTCCTTGACCCTTATTTCAAGTTGTGTACACATAAGATCAGTGTACTCATGCTGTGTCCGGAGTTCATCAAAATCTTCCTTCATCTTCGAGTTGGCCTCTTGCTCCTTAGTGAGCAAGTCCATCTTCTTTTCCCAGGAATTTTCCATAACCTCCATCCTCAACAGCATCTTCTCCATAAGTGCTATAGTAGCATCTTGTCCATGACTAGACCCAGCCTGAGATTCGGCTGCCATCTCCAACAGCTTCTTCTTCTTCTGCAATCTAGTTTCGACCATCCAACAACTTCACCGAGTCACCTGCAACCTGAACCAACCCTTGTTCCACTTGTGTGCAACGGCTTCCTTCACCTACAAGTACCCTTTCCAATGTCACGAGCAACCCTGCTCACCGACTTCAAACCGAAGCTCTGATACCACCTGTCACGCCCCTACACTTGCGGTAGTCTTCCAACCACTTGTAGCAAGGTGCAGCACCACCGAATTCTTTCTTTTCACCAATACTAACATTCATGGACTACGCCTACTTTCACTTTAACATTACTTAGCTTGTGTTTCGCAACCGAGTAAACATACAATTATCCTGTATACTAATGAAGCCCATACTCATTCATTATCCATAGCAATTATAACAAGGACAACAACAATTGCAACAGTATAAAGGGGAGGGGCAACTCCTCGTAATGTGAGTCTGCCCGACAATATATTAAGAGTATCAATTTACATGTACAAGTATGTCTTGGCCGAACCAAGTCTCATACTTAGTCAAATTTACAATGAGAGGCAACCCTGCTTTTTACAATCTTGTGCACCTCTTGCACGAAGGGCGGTGCTCACCCGAGCCACCTAACACCCTTGCCAAGTCCTACACAAAATCTGCACCTTCACCGAACCCCGGGCACACCTTGCCCACACCTTTACTGGCTTAAGACAATACCAAGTCTGTGCCTTCAAGTATTGCGCATGAGCTATGCGCACTCCTACTCAAAACTGCGCACTTGCCTTTCTCCCCTTAAGCTTATGCGAAGATGTGTTGAGAGAATTCGATGCCAAAATGACATCAACGCATGTTTACTTATATGCATTTTAGTGTGGGGCCATTATGGGTGGTGGCACTCTAGCCGACCCCCAAAACCATGGCATACACACCCCCAATGCCCTTCATATACGTCGGCCTTGCCCATCGCAAGCCATTCCCAAGCATTGGTATAAACCTTCGTTCACCATTTCATAGTTACCACCTTTCGTCGCATTTCTGTTTTCCCTTTCGTCGCATTCCCGTGTCACCTCGCCCGCCCGTCGTGCAGACCTCACCCACTTCATGCAGCCCTTGCCCGCCCGTCGTGCAGACCTCGCCCACTTTGTGCGCCCGCGCGCCCGCCCGCGTGCCCGTTATTCACCCGCACGCCCGTCGTGCACGGTGACTCGCTCGGCGCTCCAAACGTGTTCATGCCCAAGGAACTTACAGTTCCGTTCTTATGGTGTCCCTGTCTGCAGTTGACGATATTGCTTATCTATATTCTAATTTCGACCCAACATCTCTGAGCGCTTCACTCAATGAAGCGATTGCACCCGAACCGTATTCATGATCCTCGTAAATAGCAGTAACTCTTCTCCAACCATAAGCCTGAACCAGTGCTGCAATCGCCTGCATCTGTATGGCATCGCTATGTGCCATGCGAACAAAATACAAATATCTGTGGTTGGAGAACAAGGGATCCGTAGCAGAGAAGGAAACAACTGGTACTTGGGCTGCATCTCCGAGATTTGATACGAATTCTGCAGCATCAGATTTCTGTGGTCCAATTATTGCTACCACTTCTCTTTCCAAGAGATCAAGCGCTGAATTTACCCATAAAAACTAAGCATCAAACTCGTAAGCAAGATGGAGAAACTGATATTGAATAAAGAATAAAATAAAGATACCGCAGATTGATTTCTTCTGTGAATTTGTAATGGGTTTTCATCTATGGCAAGGAATAAAAACAGAAAAGATTTAACTTACCGGCTGAGGCGCCCAAATCACATCACCTCCCGAGTCACGAAAGTGAAGAACCAAGCGAGAGCCGTTGAGCAACCGGGTGTATCTGTTAACGTCTTCCACTGATATTTCAATGGCGGTTTTGGCCACTTTTCCAACCCATGAATTGTTGTTCAAGACAACGCCTATATTTACCACACTGTCGTTCTGGTTTGTATTACAATGAAAGGTCCCAATATGGCAGATTAAAACGCAAAAAATCATAAACTTTCCCAGAGTTTGGCCCTCCATCTAAATTTGCACAGCTTCGCTGTCTGCTTTTCTCGTCTTGCAAATGGATGTTCTATATAATATATACGTTGCTGGTGACCCAGGCTTGTGTGAGGTGGATAGTAGATTCTAAGAATATTTTGAAATATAAAATTAACAAAATGGTGAATTACTAATTATTTCTAGTTTTTTGCGACTCGTTTGGATCAGAAAATGAAACAAACTCGTTTGACTCAGAAACTGAAATAGACTGGGAAATTCTTACAACGGAAAGAATTTTCCCGCGGTAATCAAGTAAAGATATATCATCTAAGTAAAGATCCGGGGATGAAATTTATGGTTTTCATTGGTGCAAATCCAATCACCTTGATGTGGGATGAAAAACAATTCTTCATTGGTAGCCAATGGTCATCAATCCATTGAGCGAGGAAATCATGCAAATTTAAGAAGCATAAAGTTTATGTTCATATGGCTGCAAGAACGGAATAACAGGGCCAACTACATGGCCAACATCAAATTAAATAGATGAAGATATTTTATTTAAATAAAATACGATAAATATTTTATTTAAAATACGATAAATACGATAAATATTTTATTTTTATTAATTTAATACTATTATTAAGTTGTTATATAAATTAAATGATTAGTAAATATTAATAAACATCAATAACATTTACTTAAATTTATAATACATTATTAGAATTAAAAAAATTTATAATCAATATTTACTTCTACTTTATTAAGGAGATTCTTAATCTCTAAATAAAGTTTTTGTTACAATAACATAGGCTATCAATATTACATTCTCAAAAAAACATACCTTATTTTATATGGCACTTGCTCATATGACATTGTTTTTAATTAATCAATTTGATTAAAAGGACATAACTACTTTGAGAATATATATATATATATATATATATATTTTTTCCATTTGTGTATACTATAAAGAATATTATAGAATATTTCTTGGAGGTTAAAATCTTACCATCCACCTAATAACTCTATCCAACCCAGTATAGTAGAGATGTTGTAATGTAATGCCCTGTAAACATTTTTTATTAAGTCAAAATAAAATAAAAATAACTCTACGTAAAAATAAAAGTAACTTTCAACGAAAATAATAAAAATAAATTTAGACTAAAGTAATAAAAATAAAAATTCTACCTTAATATTATTATTTTTATTAATTTTTATTTCATAGTTAACTTGTCTTGGTCAAGTTACTAGTGATTTTTGAGCTCCAGTTTTATGAGAACCCTGTGTATTCATGTGGAGTATATCCTATTTAAAGGGAGAAATTAAACCAACCTAGATCCATCTTAACTGCGGAGCCACCAAGGGCCCATAGAGATCATGAACTCTAGTTTTATGAGAAACCATGACATTCATGTGGAATCTAGCCTATTTAAAGGAAGAAATTAAGTCATCCTAGATCCATCTTAACTCCAAGTGCCTAGAGAGATCAAATCTCTTGAGATGCAAACCTTTTTAGAGTGAAAATATATTTGATCCCTCTTGGCCCTTGGTAGATCCGAAGTTAAGATGGCTCTAGACTGATACTTAAATTCATTTATAAGCACATTTGTGAAAATATTATTATGAATTTAAAGATGTAAGTAATTTATTATTGAAAACTTATTGATATAGAAAAAAAGACAAAAATATATTATATTTCTATTTTTTATTTTATTTTTTAACAATAAAATCAAAATTTAGATTTAAAAAGTCCACGGGGTCTACTCTGTTAAGGCACTCCTTGATGTGAATTCACCGGTTCAATTCCCAGTCCCCATCGGGGTGATATATTGGACATGATGAAGATGTAGTCCTATTAAGCTTACAAAAAAAAATTAGATTTAATGTTGATGGGTGTTGGGTGTTGTATAAGTTAATCACAAATTGTTGTAACCTAGATCCATCTTAACTTTGGATCTACCAAGCTATTAGAGGGATCAAATAACTCTAGATCTACCAAGCTCTGAGAGGGATCAAATAACTTTGGATCTACCAAGCTTCTAGAGGGATCAAATTTCTTTTCACTTTAAAAGAGGTTTGCACTTCAAAAGATTCGATCTATCTCTGCCTTTGGTGGATTCAGAGTTAAGATGGATCTAGGTTGGTTTAATTATTAATAATTGATAATTAACAATGTAAACTTTGAAACGGGAACTGATACTGTTACCCGTTTCGTAGAGATAGCAAAAAAGTGACCTGATTTTGAAAAGGGGTGATGTAGAACGAACATGTTTTTTTTAGAGCATAGTTTTTGGAAAAAATGTCATGGGAAGGATAGTTTTATGTACATTGCGTTTTAGAATGGTAGTGATTTTCATGCTGATTTTAAAAAGTGAGTATTTTGCATCACCCCCTTTTTTTAAAAGACCTGTTTTTTGGCTTTAAATTTTCTAATGTATAAAATGTAAATAATTATTTTGTAAATTTGATCATTTTTGAAGTGGTCGTTTTCTTCACATTTTCTTGTTTTTTATTTTAATTTTAACTTTTTTGTTAGTGAGGTTTTTATTGTTTTGCATTTTTAAATTAGGAGGTCGATATTTAGAATTTTCGATATTCTACATATTTATACATCCTTAATTAATTTTTCAATCCACATGAAATAATTGTTTCTAGAAAACAATATTTTTAGCAATGGACATAAAAATAACCATTTTTAACATAAATATAACTAAAAACTACACGTTTTGATAATTTTTTGCTAGAATTGACATGTCAAAATCACAATTTTTATATGATAATTTTAACTAAAAATGGTTAAATAATAGCTTTTTTTATGAATTCCATGTCAAAAAAATAATAATAATCACTTTTTTTTTCAAAAAATAATGATTAACTTAAAAATCAATGCGAAAATCACATATTACAAATATTGAACGTATAACAACCCTAATTGAGTGTTTATTCTTTTCATAAAATGTCAAAGTCAAAACATTGCAAAGCTTGATTTACAAGCATAACTTAAATTTAATCAACAATGTCACGTAATCCAAACTCTTCGTCCTCTAGAGTTTCATCATTGTCTTCTTCCACAATATTTTCAGTTTCCTTTTGCTCATTTTCCTCTTCTAATTGGTCTTTGATGTCTGCGAATCTCCCAATGTATGTCTTTCCAAACATTCCATGTAATGGTGGTTGGGGTTCCTTTGCCTTTTTTTCCACATGTGATTCACTAAAGTCCCCTTTTTTCAGCCCAATTTCTTGCATTGCATCTGGAAGAAATTGAAGAGCATTAATTCTTTGCTGAATGAAATTGCACTGTAATGGATCTTTCTCAATTGCAATGCAATTTCTTCCTTTTTGAAGGCAGCATGCTAGTGTTGTACCTAATTATCAAGAACAAAAGAAATAATGAAGTAAATTAGTACAATGACATATTAATTAAAAAAAGAACATATTGAAATTCAATTCCATATAACAAAACTTACCTGAGCCAAAAAATAAATCCAAAACCCAATCTCCTTCATTTGACTGTCACAAAGACATCGCTAAATCGAGCTCCTAAATAACATTGGGTTACATTGTTTAAGTGCTCAAACAGCTCGATTGAGCGCTTAAAAAGGGCTCAATTGAGCAATCATTTTTTCCACCCAAATGTGCCATCTCTTGCCAAAAAGTGTAACCCAACTCCATGCTTTCACCCTTATAGATTATGAATTTCTAACAATCTATATCCTAATTATTATTATTATCCAATTTTAAGGTCATAGCCAAGCCAGGCACCAAATTGGTGTATGAAACCCCCTTGTTTGTGGGATAAGAGACCCACCTCCACGCAACAATTTGATTATTGTCTACGAAGGCATACCTACTCTAACCCCTTCTGGTTTTTGAACCTATGACCTCTTAGGAGAAAACACATGTTCTTAACCATTAGGCACTTGATCTGAGATGCCTCATGTTTAACTCTAATGTTATAGGAGCATTTTCTCAAGAACTCTATCCAATAATTGGACCTCACACACTCTATTGACCTCAAATTTCAATTCTATGGCATTTCAAAGTTTACTTTCCAAAACTCATTTAAAGCCATAAATCACACTTAATATTGGTTTACTATATTTGTGAAATTTCTAATTCTTTATAAGTAATCATTTAGTTTGGGTTGTTGTTTCTAAAAGGGTATGGCCCAAAGCTTAATTATGTCCAATGTCACTTCATAATCTAATGATATGTAAGAAATATCTCTTCCACTTGAATTAATAAGACAATAGAAACCTCACATACTCAAAACAAACATATTGAAAACCAATTTGATTCAATACACCTAATCAAAACGAATAAAATCATTTTTCACATAAATGGCTTATTGAGATCAGTTTTTCATATTGTACAACTGTACATCGATTGGCACATTTTTCATTTGATTTCATGGCTTACATTTTGCTAAGAATGTTGACAAAATCCAATCCATTTAATGTTGACAAAATACGATCTATTTAATGAAGTAAAAAATTACAATAAAATTTTTGCCTTTTTGGAAATGAAGTTCTAAAACATCTTTAATCCATCTCTTTTACAGGGCATTGACAACAAACAAGCAGTTCACATCATAGGGCTCAACCGACATATTGTTGAGCATAGATGCTATTTTAGATTTGTTTTTCAACCTCTTCAATTTCTTGCAATGATAATATGAATGTGTTGTGCCTTATTTTCATAAAAAGTTCACATCACAGGGCTAATGTAATTTGTCTTATTTTTTTTATCTATTGTAACAACGTAAATATCTATCTCTCTTTTTGTGTCTTCATATAATTATGTGTATCTCTATGCAAGAAAGAAACTATATAGGTACAAATAGAAAGTAAATAGTATATCTATCTTAAGAAACTAAATAGTATATCTATTTTAAGAGGAACATGATTATTCACAAATGAATGTACTATCTATTTGCGACGAACTTGATGATATATATTGTATTATCAAGATTCATTGTCTCGATTTTTGTTCGTAGTTAGTCACTTGATGACATATATTGTATTATCGAGATTCATTATCTCGATTTTTGTACGTAGTTAGTCTGTTTTATCCATGTCTCGATTTTTGTACTTAGTTGGCCTGTTCTATCCATGTTTATTTAATGTTTATATATGATATTGTTAAATTTATTTATTTAATTACAATAGTTTTTTCTTTTCTAACATATTTATATTGGTACACGCATATGTATGACTTTTTCGGGACATTAATCAAGAATTTCCATTGCAAATTTGTAAAAGAGAGATCTCAAATATAGTTTTTACTTCTCTATCCTAAAAACCATTGAAACATTATCTTTGTGAAATTCATTTGATCAACTGCAGATTCTATTAGAAAATATTAAACAGGATGCAAAACCATCTTTAAAGGAAAGCATAGATTTTAAGGTGTCACTAAAGCAAGGAAGTTGAAATATATATTTTGGGATATTATTATTCCTTATGGAAAATCCAAATTTGATTAGTCGTTGAAGTGGTTTTTTGAGACAGATTTTTCAACACTCCAACCAAGGAAGTAAAAGTCTTTTTGTAATATGATGGCTCTGATGGAAGCTGAATTTAATTGACTTATAAATATATTGCAAAGATTGTTGGATTCCAATAAACCAAAAATGTTACTCGAGGACTTTTTCTTTCTTTTTCAACGTTTTGGAATAGGAGAAGCATGCAAAAAGGTGTCTGCTTTTGGCTACATGAATTGTATGTGATACAAATAACACAATGTTAAATGTTGTAGCGGAAGAAAGAAGTTTGAGTCTCGCTATGACTCTGTGAGCAATTTATGGAGCTTCTCAACACTAAGGGCCTCCATAATGTTCTGAATAGTCTTTTGAAGAATTCAATACACGCGAAAAGGTTCTTGAATACTTTTTGGATTTGATACCTAGAGAAAATGTTGAAATGTAAATCACTCACTGTGAAAACTAATTTTCGCAGGTGACCCCAGGCATCATATTACAGTTGGTTATTGCAGTAAAACGGAGAAATTTTTTAAAAATCCGTGATATGGGGTTTTTCAGAAGGACCCAAATTGACTTCCACATGGCAATTTTATGGAAATTATGAATGGTTTCAGAGATTTCGCAGGTTCTTTCAATCTCGATTTTTGCAAAAACGCCGTACAAATGACTCAATTATGATGAATTCGATTTGTATTTTGACAATTTCCTCTCCGCAAGAGACTCAAAATCACTATTTTTAAATGGTGTCGTTGAATTCTTGGCGAATGAAGCATAATACCAACTTATTTCACTCTTCTTATGCAACTAATTAAGAATGCTCCAGGGTGAGACTTTGATGTTCAAAGAGTTTGTTGTGACGCTTTCGAATGGTTGAAATAAATTTCCATTGATGGGGAAGAAAACATTTTAAAGTCATGTGTGAAGTCACATTCTGCGCTGTTTGGGGCGATGCGTAGCAGAGTGGGGCGATTCTGAGAATCGCCCCGCCACCACAAAATCACTATTTTTAAATGGTGTCGTTGAATTCTTGGTGAATGAAGCATAATACCAACTTATTTCACTCTTCTTATGCAACTAATTAAGAATGCTCCAGGGTGAGACTTTGATGTTCAAAGAGTTTGTTGTGACGCTTTCGAATGGTTGAAATAAATTTCCATTGATGGGGAAGAAAACATTTTAAAGTCATGTGTGAAGTCACATTCTGCGCTGTTTGGGGTGATGCGTAGCAGATGGGGTGATTCTGAGAATCGCCGGGTGGTGGGGCGATTCAGACAAAAAAGTACAAAGGTATCTAAACCACCCTTTAGATTATTATCCAGTAAGCAACCAACAAGGAAGTAACACCCCAGACAACAAGTCCATGAAGGTCGGGACATATAGCTCAGTGGTTAGAGCCTTTATCGGGTCGCAGGTATCAAAATTATTAAAATTATCAAGTATGAAACATTTTGTATAATTTGAGTCCATAAAGTATTTTTTATCGGAACTGGGCTGATGGATCACAAATAGAGATTCCGTAAATCGCTTTAGAGTTGTTTTAGTTGCAATATTTAATTTCTGAAGGGACTCCATTTTATCGATAGGCAAGTTTATTGAAAAAAAAACTTGTATGCTGCGTTCGGGAAGGATGAATCGCTCTTGAAAAAGAATCTATTGATTCTCTTCCAATTAGTTGATTGGATAGTATCGCAGGTGCGAGGATTTACTTCACGGGCGACTCAGGATATGCTTCTTGGACTTTATATATCAACGGTCCAAAATAGTCAAGGTATTTATGGGAATAGGTACCATCCGTATCACTCGGAAAATAAAAGCTTTTCTTGTAAGAAACCTGTATGAAATGACATATATAATGATCAGTCATAAATCTCTCTCCTTCTCTCAATCGACGGGTATCAATCAATAATATCCCAGGTCTCCAGTTGTGTCCGTATTGGAAGGTTTCTTATGCTTGCTGAATAGTGATTCTCGGGTAGGCCCCCTCTCCCCCCTTTCCCGCCTACCATTATTTCATAAGGTGCGAAGCCGCTTGTCCCTCCGGGGGCAAGGATGTTTTTCCTTCAGAGTTGCCTAAGATCGACGAAAGTCAAGTTATGTAGATTGAGAAAGAGTTTCTCTTTCTAGATCCTCTCTCTTTTGAGAGAATTGAAGATTCTTTATCTCGTGTCAAGGAGCTGCAGTTTCAATTAGGTGAATATGGAAAGGATTTGGAACAAGGGCCAGCCAATCCGCTCATCTCATGTCGCACCCACCTATCCTAAAAGGCCAAAGGGCCACTCGAGAACTATGGCAGCTCGCTCGTTCTATGGAACCAACTGCACCTATATGAGAATGTATGGCTGCGATGAGCATCCATTAGAGCTTCCCTTCCCGCTTCGCGTCTCCTTGCTGGCTTCTGTAGTTCCGTGCCTTCCTTCCATACCGCAAACGTACCTATGAATGGTGGCTCCTCCGCCCATCCCTTACCGCCTTACCGCTGGTCCATTGGTTGAGTGCCCTTCCTTCCCGTCTCGTACCAGCTTTTCCGTCCCGCAATGGTTCAAGAGAGAGCTACGTACCGAGCTACGTACCAATACAATGACCTAAACAGTTCCTTCAGTGCTTGGGTAGACTGAATGAATACGGGTGAGTTATAAACCGCTACAAAGGCCCTTTGAATGCGCTGTATCGCCACTTGAACCCTTCGAAGGGGCCCCGCCATACCTGTTGACTTATATCCTTGGCACCCGGTGAGTGTAAGTAAAGCATAGCTCTGCCTTATTAAGTAAGTGTTATGCTTTCTTTCCGCCAATACGGAGGGAGAAACTAATTAACAACTGTGGTTTCCCGGCACTCACTTAAGAGCTCAAGTCACCCGGAGAAGGGCATTGAAAGGAGAATGATTGATAGAGGACCGACCGAGAATCGCCCCACCACCTGACGATTCTCAGAATCGCCCCATCTGCTACGCATCGCCTCAAACAGCGCAGAATGTGACTTCACACATGACTTTAAAATGTTTTCTTCCCCATCAATGGAAATTTATTTCAACCATTCGAAAGCGTCACAACAAACTCTTTGAAAACTAATTTTCGCAGGTGGCCCCAAGAATCATATTTCAGTTGGTTATTGCAGTAAAACGGAGAATTTTTTTAAAAATCCGCGATATGGGGTTTTTCAGAAGGACCCATACTGTTAGCAACGATAATTTATAAATTTTGTTTTTGCTCTGGCCTCCTAATTTGGCTTTGACCATGGTTTTTTAAATGTCCATCGACTTACGCTTTGGAATGGCTGGGGGTTATTTAATCTCCGATCTATCTCAGGATGTTAGCAGATATAGAGTTCTCCCTTCTACCTATAAGGTGTCATGTGATGGTATCATGGGTTGTCTCGATGTTAGCAGAAATATCAAGTTCTCCCGTGCAGCTTATAGCTGTTATATACTCATATCATGGATTCTAATGTAATATTTAACTTTTTAATAGCAATTTTATCGTAATGGTTTCTCATACTATGTTTTGACTTTTTAATAATGGTTTTCGATGGAATATGATTATATACATATTTTATGTTTAAAATAGAATAGTTAGCCATTTGTCGGGTACACGGGAAGTGGAGTCGCAAAATGATGCAAATAAAATCTGTAAGAGTCGCGATCAGCCTAAATAATACGAAAAAATACTTTTAATCAGAGACAGTGAAGAAATAGAGCGATCTTATTCTTAGATTGATGATTAAATACAATATGAACGGACTATTCTATTTTAAACATAAAATATGTATATAATCATATTCCATCGAAAACCATTATTAAAAAGTCAAAACATAGTATGAGAAACCATTACGATAAAATTGCTATTAAAAAGTTAAATATTACATTATAATCCATGATATGAGTATATAACAGCTATAAGCTACACGAGAGAACTTGATATATCTGCTAACATCGAGACAACCCATGATACCGTCACATGACACCTTACAGGTAGAAGGGAGAACTCTATATCTGCTAACATCCTGAGATAGATCGGAGATTAAATAACCCCCAGCCATTCCAAAGCGTAAGTCGATGGACATTTAACATGGCAATTTTATGGAAATTACGAATGGTTTCAGAGATTTCGCAGGTTCTTTCAATCTCGATTTTTGCAAAAACGCCGTACAAATGACTCAATTATGATGAATTCGATTTGTATTTTGACAATTTCCTCTCCGCAAGAGACTCAAAATCACTATTTTTAAATGGTGTCGTTGGAATGAAGCATAATACCAACTTATTTCACTCTTCTTATGCAACTAATTAAGAATGCTCCAGGGTGAGACTTTGATGTTCAAAGAGTTTGTTGTGACGCTTTCGAATGGTTGAAATAAATTTCCATTGATGGGGAAGAAAACATTTTAAAGTCATGTGTGAAGTCACATTCTGCGCTGTTTGGGGCGATTCGTAGCACTGTTTGGGGCGATTCTGAGAATCGCCGGGTGGTGGGGCGATTCTGAGAATCACCCCGCCATCGCCCCACCACCACAAATGGTGGCGGGGCGATTCTGAGAATCGCCCCACCACCCGGCGATTCTCAGAATCGCCCCAAACAATGCTGAAGTCGAAGGCTACCATTCTTCCTGTGTTCTACAAAGTGGAGCCTTACGAGCTCCGGTGGACAGACAAAGATGGAGCATACGCTGAAGCCTTGCGTAGACATGAACAGAAAAAACATTCGACTCTCAAACTGGTGAAGAAAAGCCGCGCTACGATTCCAACACTATTCGAAGTTGGAGAATGGCTCTTTCTCATTCTGCAGAGATAAGCGGTTTCACGCTGGAGGGGTGCGCATCTCCCACAATCTTTTCCAATTCCGTGTTAGTTTTCAATTTGTTGGATTGATCAGTAAATCCTTACATAGTCATTTCACGCTGTTTCTTTATTTTCCTCTTTGAATAATGATCAGTAACGAGGAGCTCTTGAGTGTTAAAAAATGTTTCAAAACCACTGTTGTATGTCGCTAAATACCCAACTGGAGTGGAGGACAAATTACAAGATTTTGAAATGACAGTGTTGAAGGAGCAGGAACAACTGGTGAATGCCAAGGTTGTGGGGATTGTAGGTTGTGGCGGTGCTGGAAAAACTACACTGGCCAAAGCATTCTTCAACCGTAAGAGATCCGCTTACAATGAATCCTCCTTTTTATTTGATGTTAAAGAGAAGTCAGAGAGAATGTCTGTAAATTATTTGCAGGCTACGCTCATTGAAGACTTAAACGTAGAAATATCAAAATTGAGAGTCCTGATGACACCAGAGCTCGTAAGGCTCCACTTTGTAGAACACAGGAAGAATGGTAGCCTTCGACTTCAGCATTGTTTGGGGCGATTCTGAGAATCGCCGGGTGGTGGGGCGATTCTCAGAATCGCCCCAAACAATGCTGAAGTCGAAGGCTACCATTCTTCCTGTGTTCTACAAAGTGGAGCCTTACGAGCTCTGGTGGACAGACAAAGATGGAGCATACGCTGAAGCCTTGCGTAGACATGAACAGAAAAAACATTCGACTCAGTAATATATACACGAATTCAGAAATGGTGCTAATCAGTAGTTTCCCATTTCGTAATATGAGGAATTTGCAACTTGTTGCAACCCACGAAGATGGTTTAGAACGCATATTGAAGAGGGTTCAGTCCCCACATCTCATATGGCTCCGCTGGTATGGATGTTCCTGCTTTTCCTTGCCTGACTGGATCCCGATGGAGAGTTTAAGAGTTTTAGAAGTGCAAGGCAGTAGATTGAACTTTCTATGGCCACAACAATCTCAAGTATGTATGCGTTTATTCTTTTTTCGTTTAATTTCAGTTTCAAGAGTACAATCATTGCATAAATAGATTATGTCTTATAGATGAAACTTCGACATTGCAGGGGCCTATTCAGTTGAGAGAGTTAAATCTCGAGGCTCCCCTCTCGGAGTTTCCAAAGTCTATAGGGCAGCTGGGGCACCTCGAATGGATTGCCATAAATGATAGAGGTTTATTCTTATCCACAGTCGAAGCTTTGCCCCAAGAATTTGGTCATCCGCGCTCTTTGAAATACTTAGTGTTAAAAGGGTTCTCAAGAATGATGTCGCTGCCTGATTCCTTCGGAAAATTAACAAATCTGAAGCACATTGATTTGGAAGGTACTTCCAGTTTGCAGATGCTTCCAAAGTCCTTTGGGGATTTAAATCGACTCAAACATCTATCTTTGGCACGGTGCTCCAGTTTGACCATCTCAAATGGAACACTTGGAAACATTACAACACTGGAATATTTAAATCTACAGTGCTGTAGCAATGTGAAAGAATTGCCTCCCCCAAATCGCACATCAACCGTCTTTGAAAACACTATTCATGGAATGCACATGCTTAAAAGAATTGCCATGCGGTATTGGAAACCTGTGCAATTTGGAATTGCTGCATATAGGTAACGATTCGCTGGAAGTACTGCCACCTTCGGTCTGTTACCTCGAGAGTCTGAAGGATTTATCAGTGCGCCATTCGCCCAAATTGAAATGCCTGCCCGATTCCATTGGACTGTTGACTCAGCTGACAGAGTTGATGTTAGAGGGATGTGGGATAGTATACTTACCGCGAGGACTTTTGAAGTTGAACAATCTCAGAGGTTTAACAGTACGGAATTGTCCGTTGGAGGAACTTCCATTTAGAACTGTTGACGGAGAAGCAGGAGGTCGAAGATCTTGGAATAAACTGGACTGCGCCAAGGACAAATGCATGCTTGGGCTTTGGCGGTTGTCCCTTAAGGGCACAAAAATATCCGAGGTAGCCTTTGCCGAAGGTGTTTGCCCAAACCTTGGTCTTCTGTACATTAATGGCTGTGAGGAATTAAGGCAAATACGAGGGCTTTGTGGTCTGTCCAAACTTGTTATTTTCCGCATCCAATCCTGTGTAAAAGTAGAGGATCTCGAAAGTCTTGAAACCTTGAGATCTTTGAGGGAGGTCAGAGTTAGAGGGTGTAGGAAACTCAAGATCATACAGGGATTGGCTCAGCTTAGAAAGCTTCAAATACTAGAGGTTAGTGGATCCGATGAGATAGTAGAGTTACCAGGTGTGGAACACTGCATGTCGTTGGAGTACTTGTTAATAATTGGTAAATTCACTTAGAGACCAGTAAATGTGAAATGAATAGCCAAATTGAAAGCTCAGGACACAACATTGATATATAAAGTAGATTCTATATAAGAGATTGTAGGAGCTTGTCACGTGCAATAGATTTGGATTATTGATCCGACCATTAATTCAATGGATGGTGTTTGACATGAAGAGATTGAAATATGTTACTCATGAAGTAGATGGTGGGATTGAAAAAAAAAAAAAAAAAAACATAGCACCATTGATGTTGATGTTATGGTTGAGAACATGTTGAATTTATACTTAGGAAAGAAAAATGATATTCTACCAAAAACATTAATGTGTTTTTTCCTCATAAACAACTTTGTTTGGCAAATAAAAATTTGGTTTTACTAGCATTTTTTTAAAAGTTTGAAAATTGATCCTAAAAAAAAAAATTATCGTTCTAGTATCATCACTTTTTTGTTTTGAAGCTATATTTTGCACGAAAATTTTGTAGTAAATTTCGTAGTCACTGCCATTTCTAAAACATATTCAAAATTGACCCCTAAAAAATAAAATCATCGTTCCAGTATACACACTTTTCGTTTTTAGCACTGTTTTTGATGTTTTTTCGGGGTTTTTTGGCCAGAGTTCCCGTTTTGAGGTTATAGTTCCCGTTTCAAAGTTTACATTGTTAATTATTAATTATTTTATTTTTATGTAATTTTACCCAACTAAAATGTTTTAATTAATAATTATTTTTATATTTTATTTATGTTTTTAATTGTATGGTTATGTAATTTGATGAGTCAAAATGTTTACATAACATAACCTTACAACATCTCTTTTGAGTTAGAGAGTGTGTGTTGGTGCAAAATAATAAAATAAATAAATGATCATAAATAATATGAAGAGTTAAGATATATCTAGGCTAGTATGAATAATTGATATTACAATTATTAATTATTTTTATTTTGTTTTTATTTTTACGTAATTTGACCCAGCTAACATGTTTTAATTAATAATTATATTTTTATATTTTATTTATGTTTTTAATTGTATTTTATTTTTATTTTTATAGTTATGTAATTTGACCAAGTCAAAATGTTTACATAACATAACATAATCTTACAACATCTCTTTTATATTATGTATTTTTTTAACACTAAAGAGTAAAAGGATTATATTAATCTGTGCCTGTTCGCGGCCAAAAACTGGGAGATTTGAGTACATTGCCGACCTTGGGCATCATAGTTTGCATACAATTCATCGAGACCCAATTCCCTTCCAAAATGACAAAAAAGCACATAGTTTTTTCTTGACTACTGCTATATACTCGACATAACTCATTTAAAAGAAAAATACATTTATATTTCATCATCAAAACATAGACACAAGAAGTAGGCTAGTTCTCCATGGCGGCTAGAAGATTGAGGTCTATTCCTGTTGTTTCATCTGCAGACTGGGAGTTCTTTCATTCCAGTTTGATTTGAAGGTCCTCAATTTGATTTCTCAGAGCATCAATTTCATCTTCTAACTGGCGGATCTTTAAATTCTTTTCGATCTGCCTCTCCTGCATCTCATAAGACTCATGTTGCTGCTGCTGAAGACACCTTTGTATAACCGCCAATCCCTCTCTTAGCTCAAAGTGTTCCTTGTCACAAATCTCATAGTCATGAGGTATGAATTCCATCTGAGGTCTCATCACCTGTCTCTTATCTACACGCTCTGCCATCCTGTTACAAATCTCATAGTCAGGTGGAGTGAATTCTGGTTGAGGAGGGCTCATCACCCGCCTCTTGTCTGCACGTCTCGCCATCCTGTCCGAGAGAGGAAGGCATCGGCCCAAGGATCCAGAAATCGAAAATTCATCATATGAATGACTCATTGCCTCAATTGAATCAGAGGTTGTACACACTACAATAAGAATCTCAATAATGGCCACACAGAAGCCGAACTGGTCCCACTCCCCTTCAATTGCCTTTCCCTAGTATGCTAAATTAGAATTGACCCACTTTCTAATTGAAAGCTCACACTCCCCCAGTCTTCCCTCAGTCTCCACAGCTAGAAAATTCCCCTAAATTCCTTGGCTACACAGGCCCTGCTAGGGGGTCCTAACACCAAAAATAACAAGAAGAGAGACAAACCTTCTCTTTTTGCAGGAGATTAAACCGTTATGCATCCATTTATAGATTTTTCTGAGCCTTAACCAAATGAAGAAGTGTGGGACAATGGGCTTACCTCTTGGATCCCAATGAACCACCATGATGATCTTGCTTGCTAAAATGACTTCCACTTTGTCCAATTTCACCTTCCCTCGCGTGAACCGTCTAATCTAGGCACGCGAGAGTAAATGCGGTTCTCATTCAGAGAGATTTCGCATGTTTTCTCCTTCAATGCCCCTGTTACAGGTTCGTCTTTGAGGTGCAAAATACAGAGTTCCCACACTTAAGCATAAGTCAACGCCAAGTGTTTCCATATGCTAAGGGATGTAGGCAGGGGGCAAATGAAGGAGGGTGTTACGCTGAGGAAAGCAGTCACGAAGCAAGGGGAAGGGGAGGTACAAGAGAGGACGAATGTGTTTGGGACGGGGAGGACATGAAGAAAGGTGAAGGGGGGTGAGTAGAGATGGAGGCTAGGAGAGGGGGGATAGGGTGAGGGTGATGTGGCGAGGGAGGAGGGAGAGGGGAGGGCGAGGTTGAGGGAGATGTGGCGGGGGAGTGAGAGGGGGGGCAGGGGGAGGGGACAATGAAGGAGAGTACGAAACCAAAATGGAGAGGGGAAAAAGGGATAGGAAACCCCAAAAGAACCATGTTTTTTTACTGATGATTTCGATCTTTTATACAGGAGTCTAGGTTAGCTTTCAAGTTTAGGATATTCATCAAAGCATTTAGGTGATAAGAAAGTGCCTCTCTATTTCATTTACCTTGCTGCGTTCTTCTTTCATTTGACATGCCTGTTAGCTTGCATATCAACTTCGTTATTTTGATGTCTTAGGATGTGAAAAAACTTTAGCTTCCCAAAGAAAGAAAACAATTCCTGGGCTCTCTTGATAATTTGATTTAGTTTATTGTTTTGAGTTGGAGAGTTGTGGTTGGTTCATATGTTTTATGATCAGAAAGATATTCATATCCATGATTCTTTTTTGACTAGTTGGTTCGAAACGCGTCAACAAATGATTCTCTATGTGATTTTGCTGAAATCTCTAACAATCGAGCTAATGTGAAACTGATATACATTCCATAGGCCTTTGTTTGATTATTTGTCTTTTGACCCAAACCCAAAACAAATTTATTTTCAATTATTCCTTTGAGATTAATGAAAATCCATCCCCTTGTGCTACCTGATATCTTCTATATTAAATTGGAGAATATATATCAACACCAAAAAAATAAAAATTAAAAATAAAACATGATAAACTATCGATGCTTTACCAAGACAACGAAGAGAGAAAAATAACTATATATTCGATTAATTTGATATAACAAGTTTATAAACCAATTAAATAAAACAAAGATACAATCATGATTTTATAGCTACAAATAAAATAATTTATTGTTGAAAACTCCATCATTAATGTAAATTAGAAGAGGATAATATGCTCGTGTCTTTGAATTCTGAAAATAAAATTACAAAGGCACTTCAAAGTAAGATCAAAATTTAGATTAACCAAGATATTAGCCTTAAAAAGCCTATCCACGTATAAATCGTAGTCATTAAGGGTATGTGAGGTTCTTATGGAAGCGTGGCTTTGATTATAAAGAAACTTAGGACAAAGTCCACTGTTTAGTAACGACTTTGGCACGTCAGTAATTGAAGAGTAACGTAGAGTGAGCAGTAGTTTTTGGGTTTTGGATATGCGTGTAGTTTAATTTATAGATAAAATAAGTTTTTTTTATTAAAATCTGATAAAATAATATTTAAAAAAATGTTTTTTTTTATTTAAAATATATTTTTGAATATGTAAATTGATTTAATATTTTTTTAATTTTATAAATTAAATAACTTAAACTCAAATTTTTAAAATTTAATTTTTTAACGAAATTATATCAAATTTATAAATTAAACTAGGCTTGTCCAACGTATACTTTGGATTTCTCGCTGATAGTTTTTGAGTATCGATCGATGAGTTTTGAGTGCGGTTAGAAAGGTCAATGATCGCCGTGAGATGGGGAGTTTAATATATTTAAAACTTGAATTTCTTTGTCATCAGGGGGTCAGGGATTTAATTTATTTAAAACTCAAATATTCGTTTCCCGAGAAGAATCATTCAACTCTGGAGGCCAGCGAAGGCAATCTCATAATTCTGATTGAGCCAAGCTCCGAAAGGCTCGGGCTGACCATTTCATTTTATTAATTATTAACTAAGTTAAAAAAATTTATTAACTATTTAAAATTATTAATTTTTTTAATTCTCGAATTTTCTAATATTAAAATTTTTTTGAGTATTAAGTGAAAATTGATTTATTTATGTTAATATATATTTATATGTTATTTTAATTTATAATTTATCAAAATATATTTAACTATTTTTATGTTTCTTTTATAATTAACTAATTTTTATATATTATAAGTTTATAACTAACCATTTTAGATTAATTTATTTAAAATTGTTTTATTTTTAATTTAATATTTATTAATTTAAAATTAATTTATTTCAATATATATTTATAAATATAGATCTTTTAACTTATATTCTAATTAAAATATAATTAAAATATTTATAGATTATATTTAACTAACTAATATTTATAACTTTATAACTAATCATTCTAGATTAATTAATTTAAAAAATATTTTAATTTTTAATTAATTTATTTTAATATATACTAATTTAAAATTAATTTATTTCAATATATATTTATAAATATATGTCTTTTTAATTTATATTTTAATTAAAAATATAATTTAACTATTTATAGATTACTCTATAACTAACTAATATTTATAATAACTGTGATAACTAACAATTTTAGATTAATTTATTTTTTACTTATTCAAATTTACTTTTTCTAATATATATTTATAATTATAAAATGATCCATTTCGTATTTTAATGAGAATATTAACTTATTTAATAAAGTTTTTAACCCTTATCTAAGTCAACTAGCCGTTTCCTGGTCAATTCTAGCCGTTGTCATTATAGCCGTTACCTGGTCTAGAATGTTCTACTATCTATTTAAGATGAAAAGTGAGATCGGTTCATTCAACTTGTCCTGACGATGAATCACACTAGTTGGTTCGAAATGCGTCGACAAAGGTTTTCTTCATGTGATTTACGCCGAAACTCTACTTAATAAATGCTATGGATCACAGAAGCCTCAATTCAACAATTTCATTTTGGTTTTCATGTAATCTCCGTTGTTGTATTCTACTATAGTGCCAGAAAGCGAAAGTAGGGAATCGTGTGGGGGCAAGGTTTGGTTTGTCAACATTTCGAGGAAGTAGAACACAGGGAGTGGGCACTATTATATTTCCAACACAATAACCCTAGAAATGATGAATGATTGTGTTCACTTTACTCTAAATAGAAGTCAAAAGCCAAAAATATATTAATTTAAGAAAAAAAAAATCCAAAATCAATTTACTCAAACCATGTGTGGGCTAGGGGTGTCACTACACTAAACAGTGTATAGTTGTTTTCGACATTGTTGAGAGTAAAAGATAATTCATTCAAACAATGTGTGGGCGAGGAGTGTCATTACATTAAATCGTAGTGTATAATTGTTATATATACATTAATTAGTTTTATATATACATTAATTAGTATATATATATATATATATATATATATACAAGATTTTTAACTATTAAGATTTGTCCTTATTTTATCATGAATTTTTTCAAGATTTTTAACTATTAAGATTCGTCCTTATTTTATCATGAATTTTTTTATTATATGATGATGATGATGGTTAACGTCCACTGAACCAATCGGACCTAAAGAAACAAATTATTTAGTTTGATTTAAGATTTTATTCCTATGCTCAAAAAGCTTGGAGAGTAGCCTCCCAAGCTCACTATAATTATGACATCGTAAAAGGCTAGGAAGGTCAGTATTGCGACAAAGATTATGAAACTGAGATCTAATGTGGTTGTACGTGGGGCACTCTAAGAGGAAGTGGTTTTCATCCTCAATGTTCCTATTCTCACAGAGATGGCAGATCCTTTTCATCCATGGTGTTTTAGGAACTGCCCAGCGACCTGTTTCACTATGGAGCTCATGAGAGTTCGTTCTAATCTTCGCTATATTAATTTTATTCTTTGAGCTAGATAAAACAGAGAGATAATTTTGATCTTCTAGGGTGGGATTGATGACCTTCTTATAATAACTTAATTTTCTTTTAGCTGCTAAATCTTTCTCACACCACATCTTTTCTTTGAACTTAGAAGTAACAATATTTTTAATGTTATTAATGTTTTGCAATGCATCATTCTCATTGATCTCCCAATGGTTTAACCAGGCCCTCGTGTCTTTATACCACACTTGCTTGAGCCTTCGGTGGTTTTGGCTAGAATTTAAAGCTAGCTTAGGAAGTCTATGATCTCCTATGTTATTGAGCTTCTGCTTGTACAACAAAAGCCTAGTCATAGCTAGGCTCTCGATAGGGGAAAGACCTACTTCTATAAGGAAAATAGGGTAGGGTGTATTGCTTTTAATTTTCAGGTTATACGTTATAAAGCGCTTCTAGATTTTCTCAATATTTCTCTAGGATTCTCTAGAGATGCTGCAACCCGAAACCTCACATCCATATAAGATAACAAGAGTGACTAAAGTTTCAAAGAGGAACTTTTTTTTATCCCACATTACGAGGTTTGCTGTTTTACAATTATTTTCAAGACCAAACTAAGATTTTCACCCCACATTAATCCTTTTCTCAATGCTACAGTTCCAGTTGAGCTTGTGATGAATATCAATTCCTAGGTACTTATAAGAATACACTTCCTCCAAGTTATTATTGTCATACATAAAATTAGCATACGTGTCCTTCTTGGATTTGATAATCATAACTTTTGTTTTGTCAGTGTTAACAATCATACCCATGGTAGAGTAGAAATCCTTAAGAAGCCTAAGTTGCTTATCAAGATCAGATGGACACCTTGCGAGGAGAACAATATCATCAGCATAGAGAAGAGGGATGACGACTATCCCAGCTAAGATCGTGCCAACACAACCTGCTTCCTCTAGATAACCTTCGAGCTTGTCGATGTAAATGCAAAAAAGGGTAGGGGAGAGGGGGCAACCTTGTTTAACTCTGATATTACACTTAATATCTTTTGACCACCCCTCATTGCTCTTTAGCTTGGCAATTACATTCTTGTATAACCTAATAGTGGCAACGCTAAACTCGAAAGGAACCTTTAGCTCTTCTAATCTATTCCAAAGGTTGTTTCTAGGAACCGTATCGAAAGCCTTTCTAAATTCCACAAAGCAAAAAAAGAGACTGGATTTATCATTACGACATTCCTCCACAATGATCCTAAGCGTAACGAGGTGGTTTGTTGTTGAGTGATGCCTTCTAAAACCCGCTTGGCCTTTAGCATGCTTACCTTCACTTTCAAGCCATATGCTCAACTTCTTTTCCAAAATACTACCATA
Organism: Pinus tabuliformis; assembly: GCA_031772625.1. Classification (NCBI taxonomy): domain Eukaryota; kingdom Viridiplantae; phylum Streptophyta; class Pinopsida; order Pinales; family Pinaceae; genus Pinus; species Pinus tabuliformis. The sequence continues at coordinate 286,885,215 of CM062820.1, read as the reverse complement.
TAACTTAGCTAAGAGAGTGCTGATCATAGTTGTTCGATAATTATAAATAAAATTTGTTACAGTATCATGAATCAATACCATAACTTATTAATACCATGCTAAAAAAAACCAATATTACACTTGTTCATAGGACATTTTTAATTTAATTAAAAGGAAAAAAAAATGCACAACTACTTTGGAAATACATTTCAACCTTTTATTTGTGAATATTACTAAGAATGTTCTAGAATATTTAGTGGAGGTTAAATCTCTACCATCCACCTAATAATTAACTTAAAATTATGGATGCCATATTCCAAAATAGACAAACCTATCAACATAATGAACATATTGATAGATATGATGAGGTTAAATCTCTACCGTCCACCTAATAATTAAATTAAAATTATGGAAGCCATATTCCAAAATAGACAAACCTATCAACATAATGAACATATTGATAGATAGGATAAAGAGTTGAGAACATAATATATTAATTTTTTTTTTTTATATTATTTTTTTCCTAAGGAAAAAAATTGTATTTCTATTCATATTTGAAAGAAAACAAATTTTGCATATACACACCTGAAAACACATTTTTCATACATGCACACGTGCATTCACCTGGATGTGCCCAGATCCAAGAATGGCTAAAAAATAAAAACATATACATATGCTAGAAAAGCATAACAAAAAGTTCTTCCCAACAAGACCTTGCAGATAGAAATTAAACAAAAAAAAGAAACTATAATACATGAGGGAATATTTAGCCATATTGATCCAGATTTAAACAGGAACGCAACAAATTACAGATATAACCATACACACAGAGATGCAACATAAATAATACTTCATTTCATTACTGTAAAATACTGAAATATGCTTACAAACAGAAATGGAAATAAACCAGCTAGGGCGATGGCAGCGTATCTCTGAGAAGAGATGTGGTGGCTTCATGCCTCTGAACTGTCTCACAATGAGGCTCGAAGGCCTATTTATTTTTGAGAAACAATTGAAAACCCTAAAAATCCAAAAACCTAACCATAGGAGATGAAGCGCCACACTATGGGCCCGTTTTGGGTAAATTGGTACATCAACTTCCCGAGGTCGTAACTTTGGCATACAATCTCCATTTGACACGCACCATAACTCGTTAGAAAGATCTATCCGATGACTACAAATTTGGGAAGAGCAACATTGGTTGATGGCCCCATGTTGGTCCTAGTTTTCCCAAAAAACATTGTTTAGGGCCTCAAAACGGCTCCGAAAGTTTAGGACACGAAAAACTGCTAAAAATAGTAAATTTTGCTACAATTAAGGAACTTGAAAAACTGAAAGAGACAGTTGTGGGGGTCCAAGTGGGATAGGTGGGTGGCCACCAACATCCACCTGGATCACATATAGTCACTTATCTTACCCTTTTTTCCATTCTTTCTTTGAACTTGTTGCCAATCCCTAATTTTGGTCTTCACTGGAACCGAAACCATATCATTAACATATGTCTCTGGGATAAGCTCTTTGTCTGAAATAGAGCTATATGATATGTGGACATGCTTTGTTTCCATTGTGCCATCCTCTTTGTGTACCAAATTTATTTGTTGATCTGTCTCTTGATTTTATTCTCAACCTGTCCCACTTTGTTGTACAATAGTTTTATCATTATTCTCCTATGTACCCCCTTTGTTCACATGATTCTTCACATTTCCTTCGTCTTCTACATCAATTAAAAGTGTATCTGAGAACTGCTATCTCTTTGGCTTGTGCACATTTTTCTTTTTAGTGTTTTTTAGCCTATGGGCAAGAGTTTTGAAGGTGTCTAGTTTGATAACAAAATCGACATCTAAATGTCGTATTCTCATAGTCTAAAGATTGAGACCATTGAAAATTTTGATGTTTCAATATTGTGTGATCCATTAAGCCTTTTCTCAAGTCAATCTATACACATGTTCTAGCGAGGATAAAAATACCTTTCTTTGTTCTTTCCATGTCGCTCTTTTTGAACTTGCCCAAAGTATTCCCAATGCCCTCTAAAACCTTGTGGCGCCATAAAGGAAGAGGGAGGTTTGGGAGTCTTACCCAAACCGGTAGAGTTGTTACAACCATATTTGTTGCATTAAAATTCCCAAAACCATGGAGTAACAAAGAGCCCTGCTCTACCCCAAAACCATGGCCCTCCATTTAATGCAAAATCCACATCCTCCTACGTGATAAATTGTACAAAAATCCCTTTGAGCATAAAAATATGTCATAATTGGGTGTCCAGGTGGAGTAAACCCACTTATGCAAGTATTGTGTCTTGGGCCAAAAGTCATTAAATCTACAAATAATCACCTTTGAATGAAGAACTGAGAATAAAGATTTTTCTTCTGGAATATTTACTTCTAAGGACAAGGTTTCCTCCATTTGGTCAACAATATAGGGACTTGGTATGTTTTGTGTTTGATTTGTTGGGGAAGGAAGCTTCCCCTTCATAGTCTCTTTGAAAAAGGGATATGTTTGTGTTCTTTTCCTAGAGCCTAAAGCTCCATATCCAAAGGTCCCTCCTCTTAGTTGTGTGTTTATGATTACTGTTGAGTTTATGCTAGTATTGTAATATTGGATTTGGTAATATTCATTGCGAACCTTCCCCTCATATAGTATAACTTGGGGATGAATATGAATGCCCCATTTCTTTTCTATCTATTTAAAAAAAATAAAATGGAATCCTGACTTTTGGTCCATACTGAGTATGTTATTCCTTTCAATTTTTTTATGAAAATATGGAAATTTATTACTCCAAATTAGCCCTTTGATGAGGTAGTGTAAACCCTAGGGAGCGTGTCAAGACATGTTGTGGTAAATTATGAAAACCTTTCTCCTAGAATGTAACACCCTTCTCCCCACTTACCCAAGCTTACCGGTCCACTAGGATAAATATGTGATGAAGAGTTACTTGTTGGCATTATGATACATATGTTGTACTTGATGGCAACCCACTCATCTCAGATGATAAATTATAGTGCAGAAAAGTTCACGCACTTTTATGCAGAGAAAATGTTTCACGCACTTTTATGCAGAAAAAGTTTAGAGAAAAGTTCACGCACTTTTATGCAGAGAAAAGTTTATTTCATGTAGATAAAAGTTCACGCACTTTCATGAAGAGAAAAGTTCACGAACTTTCATGGTTGGCTCATGGTATTAGTCCGACAGTTTTTGATGCTATGGTTTTGGTCCGTGGTATTGCATCCAAAAGTGTTGATCTCACGCACTTTCATGGTTGGTTCATGGTATTAGTCCGATAGTTTTTGATCCTATGGTTTTGGTTCGTGGTATTGCATCCAAAAGTGTTGATCTCACGCACTTTCATGGTTGGTTCATGGTATTAGTCCAACAGTTTTTTGATCCTATGGTTTTGGATCGTGGTATTGTGGAAGGCCTAAGACTATATAAGAGGAAGAAGATCATTTGGCAAAGAATCATCGAATGAATTGAATATCTAATAAGTGTTAGATCTGAAATATTTGTGATTGGGTTATGGTGCAGATCTGGATCTGAATGAAGGAGGAACCTTAGCGCATAAAGAAGGATAAGTTCTATTGATGGGTCATAATCTTTATGCTTGAATAATAGTATCTTTGTATGATTTTGATCTGTTATATGAGGCGCATGCTTGATCTATAAATCTGACAATCTGGGTTAATTAGTGTCTGAATATTTGAAAGAAGGAATTATTCTTTATAGATCTGCACGCAGGTTTCAGGTTGTTGAAGTAGCGTATATCTTTAAATTATGATCTAGTTGCCTCTGTCTATTGCTGTAGTATTCTGGGTTCAGAATTTGGTGTGTGGTTACTGTTACTGTGTTCTGGGTACAACTGTCAGAGAAGTGTTTACTTGATTCAGTGCTAATTGGGAAAAGGAGATTGTTTGATGCAGATATACTTGATGATTGATTGATGTTCATGGATCCAGTCTGAAAATTTATGAAAAGTGGTCCTTGAAAGAAAAGAAGTAGGGGGTTGTAACTCCCTTCCAGGAGAGAGAGTTGTAGCTCTCTGCAGGTTGCAGCCTGCGTACTGGTAAAGGACTGCACCAGTACAAAATCATTGTAAAAGAAGTTTCTAATTGAAAGAAGATAGAGACATATTGCAGCAGGTGGTTTTCACCCACATTGGGTTTCCACCTTATATCTGGTGTTCTTTGGTGTGACTATCTGTTTTTCTTGTTCATGCTCATTATTTTATGGTACTGACATACAATAATTCAAAGTATAAATATATTGAAAAAGAATTAGATAATACTGATTCACCCCCCCTCTTAGTATTATTTCCAACAATTGGTATCAGAGCAGGTCCTTCTGAAGGAGCTTGATCGCTTGAAGGAAGACTATCATCATGAGCAACTACGAGAGGGAAGCATCAATCAGGCCACCGATTTTTGATGGGACAAACTTCGTGTATTGGAAGGTAAGAGTTATTGCCTATCTTCAATCTTTGGGTACAGAAGTCTGGGACATCGTAGAAACAGGTATACTTTTCCATCAGCTACTCCTACAGATCCAGCTGAGAAGAAGAAATATGAAACAAATGCAAAGGCAGTCAATACTCTTCTAGGATGTCTATCTCAATCAGAATTTGTGAAAGTTATGCAGTATAAATCCGCAAAAGAAATATGGGACAAGATTGTTCTGAGCTATGAAGGAGATGATCAGGTAAAACGTGCAAAACTTCAAACCCTCAGGATTCAATATGAAAATCTCAAGATGTATAATGATGAAAGTGTGGCTAACTATTTTCTTCGTGTGGATGAGATTGTTAATTGTATGAAAAATTTGGGTGAAGAAATAAAAGAGGCTGTTGTGGTTGAAAAAGTTCTAAGATCTTTGTCACCTAGGTTTGAATCTAAAGTTTCTGCTATAGAAGAAAAGGAGAATCTACAACATCTTAAAATGTCACAACTACATGGAATTCTAACTGCTTATGAAATGAGAAAAGGAGGTCCATCTGACAGGAAAGAAGCTGCCTTCAAGGCTTCAGGTAAAGGAGAGTACTATGAATCAGGACATGGGTCAGAAGAAGAAGAAGAATCAAATTTTGTCAGAAATCTTCAACATGGTGCTGGACGGTTCAGAGGTAAGTTACCCTTCAAATGCTTTGCTTGTGGAAGAGTAGGTCACTATGCTGCCAAATGTCCTCATAAGGATAAGATCGACAAGGGAAAGGAACCTATTAGATGGAACAAGAAACAGAATGCAAATAAGAAAAGCTACTACACTCATGAAGACAGTGATGGTCTATCAAATAGTGATGAAGATGAACGAGGTAATGACTATAAACTTTTAATGGCCTTTGAAGATGATGATTACATGGATGCTATAGATGTGGATAGTTTTTATGAAGAGATTTCTAGACTCAAGACATGTATAGAAGAAAAGAATGTGATCATTGATACTCTACAATTTCAAATTGATGAAAAAGAAAAATTTCTTGAAAAGTTAGAATGTGAAATTGTTGGCCTTAGAAAAGAAATTGAGAAAACAAAGACTATTAATCTTAAGTTTGTCAAAGGATCTGAAACTCTGGATGAGATCATCAATGTACAGCGTTCTCCGCTAAACAAGACAGGTCTGGGGTATAATGGAGAAACATCTCAAGCATCCACCTCAAAGAGTTATCTTGATGCAGCAAGAAGGAATGAGCAAAAGCACAATGGAGATCACCAGGTAAAGCAGGGACGAATTACATCAAGAACTAACAAAGACTACCAGGTAAACCAGGGGCAATCTGTCTTAAGGGTGAACAAAAGCTACAACCAGCCACAGGTAAAATCTTCTCAATTTGCTTCAAGAATGGATGACAATAAGAATTACAATCATTTGGGTGGTAGATTTGATAACCGCAGAAGTTTCTTCAATGGCCAATGTTTCTCTTGCCATAACTTTGGTCACAAAGCAGTTCAATGTGTTGCATATAAAACAATCATGACTAGAGAAGCTCAAAAACAAAGAAGTATGATTGGGATTACAAAAAAGGACCTATAACAACTTTTCGGCTCTTGAAAATGAAATTGAATGTTCTATTTGTAATAACTTCGGTCATGAAGATTCTGAATGCAGGAGCAGATTTCAGCAGACAAAGGAACAAGCCTCAAGCACCAGAACATGGAGAATAAAGGAACCACAAACAGAAAGATGTGGGATAGCCTTTTATGCAGAGGGACAGGAAAATCTATGGTACATCGACAGTGGATGTTCGAAGCATATGACAGGTGATAAAGAAAAACTTGAATCATATTCTGCTTTAGAAAAGGGAAAGAAAGTTTCTTTTGGAAATGATACTCCAGCAGCTATAAAAGGAAAAGGCACAGCTCAGTTAAAAGAAAAGGTCAAAGCTGGAAATGTTTTGTATGTTGATGGCTTGAAGCATAACCTTCTGAGTGTCAGTCAGATGTGCGATCAAGGAACCGAGGTAATATTTCGATCAAATGGATGTAGCGTTCGTGATCTTGATACAGGGAAAACAATGATCAAAGGTAGAAGAACTCCAAATAATCTATACATATTTGAAGAAGGACAACAACAATGCTATTTGAGCAAGGATTATGAACATTGGTTATGGCACCGGAGGTTGGGGCATCTAAGCTTTTCACAAATAAGGAAGGCATGCAAATATCAGGCAGTTCGTGGTCTTCCAGATATCAAAATTCCAGACAACACTATATGCAAATCATGTCAGTTTGGTAAGCAAACCAGAACCAACTTCCCGGAGAAGGAAGGATCAGCCAGCAGGCCTCTTGAACTAGTCCATACAGATGTATGTGGTCCTTTCAGGACGAGGTCACCTCGAGGAGAAGAATACTTGATATTATTCATTGACGATTTCTCCAGGTTTGTTTGGTTAGGACTTTTGAAGCACAAAGACGAAGCATTCGAAAAATTCAAATCCTTCAAAGCCTTGGTTGAAAATGAATCAGGTTACAAAATTAAGTGCCTCAGGTCCGACAGAGGTGGGGAGTTTACCTCAAATGAATTTTTCGATTTCTGTGAAGAACATGGGATAAGAAGGGAATTCTCTACAGCTAGAACTCCTCAGCAAAATGGAGTGGTGGAAAGGATGAACAGAACAGTCCAACAAATGGCCCGTGCTATGCTTGATGAGTCCGGAACTCCCGCAACTTTCTGGGGTGAAGCTGCATATGTTGCGGTTGTTATTCTCAATAAAACAAATGTCCGAGTGAATAGCACTCAAACTCCTCATGAACTCTGGTATGGTGAGACTCCTTCGGTAAAACACTTCAAAATCTTTGGGAGCAAATGCTATATTAAGAATACTGATGAGCAACTTGGCAAACTTGAACCTAGAGCAGATGAAGGCATTCTTCTTGGTTATTCTCCACATAGCAAAGCATATAAGTGCTACAATAAAAGACTTGGAAGAATTGTTGACAGCATTGATGTAGTGGTTGATGAAAAAGGATACATTCCTAGGCAAGTAAATCATGAAAATATCAAAGAAGATGAAGACTACCCTCAAAGACAGAATGATGAAGAAGAAGAACCTCAAGAAGCACCAGAGGAACAGATAAGGGTAGAAGAGAAGACTCCATCCAGGTACGTTCAGAAGAATCATCCAGAATCTCAGATTTTGGGGCAAAAAGAAGCAGGTGTACAAACAAGAAGAACAATTGCAGAAGCTTCAAGCTATTTGGCATTACTCTCATCCACTGAACCACAAAATGTAAAAGAGGCATGCAAAGATGAATGTTGGGTCAAAGCAATGGATGAAGAACTTGAGCAGATCGAAAAGAACAACACTTGGGAGCTGGTTCCTAGACCAAAGGATAAGAATGTTATAGGGACAAAATGGGTCTTCAAAAATAAGTTGAATGAAAATGGGGAAGTAATTAGAAACAAGGCCATACTTGTTTGTAAAGGGTATGCGCAGCAAGAAGGAATAGATTTTGAAGAAACTTTTGCTCCTGTTGCAAGACTTGAGGCCATCCGAATGTTCCTTGCTCTCTCAAGCTTTCAAAAGTTCAAAGTATTTCAAATGGACGTGAAATCAGCCTTTCTGAATGGAGACTTAGAAGAAGAAGTATACATTGAGCAGCCAAATGGTTTCATTCTTGGAAATGATCCAAATCTTGTATGCAGACTGAAAAAGGCTCTCTATGGTCTTAAACAAGCTCCAAGGGCTTGGTACTATCGTTTGGACAAATATCTTCATCAACAAGGTTTTTCAAAAGGATCAGCAGATAGCAATCTTTATATAAAAATTGAAAATGACAAATTGCTAATACTTGTTGTGTATGTAGATGACATTATCTTTGGCAGCAATGAAGAATCTATGAGTCAAAGCTTTGCCTTGGTGATGCAGAAAGAATTCGAAATGTCCTTGCTTGGAGAATTGACATATTTTCTTGGTTTGCAAATCCAACAAAATGAAGGAGGGATCTTCTTGTCTCAAACCAAGTATCTCAAGCAGATTTTGAAGAAATATGGTATGGAAGAAGCAAAACCAGTATGTACACCCATGGTCACAGGATGTAACCTCAGTGCAAATGATGAATCAGTAGCAGTGCATCAACCAACTTACAGATCTATGATTGGAAGTCTACTTTATTTGACAGGTACCCGACCAGACATCATGCATGCAGTGGGAATAGTTGGAAGATTTCAGGCAAATCCAAAGGAAACTCATCTTCAGGCAGTGAAGAGAATCTTCAAATATCTTCAAGGGACTCAAAACTATGGCTTATGGTATCCTAGAGATACAGATCTCACACTTCATGCTTATACAGATGCAGATTGGGCCGGAAGCGTGGATGACAGGAAGAGCACAAGTGGTGGTGCATTCTTTATGGGTTCCCGATTAGTATCTTGGTTCAGCAAGAAACAGAGTTCAATTGCTTTGTCTATAGCTGAAGCAGAATATGTGGCTACTGCATCTTGCTGCACTCAACTCCTTTGGATGATGCAGACCTTGGAAGATTTTCAAATCACTTGTACACCACCTATCTCCATCTTATGTGATAATACAAGTGCAATCAGCATTTCAAAGAACCCAGTCATGCATTCAAAGACCAAGCACATACCAATCAAATATCACTTTCTCCGAGAACAAGTGCTTGAACAAAAGGTCAAGTTGGAGTATGTTCCTTCTAAGGAACAAGTTGCTGATATACTCACCAAACCATTGCCCAGGGAGACCTTTGAATACCTCAGGCAAAAGCTGGGGGTTGTTGATGCATCATCTTGTTGTTGACTCTCTTCTGATTGTTGGTTGTACGCAAGGTTCATCTGGGGTATATGCGTACATTTGCTGAGTTGCGGATTGGTCAAAGATCGAATGGCACAAGTTCAGGGGGAGCATATAATGCATTGTTGGCATTATGGAGGAAGGATAGAAGGAATATTGCTGCAATATGTCTCTATCTCTTTCATGGTCATTTATGGTGATTGTCAGATGCTGCTGCTATCAGTTATTGACATTGCTTATAGTCAGGGGGAGCATGAACATCACACTTCAGTAGAGCAGAGACTTCAGCATGTACTCAGAGGAAGCATGGACAGAGTGGTACACCTTGGCATATACAAAGGGGGAGCTCTTTCAGAGATGTCAGCAGATACTCAGGGGGAGTATGGGCAGCAGAATGTTTCTCTAGGAAAGAGATTATCTTGGTTTGCCCTTTGCCCTTGATGTCAAAGGGGGAGAGTGATTGGTTGTTGTTTCCATCAAGTCCAAAGGGGGAGATTGTTGGCATTATGATACATATGTTGTACTTGATGGCAACCCACTCATCTCAGATGATAAATTATAGTGCAGAAAAGTTCACGCACTTTTATGCAGAGAAAAGTTTATTTCATGTAGAGAAAAGTTCACGCACTTTTATGCAAAGAAACGTTTAGAGAAAAGTTCACGCACTTTTATGCAGAGAAAAGTTTATTTCATGTAGATAAAAGTTCACACACTTTCATGCAGAGAAAAGTTCCTTTCATGAAGAGAAAAGTTCACGCACTTTCATGGTTGGCTCATGGTATTAGTCCGATAGTTTTTGATGCTATGGTTTTGGTCCGTGGTATTGCATCCAAAAGTGTTGATCTCACGCACTTTCATGGTTGGTTCATGGTATTAGTCCGATAGTTTTTGATCCTATGGTTTTGGTTCGTGGTATTGCATCCAAAAGTGTTGATCTCACGCACTTTCATGGTTGGTTCATGGTATTAGTCCAACAGTTTTTTGATCCTATGGTTTTGGACCGTGGTATTGTGGAAGGCCTAAGACTATATAAGAGGAAGAAGATCATTTGGCAAAGAATCATCGAATGAATTGAATATCTAATAAGTGCTAGATCTGAAATATTTGTGATTGGGTTATGGTGCAGATCTGGATCTGAATGAAGGAGGAACCTTAGCGCATAAAGAAGGATAAGTTCTATTGATGGGTCATAATCTTTATGCTTGAATAATAGTATCTTTGTATGATTTTGATCTGTTATATGAGGCACATGCTTGATCTATAAATCTGACAATCTGGGTTAATTAGTGTCTGAATATTTGAAAGAAGGAATTATTCTTTATAGATCTGCACGCAGGTTTCAGGTTGTTGAAGTAGCGTATATCTTTAAATTATGATCTAGTTGCCTCTGTCTATTGCTGCAGTATTCTGGGTTCAGAATTTGGTGTGTGGTTACTGTTACTGTGTTCTGGGTACAGCTGTCAGAGAAGTGTTTACTTGATTCAGTGCTAATTGGGAAAAGGAGATTGTTTGATGCAGATATACTTGATGATTGATTGATGTTCATGGATCCAGTCTGAAAATTTATGAAAAGTGGTCCTTGAAAGAAAAGAAGTAGGGGGTTGTAAATCCCTTCCAGGAGAGAGAGTTGTAGCTCTCTGCAGGTTGCAGCCTGCGTACTGGTAAAGGACTGCACCAGTACAAAATCATTGTAAAAGAGGTTTCTAATTGAAAGAAGATAGAGACATATTGCAGCAGGTGGTTTTCACCCACATTGGGTTTCCACCTTATATCTGGTGTTCTTTGGTGTGACTATCTGTTTTTCTTGTTCATGCTCATTATTTTATGGTACTGACATACAATAATTCAAAGTATAAATATATTGAAAAAGAATTAGATAATACTGATTCACCCCCCCTCTCAGTATTATTTCCAACATTACTATGATATGACTCAACCTCCTAGATCACCTTAAGGACATGGAATCGAAAAAACCAAAACTTTATTGACCTCCTGCAGGTGCTATAGGACCCCCACGAATCAAACAACCACTCATGGTGCCCAACCCTTGAGTTAAATTGTTTTTTAACTAAACTAGATCCCCAGTCGCTCCCATGTCAAGGCCTCCATGCGACTGCAGACTTTTCTAGGTAGTTTTGTGCCAACGACCATGAATTCTGAGCCACTTTTCTAGGGATAGGACTAAGGCCTCTTCCTAGAACTTAATGAAACTCTAAAAAATGATAAATGACACAGGGACAAGGCATTCCATACAAAACTTAGACAAGAACTTGATCTAACAAGGTCTATCCATAACAAACATTCTGTCAAAAACATAATGAACATGTAATGTACAGGTCATAAATACACATCTGAACATAGGGGCTTCATACTTATCTAAGAATCGTCAAGAATGATTGATGCCCTCTCATAATAGTTGCATTATCATCTATTAGGTCATACATTCATTATTCCTTTATTTAGTAGTAAAACCTTGATGAGAGCCATTTAACTAAGATCTATCATAAATCCATGCTTATAAACATCATATAACTAAAAAATTAACAATGATAGAACAATCATAAAAATCACATAATAACCAAGCACATTTTCTCATACAACTCAAGAGGAAAAGAGCTCATATTAACATATGCAAAAGACAACCAAGTTAGGGGCTTCCATGTACAACCGAACCATAGATTGGTTTGAACCAAATCTTTGTTTCAGAACATCACCCTCGTGCCATATTCCAGGCATGAATGTGGGACTCACAACAAAACCAACCATGATTCTGAAGCTTTAATTCACGTCCTTATAGAATCGGTCAAGGATTTATAGGCCCGAAGCAAGCACCGATACAAGTAGGCTTTACTGTATATCCTACCAAGGGATTCTTAGGACCAGACAAGAAACATACACTACCAGGCTTTACCACAATCCCACCATATACTGGTCCAGGGATCACTAGGCCTATACAAGCATGGATGCCTCTGGATCTCTCCACCTAAATCGTGAGAAATTTGTTAGTCTCCACCCTCTACACTTTACCGTATATCCCGCCATTCACTGGTCGAGGATTCCTATGCCCAATGAGGGTATACACAACCAAACTTTACTACAATCCTACCTTTACGGGTCTAGGGATTCCTAGGCCTTGTGATTTTTCCTGAGACCACCCCACTTAGTATCGAAACCATCCAACAATCCATCTCAACCATGTAAGAGAACCCCATGACACCATGACTATCCAGAAATGGCAAGGCAGGGCTGAAAACCACTGTCACACCTAGGAAAACCCTTGCCAATGGCAACAAGAGAACCAAATACACATATGCATGTACCATGCATGCAAAAAATAACAATGAAATCCTACATGAAACTTGATACCTGCAAGTAATCCCGCTGTAGCCACTTGATCCTGCTCTTCCTTGCTTTATCTTTGCTTCCATTTTCTTTCATGTCCTTCATTTGCCTTCCTTCATCCAATGCTAGAGTGCTCTAAGTGTGTGTGCAAGAGTATGAGAGAGAGAGAATAGAAAGAGAGGGAGCTCCAAGCTAAAACTTTCAAAAGGCCACGAACTGATCCTCATAGGCCATTTTATTATTGAGGCCTCTAATTTCTTAATTTTCCTTAATTTCCCTTCAATTTCCTTGTCATGAAAATCTGTGATGGTCTTTCACCTTCCTTTTCTCCTATTTTTCATTATTTCCATAAATAAAATGCTAATTAATGCATGTTTGCCTTTGCCAATTTCCTTAGCCACAATAAACCAAAATGAACACCCACTAGGATGTTTTTCCCACCATTCAGCTTGGAATACATGTCCCATGACCTTGGTCTCATTTTTTCCTTTATTAACTTTATTACATGAAATTTTAACCCAGGGCTGTTACAGACCCCTCCCCCTTAGGGGAACACCATCCTCAGTGTTCTATGACACCTATAAACTAGCAAACTACTGAAAACAAAGCATAATGCCTATTGAGCTTTATAACGAAGCTCATTGCAATATTTACAATGACCACTGGTGAAGATATGAAAATAATACTGTTTACTGGAGCTTTATAACACAACTCATTGCGATATTTACAATAACAACCAAATATACTTATGCACATTTGCTTCGACCATCAAATAGTCATATTGTCTATGGAACTTTATAAATCCAACTCAATACAGTATTTACAATAATATACACATATATACATATGCACATTTTATTTAACCAACAAATAAAAGAATATGATGCCCACATCAGCAACAATGGAATCTAGAGGCTCAGACCTCCACCCTCAAAAGTAGTACCAGGATTCACCTCCTTCCTAGGAAGTCCAGGATCCACTGCCATAGTCAACCCTGCATCCAATGTCTAGCGCTATAATCTTGCGCCACTTATCCTCTCAGTGAACAGTTACCAGATCATTGTTCCAGGGCACAATCCCAATATGCTTCTGGTTCCATTTGACAATGCTAATGAAAAAAATAAATAAATTCCCTGACCTTCCCTTCTCTGCTACATAGTCCCTTGGATGACCTCTCCCTTGGCAAGGTTTCCTCGCATCAAAAGGCCCAAAAACCAAGGCATATCCCTACCTCAAAACCATTAGATCAGTCATAACATGATCATGGAAATCAATGGACACTATTGGGTACTAGTGTCCCACAATGGCCCTGCTCCTGAATGCTTTACCAACATACTGCTGCATGTTCCAATTCCTTTTTCTACTGCTAATTCTTGCGGTCAGTTTCAACCACCCAAACCGAGCATTTCCATGCTTTCTTGTACCAAGCACATAACCACCATTAGATTCAAAAAAATTTGAAATCAATTCAAATCATATCTCGTTGGTTGCTCATTAATAAGTTACGCTTGCAATCCTGTTCACTTCCTGTCACAACAACTCAAACTAGTTGTTGATCAATTCATCATGTATAAACATATCACATTTGGTTAGCTCAAAACGAAACCATCATGAATCACATGAAATCATCATAAATTAGATTCATATATTACATTCATAATTAAAACTGAAATAAAATACTGATACTTATCCTTTAACCGATCCTCGCTTCTGCCTTTGTCCTTTATCCTTTTCATACACACACCGGATTGGTTGCCAAACCTGACAAACACCCAATGCTTCTCTTTCTCTTCAATCACATAAACATACACAATCTACATCACAACACATACATTCACACACGACATATAACACTGCACCATACATACACCTACACCTGGTTTACAGCACAATACATATATGTACACAGAGTACAACACAAAGAATATACATGTCACAATACAACGACTACGTACTACACATAACACAATACCACATGTGCACAACACATGTATGACGTGTACACAATACCATATGTACACAACACCACCTGCAGAAACGTGTACACAAGACCTCATATACACAACACCACCTGCACAATGTGTACACAACACAGCATGTACAACATGTACACAAAACCATATGCACAAAAAACCACATGTATATTTTGAGAGTTTTGATGGTTGCGAAGTTTGTGTTTTATACAAGCGAAGGACAGAACTAAGTTAAGATCACAACAGTGTTTAAGGAAGAATATATCAACTTCTATTCTTTTAATTTTAACCCTAACTTTTTCGAGATTATGAATCACATTCCAACTGTCCCTTCCATACAGGGTACTAATGATAGTTTGTAGATTTCTGTCGGTAGAATTTTGAGAGTTTTGATTAAGATTATCCACAATATCCATTTTTCCAATCTACTTTTCGAGTCTATAACAAGACTCATCCTTAGAATCAATATGCAAAGAAGAGAATGGTGACAAGAAATAAATGTGGGATGGATGCAAGAAAAAGAGGAGAAGAAAAGAGGAGAGCCGACCAACAAATTCAGAAAATGAAGCAAAACCCTAGAAAAGATAAAATCATAAATTAGCATGAACATAATTTTTTATTATTATTATTATTATTATTATTATTATTATTATTATATATATATCAGTAAATTTTATTAATAAGCTTTAATGTTAGTGTATTTAATAATCAATATTATTACATTCATATTTTATTAAGAATATTTATTAATTGATAAAGTTAATAATAATAATACTTTATTATTAATATTGATTACAAAGTATTAGTAATAAATTTTCTTTATTACGAATTAAGTGCTAATTAATAATACCAATAATAAAGCTAAGTATTATTAATTTTATAGTTAATATTAATTATAATTAATAAAATCATAGGGATAATAATTATTAATGAAGGATATACTTCATATTAAAGGAGGCAAAGGGGGATGGGGCATATGAAAAGGAAATTCCATAAGGGTGAACTATGGGAGGAATTAATAGTGATATTAGGTTAGAATGGGGAAATTAGAATGTTTATAGATAGGAGGAAAATAATTAGATCTGGATATGAGATAAAGGCATGATGTGAGCGAGAGGATAAAAAATGAAGAGGTAACCAAATGTGGGGGGAGGGAAGGGGAGGGAAGGGAAGGGAAGTGAATAAATGGTGACAAAAAGGTGTCCATGGAAAGAAAGAGGGGAGAAAAGGATTATTTGTTGGTTGTGCGAGAGAGTAAGGGGATCCAATTTCTTCTTACTTCCAAACCCCCATCCCTATTGAGATTTTGAGGATGGTTAATGATTTGAAGGGCTTCACGAATTTTACGTTTATACTTATGGTTCTCATTAGCGATAACTTTCATGTCTTCTAGGAATATATGGTGACAAGTCTTAGTTGAATGCTACACCGTGCTAAAGATCGAATTCTGCCATTTTTTTTTATGTCTGTTCCATGTTCTTTGAGTCTAATCTTGACGGACCTTCTAGTTTCTCCAATATAACAATTTCCACATGAACATATGACTTTATAAACACATTTTTGTTGGAGTTGATAAGGGCCATCTTTAACTGATATCATCTTATGCCTAATGGTCGACATGGACTTGAAAGAGGTTTCAATACATTTCTTTTTGAGAACCCTATCTAGCTTATCTGTGACCTCCTGAATGTATGGTAGATAAGCCCTTCCGCTAACAACTTGGGAATTTGTTTCAAGTTGTCTATCTTTATTTCTAGATCTAGCTCTTCTAATGTTCTTGATGTCCATATTCTTATATCCGATGTATGAAAAGACCTTTATTAAATATTCAATTTCTTCCTCAGCATGGGTGGAGTTTGATATTTTGAAAGCTCCTGTGAAAAGAGTCTTTAGTACTACCATCTTTTGCACTGGCCGATGGTGTGAGTCAGCATGTAGGTAATTATTAGTGTGTGCTTACTTTTTGAACACCTTATGTCCAAGCGATCCATCTTCATTTCTTATGAGGATAATGTCTAAGAATGGGATATTATTGTTTTCCTCAATCTCCATTGTGAACTTGATATCTTTAGGTATAACGTTTATGTGATCTAGAAATTTACTTAACTCCTTGTCTCCATGAGGCCAATTGACATTAGTGTCATCCACTAACCTAATCTAGAATTTGGGCTTCAATGGGAAAGTGTCAAGAGCTTTCTTTTCAAATTTCTTCATAAAAAGGTTGGCTACTATAGGGGACAACAGAGACCCCATAGCTACTCCAGATGTTTGTTCAAAGAATTCACCTTAGAAGGTGAAGAAAGTGGAACGAAGACATATTTCGACAAGTTTTGCAGTTTTGGGATCAATGACCTCTTTTACAACCTGTACAACTTCCTCTAACAGGATCTCTGTGAAGATTTGAACAACATCAAAACTTAGGATCCAGTTTTTCTTTTTTGATCAATTCTACATACTGGATGGCGTCTTTAATGAATGAGATTGTTTTACCAACTAGAGGGGCCAAGGTGCTAGCAACATATTTTTCCAATTGATATGTGGGTGCCCCAATAGTGTTAACAGTAGGTCTGAGGGGGGCACCGAATTTATGAATTTTTGGGGCTCCGTAAATTCACGTGGTGATTTCACTATCAAGAGAGGAGATTCTTCATTCTTTCGTTTAAGTTTGAGTCCTTGATGGTTTTTTTTAGCAATTTTGGTAATTTTAGAAATAGGGTTATCTTTGAGCCTCTTGTAGCTGCCACTATTATATAGGTGGTATTTCATTTTGGTGGCGTATTCTTCTTTATCCATAACCACAACAGCCCCTCCTTTGTCTTCTTTCAGGATTACAATATTTTCATTATTCCTTAAAATTTTTAGTGCTCTTAATTTCTCATGGTTTAAATTTCTTTTAGGAGGTCTCACTTTTCTTAAGATGACGCCATAATCTTGCTCGCATTTCTCTCTATCTTCATCGCTAAGCACTCGAATCCCATCTTCAAGACTAAATATAATTTCTTCTAGCGGAATCTGATAGGGGGCTATATAAAAGTTGAGTCCTTTATTCAGCACCTCCACTTCCTCCTTTTGCAATTCATATGAAGAAATATTCACCACTTTTTTACCTAAATAGATAAGAGGAGAGTTAGAAATTTGATTAATTATATCAGGTTTTTCTTTATTATTATTACATAAACTACTAAGGGAGGAGCTTGCAACTCTATTACTCACGCTTGTATTTGACTTGGAACAGTTGTAGGGGAGGACAACATTGCTAATTCTAATTATCGAAGGCCCTCGGTTGATGTAGTTTTCATCATTAATCCTGATATGCGCTATCTTGTTTGTTGTCGAATTTGCCTCACATTCTCCAATGATGTATGGTATACTGGTACAGGTTTCTTGTGTACGATTTGTTCACGAACTTTCAACACTGTCACTGTTACCAGGATCCATAGATACGCAGGTCTTACCCACGTTCTGTCTGTCATTGGTTTTGTGATTCCGATGGCTAGCCGAGGTATTCATGATTTCACCTGTATGTTTATCAACCCTATCATTTATCATGCTTGTATTCATGTCATTCCTTTTTCTCCAAGATACTATCGTGCTTGGAATGTTATTCCCAAGTTATATTTTGTTCACTTACACCGCATACAATCTTGACCTCTTCCCACCATAAGGTGGCCTTTCTTTGCAGTTGAAAGATAGCCAGTTGAGCCTTTAGATTGTGATTGTACTCATATAATTGAAAGTATTTATTCATGTTAATTAACCATGATTCGGCTACTTCCTCCAGCTCTCCATCGAAAAGTGGCATTTTAATTTTTTGGAATTCCCCTTGTAATTCCACTCGCTACCTTTTTGATGTGGGGTGCTCTAAAGCATTGTTCGACTTCTCTTCCTGATGTTCTTCCCCTCCTCCTGTTCCTTCAAGTTCCATGTTGTAGCCCTGTTCTTCTGACATTTGGTCCAGCTCAGGGCTAGGAATCGGTTGGTGCTAATTCTACTTATCAAACAAGCTTTTTAAAATCTTCTCCTGCTCCATGGTTAGCCTTGCATTGTCCTGCCGCAGGCGGGCCATATCGTTCTTTAGTTCCTGAACTATTTCTAATATGGTATGATTAGTATTGCGCACCTCTTCTCCTAACTGTATCCATAGCTTAGGATTATTTCCAGGAAATGCAGTAGCTCCTGGGCCAGCCATCTTCCTGTTTGGAAGACTGTTTGTTCATTTCACAACCTGTTATTTCCTGTACTCCAAACAGAAGTGAGTTAACATTAATCAAGAAACATCAGGACATAATAATGATATGATCATATTTGCCAGAGGCCATAGATTTGTAAACCTGGGCTTTGAGACCACATGTCATGTCCCCTTTATTAAATTACCATTTAAATAGATAAATAAAAATATATAAAAAAAACTGGTGGAACCTTAAACTTGGCAATTTAAATTTCTTTCTCAGTAGTTTTTATTCACATGGTATAAGGACAGAGGTCACATTTAGCTGTTATTTCTATCCACTGATATTTTTTACAAATGTTGTAATTGGTTTCTAGGCCTCATTATAGCCCGTGCTTTATGGTATGCTTATCCCTATGCACTGTACTCTACATTTAATATCAAGGCTTGTCCTATATGGTGATCTTAACTACATCCACTACATGTTTATCTCTAGATCGTTCGATTTGGGGTTTAATAATTTCTCCGGCTCTGCCATGGCTTCATGACACGAGCAAGCTGTCCCTCCATAGTTGGATGCCTCGGGATTCCTACGACCATTGACAGTGGAGAGCTCAGTTCTCTGATCCAAAGGCTGGGATCTCTTCGGTAGATTTACTCTTTCTCGGTTGCTGGAAAGTGGTTCATTCGGTCCCTAAGCTCTTGGTGCCTGTTCTTCGTGTAAGGTGGAAACCCTGTCTCAGAGGGTCAGCCATGAATTCTGGGTTGTCTCCTTAAATGGTAAGTTGTCGAGTTTCCTCTAGTAACAAACTCTAAGCTAGAATTTTCTTTAGTTTGTTGCTTTTATCCAACTCCAGAGTTATAAAGACTAATGGTTTACTTTCCTTTTGTTTACAGGGATGGTGGAATCAAGTTTGAGAACCCCCAGCTATCAACCCTTGATGTTTCAACTCATTCTAGCAGTCACTGGCACACTAAAGAATTCCGGGTAAGCTTCGGTTCGAGGTGTTTTGTGTTTTGGGTATATGTAAGGTTTTGCATCCATTAAGTTCTTTGAGCTCCACCTCAATTGAAGTTAAGGGTGTTATCTACCAGGTTACATATTGTTGTTCATAGGGAAGGCACCCCTAATGCCTCATGATATCCCTTCAAGGGCTTCCTTGTGGACTTGCTTCTCAGGTTGCGCCACTCTTTGATTTCTGCAGGACTTCTCGCTCTCTAGACTGTAATATTGTAATGATGTTAATTCTAGCAGATGGCCTTGTAGACTCTTACTGGTAGTTTAACATGTGTTTCTATCTCCTTTCTGAAAGACATGATGTGCAGCCACGGCCATCATAAGCTTTCTGGTTATGCTGTATTGTTTTTTTGAAACTTCCCTTGGGTCGAGGCCCTTAATATCTTTCTGTATATGTTATCTTGTTTTTCTAATAAATTTAATATGGGAGCCGTGGTCATATAAAGGCTCTTTTCGCAGATATGCTATCAATTTAGCTAAGGGTTTCTTGATGTCGTCCCTATTACCTTGATTTATCTATGAAATTTCATTTCGGAATTTATGCATAGGATTGAATTATCTATTAATTAAATTGACATGTATAGTCTCTTCTTGGTCTTGCGAGTACGTTGATGTTATTGAATTATTTAGTGTAGATTTAATGGAAGTATTCGACTATAAGATTATGTGTACCGTTAAGTAGCTAAAATTGTTTCGCTTATCACAATGAGTTCACTATTTTGAAGATTACTCGCTTTACTGCGATTTTGAGTTTACATGTTAAAGAACAGGTTAGGGTTTATTGTTTTATGAGCAGAGTTTCCCTGCTCTTTCTACTATTTGCTTATTAGCGCTTGGCTATAGCTAGTGAATTCATTGGGTTAAGACTTTGTTAGAGTTTTCCACTCTGGGTTTCATTTCTGCTTAAGCCCGGAAGTTTTCTTCAGGCTTTTTGGAGGCATGGCTGCTAGTTAATTCTACAAGAAATACTACCAGGTTAGTCTACACAGTTTTCCTACCGGACCATATTTTCAGTTGATTATTCGAATTAATAATATTCTTACTATCTCTTTTCAGTTAACACATTAACAATACATAAATTCCAGCATAATTTTAGTCATTATAGATCCACCAATAATCCTGTTTCTAACAACAAATAACACTACTAATTCATACTCTAGCCTACTATATCATTTCCAATTTATCTTATCAGGCTAGGGTCATTATTTCCTCGTTTCCATGTTCTATTGTAACACACATATAATTTGCAAAACGCATGTTTGATTCATAACACATGACTAAATTTCAGGCTAGCAGACTGGTTCCAATAGGATTTCCACATACCTGTACTTTCCAAGAAAGATAAATAAGTTTCGAAGTTAAGTTTCACCTTCGTTGTTTGCTGCGTTTTTCCAACCAACCATGAGATTCGTCCATCAGGATCCCATCTCCCCCTGAGCTTGCTCGCAAGACGACTGTCTTCTTCAAGTTTGTCGCACACTGTGTGCATGCTATCTGTTCATCACCAGACTTAGCATTTCTTGCCTTTTACTGTCTGACCTTTTAGCATAGTTTTTACTCCCCTCCCCTCTTTTTCTTTAGAGCATTCCCCAGTTAGGGGAGGTAGTTAGGTTTCTTCAGGAAACTGCCTTTTTCCACTTCTTCCATGAGAAGTTATAAAATCTGTTGTTTCTCAATCACTTTCTAATTTCAGAAAATTAATAATATTACTTTACTAAATAGAAAATAACAATATTGTCCAGTTTTGTTTTCTTACAGTGGTAAATAAAATACTTATAGTTCTTCTGGGGTCATTACACAACAGAAGCAAGAGTTCGCTTCACCAAGATGTCACTATGGGGTGCATGTACACATTCACAGACGACCAAGCTTGGCATCAACTCACCACCTTCACCATCACAAGCTTTTCAAAGAATTGGTCTCACCACAATAGACCGAATGTCAGTGATGTCTTGCATGGCTTTCTCAAGCCATTTTGTCTCACATGATCACATGTGCATTGTAACGTAATGTCGTTTCAAGTGGAAGTTCAAGTGTCAATAGTTGGATGTAATAGTCATAGAGTAGATGAAGAGTCATGAGGGTAGATGAACTGTCACAGAGGGGAATGTCAAGGGTCACGTCACCCTTTGCTATAAATAGAACCTCATAACTCATTGTATAGGATTCTGGTTAGCCAAGCTTCCAATAAGACTATCTTGGAGAGAGCTTGGACAGTATTTTAATGAGCCATGGCTTCTTGACTGTGTAGAGCTAGTACATCTCTTTGGAGGAGCAGGCGGTTGTGGATGTAACATTCCACTATTGGGACTAATGGTTGGACATGGATGTATTGTATGACTGGAGCTTACACTTCTTAATATATCAGAGCCATCACATTTCATGCATATGTTGTATTATATTCTATGCTATCTAGTTTACTCTAAATGATATATGTATTGTTTTCTTACGCATGCATGTGTGGACTATTCTATATAATTATGTATGAATATTTCTAAATTTTTTTGTTATTTTAACCATCACTTTGGATTGCTCGCTAACTTGCTTTCCAGCTTGTGATGCATCTTCACTCGTGTGTTCCCTTCCAAGCTGAATACTATTACAGGTTTCCAAGGGGTGCACTCATCTCAATCCCCATTTATTAGAACCTCTCATGCACCTTCCTTGACTCACTGGAACTGTCACACCCTTTCTACCAACAGAGTTATCTTACTTGACTCTGTGCGAAATTGTGGTCAAGGAACTACCATACGACCCACTGCTGAGACTCCTACACAAAACAGTCTGAGGTATAATTGGGACTTCTTATCGGGGAG
Source organism: Pinus tabuliformis (assembly GCA_031772625.1). NCBI lineage: Eukaryota > Viridiplantae > Streptophyta > Pinopsida > Pinales > Pinaceae > Pinus > Pinus tabuliformis. The sequence continues at coordinate 286,862,684 of CM062820.1, read as the reverse complement.
ATCCCCTTACATGTTGGAAGGTCCAGCACTGTCAACAATACCTTAGATAAAAAAATTGGCATAATTTCTTCCTCATAAGGGGGAGTGATCTGTGTATTTCAACCAAGAAGCATGTTGGTGAAAAGGGGATTATATTCCTTTTGTCATTTACTTCAAAGGGGCATAATATGAAAACATCAAGGGAAGAACAATCAACAAGCTAATAGGGGTAGTCAAGCCCAAGAACATCAGTGTTTACTAGCAAATGTCTGGTATTCTTGCCATCACTGCCAAAGTGGGAGATTTTTTAATGTGTTTTCATTGACGTGAATTAATAATTGATGTCAAGTTATGTAAAATTCATGGGTATATTATTGATCATTCATGATTAAAGTGAAGGTTGTCGTTCATAAATGTATTTAGCTGGATAGCCTAGCTTGGAAAAGATTTTACATTTAGTTATCCTGATCAAATCAATGCTACCATTGATCTACAAAGAGAATAATATATCAATGGAGAAATAAGTTTATACCACCAAACTTCAATTGTCCTAATAATATGAGTACTATTATTGATCTACAAAGCACTTAATCTAATGGCAGAGAAATAAGTGAACTGCCCCACCATCCCCCCCCGCAAAGGTTGGTGTTTAGTAGGAAGGTTGGGGGTGGGGGTGACATATTTGGAGGTAATACAATCCTGCCCATTAAAGATCAACAACTCAAATATATTTTAGGTACCCCTACCTTGAAACCCAAAACCACTGAGGGAGGGCCACAATACCATGGGAGAATTAAAGTGGTTTTTCCATCTACTTAGTCACTTGACACAAAAAAGGGTCCCTAAGACCTAAAAGTAGCTAGATAGATTCACTTGTGGTTGAAGAAACCTGAAACATTTATATGGCATCAAAATTGGCTAGACAAATGGCACAATGAAGTGGCAGTATAGGTGTTGCCAGGTGGTAGAGCGATGATGTGGTGGCCAAAGGAAGTGACATGCAGCACCCTATTCTCATGACATGTGGTAGGTGGATTTTTCCTTTTCATGTTGCCACATGGACCTTTCTGAGTCACATGTGTAGTGATGTGGTATTCACATAGTAGTGACATGGCATGACAAGTGGAAACAATGATGTGGTAGTGACATGGACATGACATGGTAACATTAGAAACCACCATACACCATAGGTTCATGAAACATTGTGGGGGCTCGATTAAACTCATTTGGTGCCATGTTGCGAGGTAGTAAATCACATAGAACAAAAAATTGGATACCCAACCCCCCCACCCCCCCTTTGTTAAAGTTAAAAGAGTTTTTTTTTTTTGGGGGGGGGGGGGGTTCGAAGTGACTTATCCACCATCATATTTGATCGAATCACAGGATCATGGGGCACACATAAAAAAATGAAGAGATATTTAATTGCACATAGGAAAAAATGTGGACCCCCTCTCTTTGTTAACATTCACATAATTGAGGGGGGGGGGGGGGGAGGCGAAGTGAGTTCTCTATCTTCAGATTAATCAAATCAATAGGAGAATTTAGAAGTTGGTAGTTATTAACACTAGGTGTTATAGTTCTAGGGCTAAGAACCCATGGAGCTTCAACACTCTATCTCGGTTTATGGTCTAAGCCCTAGGACTCAATGTGTTAGGTGTCAAAGCACTGGGAGCTAACAAGGAAAATCCAGATGTCGAGAAAATCATTTCAACTAAGTGGACCTTGATACAAATCTATATATAGTGTATTTATATATTGTTGATGTGCTAGTATAATATATGCATTGAACATTTTTTATTGGTTTAATATTGGCCATTTTACTGATTCACCCCCCTCTCTTAGTAAAATCATATTTCTAACAAGATGAATATGTGAATGATACACTTATATTTGATAATGTGAAGAATAAAACAATTTTCACTTGCCTCTTAATTTGGGTTTACCTCTCACCCAGTAGGAATTCAAATAACAACATAATATAAAAAATACATAGCCTCCTATTTCTTTAAATAGCTCTTTAAAAGAAAAAAACTTGTCTACTTGTTGTTTCGTCACTAATGGGTATGAACTACCTAATAGGCCATATAAAGTGGACTCTTTTACATTAAATACTTATCCACTACTATGTAATAGGCCTTATTAAAATAGGATAGCCATATAAAACAATTAATTAGCTCTTAAGTAGCTTAAAAAAAAATATTATAAAACCCTAACACATGCACATTACACCAGTAAAAAAAGAAAAAAAACAAAAAAATCATTACACATGCACATTACACCAGTAAAAAAAAAAAAAAAACAAAAAAATCTTCACAAAATTGATATCTATAATTATGCTCATTAACTTTTGGTTTTACAACCATCTTAACTTTTCAAATCCTAAATAAAATTCATCATATTTCAATAATCTATAATAAATAAATAATAAGGTTTCACTATATCTTTATTTTTTAAATTACAAATAAAACCAAAATCAAATAAATATATAAAGTAACTACAATACTAAAAATAATCTACATCATATCAACGTAAAACAAGCTTGTGATCTCACTCATTATAGATGTGACCCTCCTGAAATATTAGCCCTCATAATTATAAGGAAATGGTGCATTCTCCATTCATTTTTGAAATCCCTTTAACCTTTGAACCTAAAGCCATTTATTTTTAAGTGCCATTGATAGACCTTTTACATTACAATATCTCTTTATTGAGATAGATAATATTTATTTAGATAATATAAATTTTATTAATATTTTGAAATATATTTTTCAGAATTTTAATTTAATTATCAATATTTATTAAATGGATGATAGAGTTTTAACTTATTCTTACTAATATACACAAATAAAATGTTGGAATTTATTTTCAAAGTAGTTGTGCATTTCTTTCCCTCTTAATTGAATTCATTAATTAAAAAAATATCTTATGAATAAATGTCATATGAAATGAGTTATGGTTTTTTTGGCATGTGGTATTGATAAACCATGGAATTAGCCCATGGTATTGTAATCTCATAAAGTGGGGTGAATATCCATAGTTAAAAACCTTGTTACAACTTTTTTTTAAATGTATATATGCTTAGCATATATTTTATTTATTTTTACCATTAATAACAATTATTATTATTGAAAATAAAGTTATAAATTTTTTATTTTTTTAGCAACTTAATATGTGTGATGAAGTAATTATTTTTATTCTTATTATAGATTGATTCCTATCAACATTTATCAACCATTTATTTTATATGGTTTAATGTTGATAAGACCATCCTTGTGTAGGAGCCCTTATGTTTAAGGTGTACATATTTAAAATAATATAACAAAGATTTATAGTTCATTAAATTTCTATCGACCTTTTATATCTTAGGGTCAAGTCCATGTTTAATATATTTTGAAATAATAGAAGGGAAGGTAACCAAATAATAACGAAAAAAATATAATGAAGGAGAGATCATTGTCTTTTCTCCATTAATGCTCTTAGAGCTGCATTTTACAACCTAGTATGAGAACAATGTGTAATTTCTTATGTGCCCAACATGGATGATGAAACTCCCAAATAGGCACAATTCAAGGCCAATCTAACCATCGTGCAACACATTTAACCTTTCTTTTTTCATTTGATGACATACTTTTGAGCTATAATGTTTTCATTAGAAGGGTTTAGAGATAATTGCATATTATGTGCTTAATATTTTTTATTTTGCAAAATATTGAGTAAATTATGAATATCTATTGAATGAGATAATTTAGGGACTTTCTCCCTACCAAAATATGGGCCAATAAATGAATAATATATCATTAAATTATTAGCATATTCTGGAGCTTCACTGATTGAGAAAATATAGGGATGTGTTCCTTACTACAGGAGAAGGCATAAATCAATATTTAATGAATATTCCTACTATTGGGAACCATATCCACTTTTTGAGTCCACTTTTTGAGGGATTTTGGAGGGAAGAGTTACCTTCATTCAAGGAGGATGCTTCCCCATCAATTTGTATAAGTACCAATTCGAATTATCCTCTAGGGATTAGGATTTTTTAGTCTTCTTGTGAAGAAAACTTGTTATTTAGTAGTTCTACTTTCATTTCCAGGAGGATGTACTTGGATTCACTTTAATAATGAAATTTGCTATTATTTTTAGCTTGTAAGGCTTGGCCATCTCAGGAGCCTCAGAACCCTGCTATACAATTCCTTTGTCTTTTTGAATGTACCCTTCACTTGCATTTCTTATTTTTGCACTTAATGTTCATGCTTCATTTGTTGTAGATTATATTGGTTAAATTATTTAAGTTGTTTTGTAGGTATTTTATACATTTAAAAGTATGATCCATCCTTAGAAAAACTCTGCAAAGTCATATTCATCATTGAGCTACTTGCATTGGTTTACTAGATCACAATTTTGGAATTTCTGGAAGTATCATTTAGCAAAACAAAAAATCATATTCATCATTGAGCTACTTGCATTGGTTTACTAGATCACAATTTTGGAATTTCTAGAAGTATCATTTAGCAAAACAAAAATAAATTTATATTGAATTTTAGCATGTGCTAATGAGATTATTTCGATTAGATTCCACTTGGATTGAAGCCTAAAAACATCTAAAGTAATAATAGATTTTACCTCATACAATTTCACTTGATTAGCTTAGGCATTTGGGTACTTAGATCAACTTACTAGATCATTATTATGAACTTTCTAGTTTTTAGTAGTAATTTCTGTTGAATTTTAGCACGTGATAACGAAGCTGTTATGAGTTGATTCCACTTATATTAAATCCTAAAAAAATTGAAATTAATAAAAAAAAATACCTTGTGGTTTTTTCATTTGTTTTCATTTGATTAACGTGGGAATTTGGTGGGTTAACTTGAGAAACATGCATCCTGTAGTAATCTTGTAGCAACATAAAGTTTCTTGTAACAATCCTTTTTTCGAACTCATATTCACTCCAAATTCATGGTAGAAGTAGATTTATAGCCTATGAATGCTATGAGGCCACCTTGTTTGAGATGAGACTTGGTTAAGTCTCCATTTATATTTTACATTGCTTGCTTCTTGAATGTTGATTTATGCAATTAGTTTAGATTTCTTTTTTGCAATTTACTTTAAACAAAATGTGATTTCCTTCTAGCAAGAGTAATATAAGACTTTCCTTTCCTACAAAATAAAATATATTTCCTTTAATTCCATTTCATTTCTAGAAATATATATTAGCTTTGCTTCAATTTCATTGTCCTTTACACTTTTTCAAATAGAATAGATTTCATTTCTAGAAATATATCTTAGCTTTTCTTCATTTCATTGTCCTTTACACTTTTTCAAACAGAATAGATTTCATTTCTATCATTTACATTCTAGCAAAAGTAGAATAGGTTTTATTATTTCTATTTACCTTTTGCAACTTAGGACCGACGACTTTCCTAGATATTTGCTCATTTGAACTTGTCTCATTGCCTTCTTTCACCTATATCAAAGGGAGATATTTGCTCATTTGAACTTGTCTCATTGCCTTCTTTCACCTATATCAAAGGGAGTTAGACAAGGAAGAGTAAGGTGTATGTTACACATAGGGTATCGGCCCTCTTAAATTTGTACTAACCCTAGGTTGATAATTAAAGTTGGTAGTATTTGGAGTTGCAAAATTCTTCTTGCAATACTAAGCCTCATCAATGGATTTGACACATGTCCCCTTTAAAATAAAAATAAAAAATATTCTGTGAATAGAAAAGCAATTTTGGTTATAATAAAAAACAAAAATAAATATGCATGTTTAATTAGGTTTAATAAAAAAAATTCTAAAGCATTAATAATTCCAACCTCATTATGCCCACTCAATTTGTTTTTGATATTGCAACCCAATATGGTAAAAATATTTCACTCACTTAGTCATAAATAAAATATTTCAATGTCTACATGACCTAATATAATTTCATACCAACTTTAAAAGGAAATAAAATTATTAGAGGTAAAAAAAGAGTGTAAGTTGTTTAAACCTTATACTTTTCAAAGCTATTTCATCATAGAATTTAAATAAAGCATTTGAAGATCTATTCTAATTAAATTACATGGATATCAACTTCATATATATCTATATATAAAAATAAAATTTTAAAAGGAAATACTTCAATGTTTTGATGGCGATCCCGAGACAGTTGCGTGGAAAGACTTGCGTGGCAGCTAGTCCGTCCCTGGTTCTTCCCACGCTAGCACACACCGAGGTTTGGTGAGGGTTTATGGCACCTTCAATGCGCATCCAGCCCGGGGTTGGTCTCATTTTGTGTGAGCATGACATCTATGGTATGGCTCGACCTGTGCTCATTTGTATTGTTATTCATTTGAGTTATGCTTCTATTCCTCTATGGCTCATTTGGTTTATCTTTGGAAGAATATGGGTCTCTCTTTCTCGCTATCCTCTTGGTTCTTCTTTGGGTCTGGTCCTTTATCGTTTGCTAGTTATATGAATGTTTTTCGTTGGACCTGGTGGCTGTTGTACACCTAGTTTTCCGTGGAGGTATCAGGTTTGGTTTGTCATTTTGGGTATGCCTTATTTCTATTGTCTATGAATGATTCTTTTACAACTTGCAGGTGATGTTTTCTAACTAGGTTTTGGTTGCATTTCTCAGGCCTTCTACCTATTACTCTCGCCAATGGCTTGGCTACTTATTTGACAAGTAAAAACCCTGTTCCGATTCCATTGTTTTGCCTTCCTGTAGTTTTTATTAATGACCTTGCTCCTGGTGAGTAGGCTGTGGTATCATGGCACTTCAGCTGTTGGTTGCACTCAGGTTAGGGTTTCAACTCGTGGCTCAGTTGTGGAGTTCGGCCTCCCCTTCAGGTATTCGTCGTGGGTCAAGTTGCTTGTTTTTTCTCTGGTGTTTTTGTGTGCTATATAGCTATGCTTCCTCTATGGAAATATTCTTGTCATTGTGCAGGTATCCCTCTCCTCTTTGCTATGGTTGCAAGGTGCTGGCTCTCGGGGATGAAACGTCATGGTCTCTTCCTTGAAGATTTGGGTCCGATGTGCTTAAATCAAGTAGGGTCCTTCCTTGACTACACTATGTGGCTGCATTTTGGTTTTGGGCTATAGTTGTTTAACCCTTGGGGTTTCAGTTTGTTGGTTTGTCGAGACTTGGTTGCCTCCTGTGCAATGAGCCCATCCTGTCGATTTTGTTTTTTGTTCTGGGAATGTGTTTTAGCCTTCTGTTGTTGGTTTTCATGTCTGTTGTTTCGTCTGTGGACTGCTTTGGTCTATCTAGGTTGTGGAAACCCTCCTCAGCCTATCTCGTTTGTATGAAGGACTGTTGGTTATTTTATTAAGGGCTCTATGCCTTGAGGCCTGTGTGGAATCTGGAAGTTCTGTCTTGTACTTCCGTGGACCTGATGAATATATATATATATATATATATATATATATATATATATATATATATATATATATATATATATATATATACTGTAAATTTCTAATTTAAATCAAATAGTATGTATTTGGTAATGTACCTAGATGGTTTGGCTTTGTCGTATTTGATCCTTTCAGTCTCGGTGTGCAGTTTGAATGTTAATCACACAATTAGTTGTTTAATTGCTATGCATAGTAATTTATACTTGTCGCTTCTGAAATAGTGAATACCTGTAAGATTTCTTTAAATTCAAAAAACAATAAAATTATTCATAGTTATGTTTTCTTTCCTTTTTTTTCATCTAGATGGCAGTCACCCCACTTTTGATTTTGGGTTGCCTATTTATGCTTGTTGGCAGCCTCATACTGTTGAGGAACCACCCTCAGTTACATTATAGTTATTTTCCAGTTTCATTTCTAACTTATTTTAAACGAATCCTATTCTAACTACTGTTAAGTTTATAAATAAAAACATTGGCTGTAACGACCTTCATTTAAAAATAAAAATAAAACTAACTAAAAGTGAACTTAATCAAAACAACTTGTCCAGTTGTCACCTCCCTAGTCGGATGCTCCTGCATTAGGCTCCCGAGGTGAATGCATCTCATGGCTCCTGTCCATGAGCTCTTCAATCGAGTACTTGATGCTTTGAATCTGGCATGCATCCAACCAAGAACTGTCCTCAATTAGGCAATCCTTCCATTTGACCAGGTACTATAAGTAGTCTTTCCATCGAGTCCACCTAGCCACCTGAGTATCCAAGATTTGTTTGATCTCTATAGGCTTGGTTGGAGGCATCTGTTTAGCCCATGATTCAGTCTCTCCCTGGGTGTCCCGTGTGTGTTTTGTCGAACTGTCCTCCACATTAGCAATAATGTAAGGGTACAGGTCTGCCACATTGAAGATGGGAGAGATCCCTATACCGGGGGTAGTTGCAGTTCATATGAATTTGCAGAGAACTTTCACAGTATCCTATAGGGTCCTATTTTTTTCAGTTTCAGTTTGTTATATTCGCCTTTAGGAAACCTTTCTTTGCATAGATGTGCCAGTACCAAGTCCCCTACATTGAATTGCACTTCCCGCCCTTTTAAATCTACCTTCTGTTTATAACTTTGGCTATTGTCCTGTAATTTGGATTTCACTTGTTTATGAAGTTCATTGATCACCTTCGTGAATTCTTCATCATTAGCACTCCTTCATTCCAACCGACCCAAATCCCATAACTCATGCACACCATAGGGGTGCATCCCGTATAGGATCTGGAAGGACTTTTTCCCGTACTCCTGTTGGGTGAATCGTTATAAGTGAACTCTGCTTGTGTGAGTACGCGATCCCATTGTCATTAATTTTCACCAACTAGACTACGTAACCTATTCCTAGACTTCGGTTCACCACCTCAGTCTACCCATCAGTCTATGGGTGATAAGCTGCGCAGAAGTTTAGTTTGGTATCTAGCTTTTTCCACAAAGTCCGCAAAAATGACCTGTGAACTTCACGTCCCGATCTGAAACAGTAGACTTCAGAAAGCCATGTAATCTGATAATCTCTGTGAAGAACAAGTGTGCTACATGTGTGGCATTGTTGGTCTTCCTACAGGGAATGAAATGCGCCATCTTGGTGAAGCGATCCACCACCACCATGATTGAATCGAACCCCTTCTATGTTCTTGGAAAACCTAAGACAAAGTCTAAACTGACTGAGTCCCATGGTCTGTCCGGAATAGGCAGGGGTGTATATAATCCTGTATTTTGACTGTGTCCCTTCGCAAGCTGACACATCTTACACCTAGCCACAAATCTTTGTATGTCTCTACGCATTTTCGGCCAATAATAGAAGTGGCTCACTTGATCCAAAGTCTTATCAATGCCAAAATGTACGGCTAAACCCCCACTATGTTTTTCTTGGATTAAGTTTTCCCTCATCGAACATTCCGAAATACACAACTGTCCTCCCCTGAACAACAATCCTTCCTGTATGTTATAGTCTAGCCATGAACTATTGTCTCTCAACAGCAGATTCTGGCAAGCTTCGTACGCTTCCTTAAAGTCTGCATTTGTTTCATATAGATCCTTAAGATGCTCAATTCCTAACACCTGTACTCTTCTTTCCTATAAAATCAAATTTCTCCTGCTTAATGTATCTGCCACTTTGTTGGCTTGACCGTTGATGTGTTTCAATACAAATGTAAAACTTTGGAGGTACTCCACCCACTTCGCATGTTTATGGTTCAGCTTGTGCTGTTGCATAACATACTGCAATGCAGAATTGTTTGAAAACAAAACAAATTCATTTTCCATCAAGTAATGTCTCCAATGTTTCAGTGCTTGGACCATTACATAAAATTCCTTGTCGTAAGACATATACTTCTACCTACTCTCATTCAACTTCTCACTAAAATAGGCCACTAGCTTGTCCTCTTGGCTGAGTACTGCTCCACTGGCTATCCCACTGCCTTCGCAACGAACTTGAAAAGTTTGTTGAAATCTAGCAACCTCAAAATTGGTCTTTTGGTGATCTTCTTTTTCAGCAGCTAAAAACTCTTTTCCGCTGACTTCGTCCAATGAAAAGGTTGATTTTCCTTTTTAACGGTATCCACCATGGGTGCACAAATCCCACTAAAATCTTTTATAAATTTTTGATAAAAACTCATCAACCCATGAAAACTCCGCACTTCAAACAAACTCCTCGGGCATGGCCAACTAGTTATGGCTGCAACATTTTATGGATCCATCTTTAATTCATTTTCCAAAATCACAAATCCTAAATAAATCAATTCTTTCTTAAAAAAGTACACTTATTCAAATTTAACAACAATTTGTTTTGCTACAACTTTTCCAGGACATAACTGACATGTTGGAAATGTTCTTCCTCCATCTTACTGAAAATAAGGATATCATCTAGATATACAATCACGAACTTTCCAATGTATTCCTTCATCATCTCGTTCATCAAGCGCATGAGTGTGTTGGGTGCATTGCTCAGTCCAAATGGCATGAACAACCATTCATACAGGCCTTGATTGGTCTTGAAAGTTGTCTTCCATTTATCCCCTTCACGAACCGAATCTGGTGATACTTGATTTTCAAATCAAACTTCGAAAAATATGCTACTCCACTCAAACAATCCATCATGTTGTCCATCCATGGTAAAGGAAACTTGTACCTAATAGTGAACTTGTTAATTGCTCGAGAATCAATACACATCTGCCACTCACCTCCTTTCTTGGGAGCTAAAACAGTTGGGACCGCACAAGGACTTAAACTCTCCTAAATCAACCCTTTATCCAAAAACTCCTGTACCTGCTTCCTGATCTCTTCATTGTCCTTTGGACTTATCCGGTAAGTAGACTTGTTTGGTAAACTAGCCCCTGGAATGAAATCAATATGGTGACTGATACTACTTTTTGGTGGCAATTTATATGGTAGATCATCCACCACAATGTCACTAAACTCCTGCAGCATATCCTATATCTCCTCAGGTAAGTCAGTAATCTTAGTATGGATTAACACCGCTCTTGGCCTTCGCACAATTGCATATTTTACCTCATCATCTCCAATCTGTCGTAGAAACTCTTTTTCCTCCTAATAGTAATGCTTTTCTTCCACCATTTTCTACTATATCCTCCTCTTTCATGGGTACTAGCGTATGCTTTATCCCATCCTTAGAAAACTTGTAACAGTTTGTCTTCCCATCATGGACAACTTTCCTGTCATACTGCCATGGTCTGCCTAATATTATATGGCACACATCCATCGATATGATATCACAAGTTACTTTATCCTTATACCTACCAATGTGAAACTCCACTTTGCACTACTCATTAGCCAGTAGTTGGTGTCCTTTTCATAACCAAGACACCCTATATGGTGTTCAATGCTTCAATATTTTTAAACCTAGTTTTTCTAACATTTCAGTGGCTACCAGGTTGTCAGTGCTCCTGCTGTCAATAATCAATTTGCAGCATTTCCCATGTGATATACACACAGTTCAGAACATTGCTTTTTGTTGTGTCTGGTCAGCTAACTCTTTAGCCAGTTTCAACAATACCTTGTTTAACACTAAGGCTTCTCCCGTTTCAAGTATGTTCTCCACTTCTTATGGCAGTGCCTCTTCTTCTTCTGGTTGAGAAACATATGCTCCTCTTTGCCCTGCTTGATCACTTTTAGGACATTCAAAAGACCTGTGTCCCCACTTGTGACACTTGTAACACTGATAGGAATTTCCTCTACCTCTGCCATTACCTCTTCCTCGTTGGTAAGGCCTTCCTCCTCTAATGTTACCTTCTTTTTCAGTTGGTCCTATAGTTTTTGAACTGCTGCCCTCTTCATTGTTGTTGACAGTTCTTCCTCTGCCAAAAGACTATCCTCTTCCTCTGCCAGATCCATGTCCTCTTCTGGCATTCTACTTTCTGGCAATCTTTTCTTCTGCCTTCAAAGCACTTTGATAGGCTTCCTTTATGGACTTGGGGTAAATAATACTAATCTCATCTAATATCTCCATCCGTAAGCCATTCACAAACCTTGTTGTCTTATCTAGGGTATCTTCAAGATAACCCGCTTGCAAGTTCACTCTGTAGAATTCTTCCGTATACTCCTTCACAGTCATTACTCTTTGCTTCAGGTTCCGCACATGCCTATAAAAAGAAATCTAATAATATTTGGGTAGAAACTTACTCTTCATCTTGGAAATCATCATGTTCTACTTTTTGATCAACGGTTTATTTGACCTTCTCCTTTCTACCTGCACATTGTCCCACCTTAGTGCTGCATGTCCCTTCAGTTTGGTGGCTGCAAACCTGACCTTCTTATCTTCACTGATTTCTTCACACTTGAAATATTTATCCAGCTCACTAATCCAGTCCAACAATACCTCCATAGATAAATTGCCATCATAATTCAAAAGCTCTAGCTTCGGCTTGCTACTTGCCAACAAAACTGATCTCAATAATTTTATCTCTGGTCCCTCTTCGTCTGACCCATCCGTTGTGGCTGCAACTTCTTCTTCACTGTCATCACCACCTTTTGGATTCCTACACCTCCCTGCTTCCACTGCTGCCAATCGGGCACTTAGGATCCTAATTTATTCTCGCAACCCTTCATCAGATACTCTCCTGATAACTCTACCTCGACCTCTTCTTCCTACTTCCATTTTTTTTCCTTTGAGAAAAGAACTTCCTATGATACCAAAATTTGATGGTGATCCCGAGACGATTGTGTGGCAAGACTTACGTGGCAGCTGGCCCGTCCTTGGTCCTTCTCGCGTTGGAACACACTGAAGTTTGGTGAGGGTTTATGGCACCTTCAATGCGCATCCAGCCCGAGGTTGGTCCCGTTTTGTGTGAGCACGGTGTTTATGGTATGGCTCGACCTAGGCTCATTTGCATTGTTGTTCATTTGAGTTATGTTTCCGTTGCTCCATGGCTCGTCTGGTTCAGCTTTCGAAGAAGATGGGTCTCTGTTGCCCTCTATCCTCTTGGTTCTTATCTAGTTCCAGTCCTCTATCGTTTGCTAGTTATATGAATGTTTTTTGTTGGACCTGGTGGCTGTTGTACACCTGGTTTTCCGTGGAGGTCTCAAGTTTTGGTCGCATTTCATAGGCCCTCTACTTGTTATTCTCGTCAATGGCTTGGCTGCTTATTTGACAGGTAAAAACCCTATTCTAATTCCATTGTTTCGCCTTCTTGTAGTTTTTATTAACGACCTTGCTCCTAGTGAGCAGGTTGTGGTATCATGGCACTTCTACCATTGGTTGCCCTCAGGTTGGGGTTTCAACTTGTGGCTCGGTTGTGGAGTCAGGCCTCCCCTTCAGGTATTCGTCGTGGGTCAAGTTCCTTGTTTTTCTCTGGTTTTGTTGTGTGCTATATAGTTATGCTTCCTCTCTGACAATATTCTTGTCACTATGCAGGTATCCCTCTCCTCTTTGTTGTGGTTGTAAGAGGCTGGCTCTCGGGGATGAAATGTCGTGGTCTCGTCTTTGAAGATTTGGGTTCGATGTGCTTAAATCGGGTAAGGTCCTTCCTTGACTGTGCTCTGTGGTTGCATTTTGGTTTCAGGCTATAGTTGTTTAACCATTGGGGTTTTAGTTTGTTGGTCTATTGATACTTGGTTGCCTCCTATGCAACGAGCCCATCCTGTCGATTTTGTTTTCTGTTCTGGGAATATGTTTCCACCTTCTGCTATTGGTTCTCGTGTCTGTTGTTTCGTCTGTGTACTACTTTGGTCTATCTGGGTTGTGGAAACCCTCCTCGACCTATCTCGTTTGTATGAAGGACTGTTGGTTATTTTTTTGAGGGCTCTGTGTCTTGAGGCCTGTGTGGAATCTGGAAGTTTTGTCATGTACTTCCATGTCTATATATATATATATATATATCTATCTATATGTACTGTAATTTCTAATTTAAATCAAATATTATGTATTTGGTAATGTACTTGGATGGTTTGGCTCTGTCGTATTTGATCCTTTCAGTCTCGGTGTGCAATTTGAATGTTAATCACACAATTTGTTGTTTAATTGCTATGCACAGTAACTTATACTTGTTGCTTCTAAAACAATGAATACCTATAAGCTTTCTTTAAATTCATAAAAAAAATAAAAAAATTAGAGTTATGCTTTCTTTCCTTTTTTTTCATCTAGATGGCAGTTACCACAATTTTGATTCTGTGTTGCCTATTTATGCTTGTTGGTAGCCTCATATTGTTGAGGAACCACCCTCAGTTACATTATAGTTATTTTCCAGTTTCATTCAGTTTCATTTCTAACTTATTTTAAACAAATCCTATTCTAACTACTGTTCAGTTTATAAATAAAAACATTGGTTGTAATAGCCTTTATTTAAAATTAAAAATAAAACTAACTAAAAGTGAACTTAATCAAAACAACTTGTCCAGTTATTGCCTCCCTAGTCGGATGCTCCTGCATCATGTTTTATAAAATAAATCATTCAATGTCCATAGGAAAAAATAATTGAATGTTGATAAATAAAATAAAAAATATAAAGTAATTTATAATAGGAATAATAAAAGGGAGATATGTAATTCATTTAATTCTTGACATCAAATTTAAATGTGATATTTAAAAATATTATTAATAATAGTAAAATTCAATGTGGGTCATTAATATAACATTTTAATATGCAGGATTAAATAATATTGGGCTATACTTAAAAATATATTAATAACAAAAAAAATTATTTTAATGTGGACAATGTAGTATATAGATAAAATGTCTCAATGCGTGTTTTATGTACTATATTTTAACTTGGATTATAAAAGCAATTGAAAAAAATAAGTTTTTTATGGGTAGAGCATTTAAAGTAGTCTCACTATTTTACATTTTGGTTCCTTTTAGGTATAATTTTTTGTCAATATTCCTTGAAATCCAACAAATGTTTTTATTTTACTTACAAGTTTAAGTTATGACCACTATATAGCATTCAAAAATACAATGTAAAAATATAAAGTTATATATTGTATATATAGAGAGGGAGAACCATTACAAATTCATTGGGATCTATCAAGGAATGAGACATATGTAAATTTTTTTTTCAAATTTTGCACTCTAAAAAAAGTTTGCACCTGATGAGATTTGAACACCACACATACTAGATCGATGCTTAAAATGGACATATTTACTTCAAAATGATATTCAAGATCTATTTTAAAGAGATACATAAAGTGGAAATGTGATAAAATAAAAATATAGATTAATTTATTTTGTGACTTCATGAGAAATTCTAACATGAAAATAATTTGTATAAAAAAACCCCACCAATTATTTATCAAACTTTCAAAAACCCAATCAATAAACATCTGTGGTTTCCTTTTTCAAAACTTATTGTTCCTAACCCTTCAACTACATTATAATTATTAGAAGAAGTAGATAGTCTAGAGAATTTGTAAACCTAGCTACTCATTAAAAAATTTTAAAAATGCATTATTTCTTGAACTTGCAATACAAATTATCAATGAAAAAATTCATTGAAATGTTCTTGAAGGAAATAATTATTTCAAATATTTTCAAAGAAAAAAATTATTTGGGGAGTTATCTTGAGGAAGTTAATTATTAAAAATACTCTTCAAGGTATATTTAGTAATACTTGGAGGAAACCATTAAGAAATAATTAAATGAAATAGATATGCATAATCAATCCTCCACATTAATTATTGACAAGATTGTCTTCATTTTTCATTAACAACTAATTACTAATATACAATTACATATATAGATATAAATACAACACAAGGATTACAACATCCACAAACATTACTATCCAAATCTAGACACAAACACAGAAACCACTCAAAGCATACAAACACAAACATACAAACCACTCAAAACATCTAACACATAGACTACATTAAAAAAGAGAATGTTAAGGTCAACTTAGGAAAAGAAAACATAATATAAAGTCACCAAAGAGATTTTAACTATGACCAAACACAAAAATAAAAATAAAACATGATATAAAGTCACAGAGCTTTTAACGGTTGTGAAATGCAAAAACATAAAAACATAACTTTTTAACAATAGGGAAAAGTGCCTACAAGCTTTATGTATAATGGAAATATTCAAATTTATTAACTCACCAACCTTAATGCAAGTCCAACAAAGATTGTATTGACACATCATTGCTTTAAATTCTCAAACATATACATAATAATGATAATAGAAAAATGAGACATTATTGCTGACAACTGGAACCAACATAGATCCATCTAACTCCATATCTATCATTGATATGGGAGGGATCAAATCCTTGATTTTAGACTTTTTTGATCCATACTAATTTTGATAATGTCTTTTGGATTAATCACAATATAAGTTGTTGGTTGATGTTTCAAACCATCTAATGTGTTTCATCCTCAGGACAAAGTTGAGGATGAAGCACATTAGATGGTTTGAAACATCGACCAACAACTTATGATGTGATTAATTGAAAGACATTATCAAAATAGGGATCAAATTCCTCAAGGTGCAACATTTGCTCAAGTGCTACACTCCAAAAAAAAGATTTGCATATCTATAGATTTGATCCCTCTTAGAACATGATAGATGTAGAGTTAGATGGATCTATACTGGTTTATTTGATTTGCCTCCCTTTTATCATTTCACAATGTCTTAAAAATAAATCCAACTTTAAACTCTAAAACATCCACACAAATACATCTAACTAAAAATATTTCATACATAAATAAAGAACAAGAAATTTGAAAAAAAGAGAGTCAATAGAATGATAGTCATATGAACTACAAATATTCCATACATAAATGAAGAACCATAAGTTTGAAAAAAAGAGAGAGACTCAATACAATAATATAGTCATATGGATTGAGCACGTAATCTCTTCTTAAGATTTTTAAGAACATTGTTAATAAAAAAAAAGGTAAAAGGTTAACTGATTACGTTTAAATACATGGTCATATAGATAGATCTTGATCTTGTTCTTGTTCTTATGACATGGTCATATGGATAGATCTGGTTCTTGTTCTTAGAATTAAAAATCTTGTCTATGGGTACAAACTGAATTGATATATCATTTAAGTGGTCACTTAAACATAAAACTAATATTTTTGAGAAATTATATATATATAAATATAATTTTTTATAAAAAATAATAATATTATTATATAATTAAAAAAATACAATAAATGAATTTGATTATATTCAAGCATCCATGCTATGTTTGTTATGAAGAATTCCAAAGATCCCATCATGAACCTGCAAAAACGGTAAGAGGATGTAGATAAGTATAGTTGCAGAATTAATAAATGGTCATGACATAAAAAGGAACATAACGCCTGTGTTAAAGGTGAATATTCACCCTAAACAAAAAAAAATTTAAATAATACCCACCAGACTCGAGCCTTTCGTCTCATGTAATTTCCAAGGAACACTTTGCTTTTCTTGAGGCTAGACAAACCCATGATGTGCTTGGGACTTCCATGGGGTTTTTGAATGCAATAAAAACGAAGCAGAAGTGGGGCTTCCATTTTTAAAATATCTTATAATATTTATTTCTATAAAAATATAACATTATAAATAAAGAATGAATATATGTTTTAAAAGCACTTAAAATATATGTTTTAAAAGTACGTATTTGATAATATTTTAAAAATAAACTAATATATTACATAATTTTAATGTCTCAAAGTTTATTTTTATATTTTTTTTAACCATATTAAAAAATTATATTAAAATTAATTATATTTTTAAAAATAATTAAAATAATTTTTAATTAAATTTTATATTATATACATTTTATAATCTAATATTCAGTGTTGCGTAAACCTTTTTTCAGCCCAAACACTAAAGTTACGTTCGATTTAAACGCAATTTAATTAAAAGGAAAGAACAGAAAAGTTGACTGAACAACTTATCTCACACACATCATTATTCCTTTTCCTTTGCTATCTCATTGAACCAAATTTCAAAAGTTGGGCATATATCATTTATTCCTTTTCCTTTGCTATCAAATCTAACCAAATTTCAAAAGTTGGCATATATCATATATCATTTCTTAAGGCACCTAATATTTACTGTATTATTGATTTATTAATGTGGCATATTGTATTATATCCTAGTTAAATTTAAGTAAATACTAGTTAAATTTAAGTAAATATATTATTTAACAATAAATATATGACTAATTTAAAAAAAAAACGGCCTGGAGTATGCCGTAAAACTGCTTCTGCTTGGCTAAGAGCTCGTCTTCCTCGGACGTAAGGAAACAGGTTAACGGCCCAAGACCCAGAGGCATCTGGCAGGAGTGAAAGCCTGCTCCCTTACGGACCACCAGCGGGTTATTACAGGTGGCGTGGTTTTCCTTGATAACGGTGATGAGTCAAATGACATTCGCGGATAGCAGCCAGAGATGGTTGTCCTCACTGTTGGTTTGACACCTGAGTTTGATAGGTTTTGCCACCTTCGGAAGGAAAAAAAAAAAAAAAAATTTAAAAAAAAAAAAAAAAAAAAGTGGAGGAATCAAAAGTGGTTTCAGGAAAAATAAAAAATAAAAAAAAAATTCAAATTTTTTTGTAGAGAGAGTGTTTAATCAAATTTTTGATGGTAGAAATAGATTCAACACCATCAAAAAAATTTGAGACACCTAAAATCTTGGAGTTTAAAGACTAACTTAAATTTACAAAAATCCCTACTAAATTTTCTCAAAATATGACTAGAATTTCCATGACTTTCATGACAAAAAAACCAATCTCGTTAAACTAAAACATAAATATATACCATTCCACATATTAATGAATTAATAACACTATAAATATTTATTACTATTTCTTAAAATAATAAGAAATAATAAACTGCTTTTAAGTAGATAACTGAAATTTCCCTTTCAAAGCCAACCACATATCGAATAGCCGTACTTCAGCATTAGGAACACTGTTTTAAATCTTTATTGCTATCAAGATTCCCACGTCTCTCTCCAGAGCGGAATTACACATTCTTTTCCACTGTGCCCGTTTTGACCTACTTTCTTTCCAAGATTCCCTTGGGCTTTCTGAGATCGACATGACGGATTAAATTTTCTACCGTGTCACACATTTCATGTGGAACCACACTGCTGACCTCCTGTATTTTCGCCTTTCCCTATTTTTTCGCATTTTCCAGGAATTTCGTTACACGAATTTTATCTAATTGTATCTTTTCTTAACATATTTTTTAATAAAGAAAGTTTATAAGAAACTTGATTCATTCATAATTTTTTCAATTTTTAAATAGATTTGAAATAAAATGGATAAAAAAATTATATGATTTGAATAATTTTCAATTAATTATATAAAAATTAAAATATATTTAATAGTGAATATAATATTGATGATAATTTTAAAGTAGTTAAAGTGAATTTGAGTCAGTGATGAAATTAATCTATGGAGGATTGAGGTTTCAATAACCTATGGTTTTGGTCATGGTATTCTCATATTATGGAATCTACTTAAAGGCATTATAAGTCTATCGTAACTTTTTTTTGGGGCCATTGCAAACACACGTTAAAAAGCAATACGGAGACTATCAAAAACTATGTAAGAATTTGGAGTGGAATTACATAATAAAATGGTTGGCACCCATTTTATACATGGTTTGGATTGGAATTACATAATAAAAGGGGTGGCCTTTTTTAGTGGAGGTAGTTTATATTTACTAAATCACAAAAAATCTTTTCGAGTGAATTTATTTGTGTTTTTGTGTCCCTATTATATATTAATCTTTCTCTCCTATTTCATAACAATTGGAATCAAAGCTTAAATTAGGTAAGTTGGAAAGTGGCTTGGACATTTCTCATATGATGGAGAATAAGTGATGTTGGTAGATCTATCACGTGGATACTCAAATATTCAAAGAAATGCATAGATATGAATATATGAGGTGTACCCAAAAATTCAAAGAAATGCATAGATATGAATATATGAGAAGGTTTACTAGATGAATGTTTTAATATAAGTGGAAGAGGCACATCCCTAGGTGAATAAACCATAAGAGCACAAAATGTTGTTTGACTTACAATGATAATTAGTGGTCACACGTGAATGAGAGAAGATTTACCAATTGGGCATTTTAATAGAAGTGGAAGAGGCACAAACCCAACCCTAAGTGATTACACCATAAGAGCACCAAAAGTAGTTTGGCTTACAATGATGATTAATGGCCACATGCTAATGGGAGACCATGTGGAGAGTAAAAAGAGACGATGTGGAGAGTAAAAATGAGGTTTGAAGGTTGGATCGTGGTGAGAAGAATGCACTGGAGGCATAAAAAAATTGATTTCAAAAGCATGTGTATATGGTGAGATAAAGGTTAGATAGCTACATGGATGAGGGGTTGTAGATGGAGTTGATGGTGGTGGGGCTTGTGAAGGAACTAACATGTTATAGAAGTTAAAAATAATGGAGAAATGGTTATATGGTTGTAACGTATCTCCTTAGTTTAGGATTAGTTCCTATAGTTTAGGAGGTTGTTTACAACTACCTATTTTTCAGTGATGTATTTAATATTGTAATATTCATTTGATGTAATGTAGAGTGAACGAGAGTGAGAGTCTCCTCTTTGTTTGAGTGCAGTCTCCCAGGTGCCGTACACACCTATGAGCTGCAACTCCTTCATTTAATTCAAAGTGTGATTTTTATCTTGGTATCAGAGCTTAGGATAGAGATAGCCTCATTTTTTTTTAGGGATGTATCATTAGTTACATTTCTGTAGTGGTAGGAGTGCATGTAAATGTATTTGTGTGATCAGGTGGAACTGCAGTAACACCTGGAGCGAAGGGTCTCAGATGACTGATCATCTCTGAGCCGGAGAAAAGGTTGAGCAATTGGCGCGGATTTTTTGAAGACAGTCGCGCCAATCCAGAACAAAACAGATTGGCGCTATTTTTTAAAGAACAGACGCGCCAATTGGCGCTGGTTTGGGGCTGATAAGCGCGCCAACAAAATTATAACTAAATTGGCGCGGATCCGTGGCTGTTAAGCGCGCCAATTTCCGTGGACACCGTGAATTTTTCTTTTCTGCAATTGGCGCAGATTTGTAGCTGTTCAAAGCGCCATAGAGCCAACCTCTTTCTCTCTGGAAATCTGCAATTTTTGTTGCAGATCGGAGTTGCCCGGTGGTGGCACGTGGAGATTTATGCTCGGTGGTAGTAGATTTGATTTGCCCGGTGGTGGCGAATTGAGGTTCCTTGATCCGCTCGGATCGGACCTGCCCGATGGTGGCGAATTGGGGTTCCGTGATCTGCTCGGAGGTAGTAGATCGGATCTGCCCGGTTGTGGCGAATCAAAGCTCTGTGATCTGCTCGGTGGTAGCAGATCGGTTTTGCCCGGTGGTGGCACAGTGAAGTCCCTGATCTGTTCAGTGGCAATAGATCGGACTTGCCCGGTGGTGGCACAGTGAAGTTCCTGATCTGTTCAGTGGAAGCAGATCGGACTTGCCCGGTGTTGGCCGATTGGAGTGTTCAGTTGGGCGAAAATGAACAATAGTATAGATTCATACCTATACGAGTCTAGCAAACTCGATGGAACGAATTTCTCCAACTGGAAATTCAAAATGCAAACTTTGCTGGAGAGCATAAATGCATGGGCGATCGTTGAAGGAAATGAGCCGAGATCTGGAACAGCGACTCAAGAACAAGACTGGGATAAAAGAGAAACGAAAGCAAAAGTTATACTGAAGATGTCCGTTAAGGACAATATTATCCCACATATTAGAGATTCCAAGTCAGCCGCTGATCTATGGACAACGAACAAGAATCTATACGAGACTCAGAATACAAATCGTGTTCTGGCACTCAAGGGAAAATTGTTTGCATTGAAGATGGACGAGAATGAGTCCGTTGGGGGATTCATGGCCAGAGTCAAGGATCTGAGAGACAAACTAGGAGCTATTGGAGAAAAGTGTCCGACTCAGATCTAGTTACACTCACATTGAACAGAATGACGGATGAATATCAGACATTCATCACAGGACTGTCAGTGAGGGAGAAAGCCCCTTCATTTGATGAGCTGACAGCGATTCTGCTCTAGGAGGAGGAGTGAAGACAGAATCTGAAAACTCAGAGCAATGACCTAGCTCTGATGGCAAAGAGGCGACAGTACAGAGGAAAGCAACATCAGCACCAGCAACCGCAGCAGCAGCAGCAGAAGGGGGCTAGCTCTTTTCAAAAGAGACCATTCAGAGGTATGACTGATAATTATGTTAAGAGATGTTTTTATTGTGGGAAACCTAGTCATCAGATTAAAGAATGCTATAAGAGGCAGGCAGATGAAAGAAAAGGAAAACAGAGGAAACATCAGGGCTATTTTTCTGGAGAAGAGGAGGACCACAGCCATGATCTTCGACTATTCACAGTCGATTGTGCTCTTTCAGCATCAAAGGGAGATGAGGACGGCATAAGGTATGTCGACTCTGGCACATCCTCACACATGACCGGTAAGAAGGACTGTTTTGAATTTCTTGAAGAATCTCCATGTGGATCAAAAATTTATCTAGGAGATGACAGTGGGTATGAGATCAAAGGATGTGGAGATATTCCTGTGAAGCTACCTAGTGGCGACATTAAACATCTTAAAAATGTATTATATGTTCTAGGAATTAAGAAAAAATTGATCTTTGTCTCAATGATTATAGACCAGGACATGCAGGTGCAATTCTTTAAGAATGGTTGTGTCATTAAGGATAGCCAGATGGAAACAGTTGCAACAGGAGTGCGCATGGGGAATTTGTACAGATTGGATTCGAAGAGTATGCCACGACAAGCAATGGTTGCAGCTGGATCATCAGTCGAAAATCTCTGGCATCAGAGAATTGGACATCTCAATTTGCAAGACCTCATCTTACTTCAGAAGAAAGGTATGGTCAAAGGACTCCCTGTTTTTCATAATGTCAAGCTGGAATGTGATGGATGTGCATTAGGGAAAATGCATAGAGAAGAGTTCCCTTTGCATGTCAATAGAAAGGAAAGAGACATCCTAGAACTAGTGCATACAGATATTTGTGGACCTATGCAAACTAGGTCCTTAGGAGGTGCATATTATTTTCTGTTGTTTACAGATGACTGCACTAGGCTTTCATGGGTGTATTTTTTAAGTAAAAAGAGTCAAGCCTTTCGGTACTTTAAAGAGTTCAAATCTATGATAGAGAACCAAACAGGAAAGAGGATAAATATTCTCCGCTCGGATCAAGGGGGAGAATACAGGTTAGGAGAGTTCATGAACTTCTGCAAGCAGCATGGGATTATGCAGCAATTCACAGTGCCACACACTCCACAGCAGAATGGAGTAGCATAATGCAAGAATAGAACTCTTGTGGAGTGCGCCAGAAGTATGCTTCAAGGTAAAGGTATATCAAATGGTATTTGGGCAGAAGCCATTAATACTGTTGTTTATTTAAAGAATAGGAGTCCTACTAAATATCTAGGCTTCAAAACCCCCTTTGAAGTATTGTTTGGACTCAAACCAGCAGTTAGTCATCTATGAATATTTGGATCTAAAGCTTATGCTCATATACCAAAAGCAGATAGAAAGAAGTTAGACCCCAAAGCCTTGAAATGTATATTTGTAGGATATAGCATAGAGTATAAGGCATACAAGTTATATAATCCTGTGACTCATAAAGTTTTTGCAAGCAGAGATGTTATTTTTCATGAACAGACTGAAGATGGAAAGGAAGACTCTAGAAATGACAGCCACATTCCATTGCTGATAGAGATGAACAGTGACGAAGATGAAGAGCAGGAGCAGGAGCAGAAACAGGAAGAAGTAGCAGCAGATAGTGTAATAAGTGATGATGCAGGCCCGAAAGTGCTGAAACAGATAGAGTTGAGGTAAGTCCTCTACCTAGAAGATCAGGTAGGAAGACTAGACTACCTGAAAGATTGAAAGGCTATGCTTTAATGTCCAAAATTTTAAAGATTGTAGAACCTTCAAATTATGAAGAAGCATGTAAATCAGATGAATGGAGGGTTGCAATGCATGAGGAAATTGAATCAATATATAGAAATCATACTTGGGATTTAGTTGAGTTGCCTGAAGGAAAAACCCCTATAGGTTGTAAGTGGCTGTATAAACCTAAGATAAATGCAGATGGGAGTGTAGAAAAATTCAAAGCTAGACTAGTGGCAAAGGGTTATTCACAGCAAGAAGGCATAGATTTTGATGAGAACTTTGCCCCTGTAGCTAAACTAAATACAATTAGAATGCTAATCTCTTTAGCAGCAAAACATAAATGGAAGCTACACCAGCTAGATGTTAAGTCTGCATTTCTGAATGGAGAATTAAAGGAAGAAATTTATTTAGTACAACCTCCTCGTTTTGTGAAAAAGGGGCAGGAGCATTTAGTGTGTAAATTGCATAAGGCACTTTATGGTTTGAAACAAGCACCCAGGTCATGGTATGAGAAAATTGATTCATTTTTTATACAGCATGGTTTTCATAGGAGCCTCAACGACCCAAACCTGTATACCAAGATAAATAAACAGAGGCAAATCATTTTGATTTCTTTGTATGTGGATGACATGATTATAA
The DNA here is from genome assembly GCA_031772625.1 of Pinus tabuliformis. Classification (NCBI taxonomy): domain Eukaryota; kingdom Viridiplantae; phylum Streptophyta; class Pinopsida; order Pinales; family Pinaceae; genus Pinus; species Pinus tabuliformis. Next base: position 286,838,285 of record CM062820.1, on the reverse strand, counting down.
CAAGAAATGCAAATAATTTGATCAAAGAAATCAAGTAGCAAATGTCATAGGTATTTGAAATGAAAGACCTTGGAGATCTTCATTATTGCCTAGGTTTGGAGGTGTGGAAAGATTCTGGTCAGACTTTTCTAACTCAAGGAAAGTATGCCAGAACCTTGTTGGAAAGATTCAGAATGGAACAGTGTAAAATAGCAGCAACACCATCTCAAGTTAAGCAGTGATGATGGCACAAAACAGGTGGATGCCACTTTGTATAGACAGCTAATGGGAAGTTTGATATATCTCACGACAACTAGACCTGATCTGGCATATTCTGTTAGTGTGATGAGCCAATTTATGTCCAGACCACTTGAAAGTCACTGGATTGCAGCAAAATGTGTGTTGAGGTACCTTAGTGGTACTTGTAATTATGGTATTTTATACACTGATATTTCTGATGTTACTTTAGCAGGTTATTCAGATTCTGATTGGGCAGGTGACCTGGATGATCGTAGATCCATCATAGGTTATGCATTTAGTATTGGATCCGGGGTTATTTCGTGGAGTAGCAAAAAGAAAAGTACTGTAGCATTATCATCATGTGAAGCTGAGTACCAGGCCTTGTGTGCAGCTACATGCGAAGCTATCTGGTTGAGGAGATTGCTTAGTGATGCAGGCAAAGGACAGAAAGAAGCAACTGGCATAAAAACTAACAACCAAAGCACAATAAAGCTTGCATACAATCCAGTTTTCCATAAAAATACTAAACATATTGACACTCAGTTTCATTTTGTTCGAGAAAAGATACAGTCAAAAGAAATATGTGTGGAGTATTGTAATACTTGTGATAATTTATCTGATATTTTTACTAAGCCTCTAGGGCGAGTAAAGTTTGAATTATTTAGAGGGATGTTAGGAGTGCAGAATAACCCTTTCTCCATTAGGGGGGGGAGTTAAAAATAATGGAGAAATGGTTATATGGTTGTAACGTATCTCCTTAGTTTAGGATTAGTTCCTAGAGTTTAGGAGGTTGTTTACAACTACCTATTTTTCACTGATGTATTTAATATTGTAATATTCATTTGATGTAATGTAGAGTGAACGAGAGTGAGAGTCTCCTCTTTGTTTGAGTGCAGTCTCCCAGGTGCCGTACACACCTGTGAGCTGCAACTCCTTCATTTAATTCAAAGTGTGATTTTTATCTATAGAGAGTTGTAGTAGTGCATAAACAACTTAATTCATTTGATCCAACTTGTAAACCGTAGTCATATTCATCCTTTGCATACATAGAAAGGATGGAGGATTAAGTTGTCTAATGAACCACTTGGATTGGTAAGAGGGTGACATGTCCACTAGTATTCTAGCTTGAGGGGGGAATATGATATCTCCATATGTGAGGTGAAAAAGTGTCATAAAAAAGTGGCTGGATACCCATCTCTTCCTTGGATGGTAACTTTTTTATATGTACTTCAACAAATATATTAGTACAAAGTTAATCTCCCAAAGTCAAGTTTAAGCGGGGAGATTGTTAGGGTAATTAGGGTAAACTTGACTTGGGTATAGAGTCAATTTATGGTTGAGGAAGGTTTAATGTTTCAATAACTTAGAGTTTTTCACATAGTATTATTATGTATCCATTATGAATGAATGGTAAAAAACAATATAGAAACTGTGAAAACTGAAAATTTTGACGAAATAACAAAAAGCCCAACCACTATTGAGTGCACAACATAAATTATAATATATATATGTTTGACAGAATAACAAAAAGCCCAACCACTATGGAGTCTTGAGATGACTAACACTCCTAACCAGTGGTTTGAGTAGCTCCCATCCAAAGGCATTTAAGTCATCAAAATCACTTGAGCATCCCTCCCTGTCGTCAAAATCACTTAGCATTTGCTCCCATCCAAAGGCATAACTCCCATCCAAAGGCATTTAAGTCGTCAAAATCACTTGAGCATCCCACGCGGTCGTCAAAATCACTTGAGTATCCCACCCAGCCTACTTGGCATTTGCTCCCATCCAAAGGCATAACTCCCATCCAAAGGCATTTAAGTCTTCAAAATCACTTGAGCATCCCATGCGGTGGTCAAAATCACTTGAGTATCGCACCCAGCGTAAGCCACACCAACCTTTAACATAAATAATTTTTTTCACGAATAACATTGACCAAAAAATGTTATCACTCTACCCATAAACATATTTGTTTCTATTTTCATAATAAATAATATATTATTTTCTTAATCCACGTATAAAATCAAATATCTATTGTTTAATTAGGAGAGATATACACACATTCAAAATATCTTCCCGCAAAAGCACATAGACCAGATTCACCTCCATCATTACAATTAACTTTTAGAGATGCCATACACGATCGAGATATAGAATGGAATATATCTCATTGGATGTGAAATATACGCTCAGATCCGACATATATTCCCGCAAATATTTTGATTTTTGAAAAGGTACAGGTTTCTTATCGCGTTCACATACCTTACTATCTCATAACTTCTATTGCTTTCAACATCGATTTGTGGAGATGTCATGTTCATAACAGTAAATGGATATTCTTTCTGTCAAAAAGTGTTTGGTTTCACATGTAAGACTTTGAACGTTGAAATGGATTTTCTTATCCATTAAGTTTTCCTTTTCGTTGGTAAGATTTTGAACATTTTGTTAATAGAACAAATTAGAAAATTTATTTAACTAAAAATAAATGTTTTCATGGTAATAAATAATTTACAAAATTTATTCATACATAGAATACTAAATTCATTAAATTTAAGTTGATTTTTTTTTTTAAAGAAAAATCATGGAGAAAGGGTTTAGTAGATTTTTATTATCACAATGAAAATATTTATACATTTCACTAGCTTCATTCTTTCTCATCCATACATTTCCTTTTTTACTCACACCCTTATATATACAAATATTTCATTATAATACCATGGGCCCAATACCATGGGTTATGAATGGGCCCAATACCATGGGTTATGAATATCATGGGCATTAACAATTTTGACTTGATATGGTCTCACGTCTAACAATCTCCCACTTGAGACCTTCTAAATGTTTTAGACATTGTTTTCTCTTCTCACTACTAACCCTTTCCTAGGATTCAATTTTCTCAAGTGTGCATTACTCCACCTAGGGTTCTACAAAGTTCTTGTTTATCCCTTGACAAAGTCTTCGTTAACATATTAGCGGATTTGTAGTGTGTATTTTCTGCAATTGTAATAGCTCATCATTTAACATTTGGCTCATCCAATGATATAAGACATCAATTTGTTTTGTCTTAGAATGATATGCTGGGACTTTTTGCTAAATTAATAACACTTTGACTATCAAAATGCAACAAATATTAGTTGGAAATAATTAATTCCTACTTGTCTATGGTTGTAATTGTCTATTTGAGGAGTTTGTTCCTACATAATAGGAATTTAGTTTCTCCTAGTTTAGTGTGTGGTTGAGAGAATCTCTCAACCACACTACAGTACGTCTAAGATAGCATTCCTATCTTGAGACTATTGATTGTATAAATATGTGTGTAATTTCCTCATTCAAAGTGAATAGAATATATTATTGGGTGTCTGTAATTTTATCTTGGTATCGGAGCCCATGAGGGCCTGGCCCCTCTTGGGCTTGGCCCTCCCTGGGCATAAGAAAATAAATCATTTATATTAGATTTAAGATTGTTTGTCCATCGAGTAGCATTGAGCAGCGCCCTTCTATCAGAACGGGCCATAAGCGTGGATTTGAAGGGAAAAATTGCGCTGCTTCATTTGGAGGTTGACCCGTGGAGTTTGATAAGATTCAAGGTGGCGTGGAAGTCGAAATCTGAGTGGATCTGTAGCAGTGGGAGCTCAAGATTCTGCGTGCAGAGTTGCAGAATTGTCGTGGAGGACCATGGTGTTTGAATAGTGCTTTCTCTGATTCCCCAAATTGGGTCTCTGGAGGACAAGACTGTCTTTTAATTCTGCCTGCTCCGCTTCCGCCAGATGGGTTTATGGAGGACCCGATTGTTTGAATTACGGTTGCTCGTAGCTTCTCAACCGCTTGACGGAGTATATATATTGATTTTTTAGAAGGGCTCGTTTGTCGAAGCTCTCAGAGGCGTCTAGTTTCTTGTATTGCGCTTTCTTTATCGCCTTGGCCTCCGAATCTACCAAGGAGCTCGAAGGTGGGTGATCTTTAGTCAGCGCTGGCGCGGGAATCGAAACTGGAGAAGCGGATTCGGGATTGTTGTTAGGCGGACTGGCAGGCAACAAATGTTACCTCACCGCAGCGGGCATGTAAATACATTTCGTCGAGAGCGTTGAACAATACAGTACCATATATGAATGTATATATCGCATGTGCTGTTAGTGAATATATTGTCGCATTATTCGATCTTTAAAAGTGGAACTCTGCCTGCGTGGATCCATCGACCTGCGACGCTAATCCATTTAGTTTTCTAAGAAAGAAGTTCTTGTCATGGAAAGCCGACCGAGATGACTGGGAGTATTCTGAAGAAGAAGAAGAGGAAGAGAAAGGGCTCGCTGATGGTGGTCTTCAGGATAGTACTGACAGTGAGGCCGAGACCGACATGCCTGGATACCCGAGTGGAGATTCAAGGTTGATGAAGGGAAAGAGATCCAAGAGGTCTAGGTATCGAGTCTCATCGGCTGCTCATTTTCAGGGCGCAGAGAATTCTGTTTCTGAAGAAGAAGACATGGCGATCTGTCTGGTCATGCTGGCAAGAGGAGTGAATACTCGAAAGTCAAAGGATGGAGCTGAGGAGTCTGCTAATTCCGGATCAAGGGACATGAAGGAACCAGTGCCAGAGCCTCGATTGGATGCTTTCAAGATTATGAAGAAAAGAAGGATTAAGAGGGCTGAGGACGAGACTGAAGAAGTAGCCAGCGCAAATCAGTTGATGGGAAATCGCGCCGTGAGAGGGTTTCTGTTGCTGAGGAAAGAAACCTACCAGCAGCTGCATTCTTCATTCAAGGAAGAGAACAACTTTGTGGTAGATTTGAAGGAAAAAGCATTGTTGTTTGTGCATACTTGGGTAAATGTTTTTTTGGTGAAGTATTTTTTTGGAATTTAAATTGATATACATATTGAGATTAGCCACTTCAATATGAAGTTATTTTGTTAGAATTGGCTATTCTAACAAATGACAGGTTCATGGAAGTTCCAAGAATTTATTTGACAAAGATGCCCAAGATGTGAACAATGAATAGATGAGGTAAAGCAGCAGCAACAACGGTTATGGTGGACAACAAAGTAGATTTTTGTTTGAGTTAGTGTGGCTTGTGGAATAGACTCCCTAGCATGTTATTGTAATAGTCATTGTATGTACCCAGAAACTCCAAAATGTGGAATCAGATGTAAGATTTTTAAAGGCATCTGAAAGTTCGTGGTGATCTTAAAACCACTTTGTAATGGTTTATGGTCAGCCTGAAACCATCTTTTATCACTTGAAAGTGAGGGTTGGTGGTGAGCCAGAAACCATCTATATGGTCTTTGTGACTGAAGTGCCTTTGTGGCCAGCTTGCCTTTGTGGCTGGAATCGTGGATGTCAATGCGTTGTTTGACAAGTTGAGCGAATCTTTTGCCTTTGTGGCTATGTGTACACAAGAGCTTTGTGCTCAATTGAGCAGGTGGACTGCAGAACACCTGGCTCGGGCTTAGATGATTTTTTCTAAGTAGAAGGGGATTGGCGTGTTTTTCGCGCTGACAGCAGCGCCAGGAAGGCCAACTGGCGCGTCTGTTAGGCCATTAATCGCACCAATGGGCGCGGGTTTTTTGTTCAGGATCGCGCCAATTCACCTTCAAGGGGATCCGCGGGATCAGAGAAGTTGTGGATCTGTCCGAGGGCGGCAGATTGTGTTTTTGGAGGTTTTGTACATGCAATTCGCCTAATGGTGGTGGATTTGACTATCATGACAAGTAGTCATTAAGGGGGGGAGTTGGAAATAATTAATTCCTACTTGTCTATGGTTGTAATTATCTATTTGAGGAGTTTGTTCCTACATAATAGGAATTTAGTTTCTCCTAGTTTAGTGTGTGGTTGAGAGAATCTCTCAACCACACTATAGTACGTCTAAGATAGCATTCCTATCTTGCGACTATTGATTGTATAAATATGTGTGTAATTTCCTCATTCAAAGTGAATAGAATATATTATTGGGTGTCTGTAATTTTATCTATATTTATCTTGTTTTATTCCCAACTCTCATAAAAATGATTGCATCCACAACATCTCTTTGCAAGCTTATGTGACAACAATGTATTTTTCCTCTGTTGTGGAGAGGACCACTACTTTCTGCAATCTGGACATCCAAGATAATGCTGCTCCTTCCAAAGTACATAAATAACTAGTGGTGGATTTTCTAGTATCCACATCTCCAACCATGTTTGCATCTGTGTAACCTTCAAGCACAACATTTGTATTACCAAAACATAAACAATAATTACTAGTACCCTTGAGATACCTCAAAATCCACTTTACTCACTTCACTGCTTGTGAATGTTGTTTGTTTGGATTTGCAAGGAATCTACTCACTACTCCCATTGAATCTACAATATATAGACAAGTACATACCAAGGCATAGATCAAGCTACCAACGACTAAAGCATAAGGAGTTTTACTCATTTCCTCCTTCTTCTTTTCATCACAAGGGCACAAATCAACACTAATTTTGAAGTGTGATGCTAGAGGTGTACCAACTTGTTTGAAATCCCTCATATTGAACCTATATAACAACTTTTCAATATATTTTTCTTGTGACAACCACAAGTTTCTATTACTTCTATCATGTATAACCCTCATGCCCAATATTTGTTATGCTAGACCTAGATCTTTCATTGCAAATTTATTGCTCAAGTCCTTCAACTTATTAATCATATCCAACAACTAGCATATCATCCATATACAACAATAGTATAATCTATCTTTCTTTGTCATACCTCTTGATGTAGAAACAATGATGAACATCTAGTCTTTTGAAGCCATGCTCCAACGTTAATGAATCAAATTTCTTATACCATTGGCAAGGTGCTTGTTTCAGCCCATAAAGGCCCCTTTTCAATCTCTAAACAAGATCTTCTTTACCTTTTACCTTGAATCCAAATGGTTGTTCTATAAAAAATTCTTCCTTAAATTTTGTATGAAGAAAAGTTGTCTTCACATCTAATTGTTCACATTCCAAGTTAGAGCAACAACAAGACCAAGAATAACTCTTATGGAAGACATTTTAACAAGAAGTGAATCTTTTTTTGTGAAGTCAATACCTTATTTTTGTGCAAATCCCTTCATTAGCCTTACATTGTATCTTCTCACCCTCATGTTTAATCTTCTATACCCATTTGTTTTGTAGGGAATTTCTTCCTTTTGGAAGCTTCACTAGCTCCCAAGTTTTATTTTTCAACAAGGAGTCCATTTCTTCCTCCATTGCTTTCTTCCACTTTTCACTACTTTCCACGTCAAAATATTCTTGAAAATAATCAGGCTCACTTTCGTCAGTTAGAAAAATATAATCTGAGGGTGGATACTTTTGTAACTACTTTTGAGGCCTAGTAGACCTGCAAACCAACTATGGTGGTGTGTTTTCCACTTGAATCTCTTGTAATGGCTGCGAAAAGTTTTATTCTTCTCGTTTTCCATCCTATTCTTGAGTTTGTTGCTCGGATTCTTCCAATGGTGGGATATTTTCTTGTTGTTCTATAAACCTGTCAACAATTTTCTTGACCTTTGTTTCACCTACAGACCTTTTATACATCTCAAATTCATTAAATATTACATCCATGCTTCTAACAATTTTCTTATTAATTGGATCCCATAGATAATAACCAAACTCATCATCCACATATCCCAAAAGATGTACTTCCTTGATTTATCATCTAATTTTCTGCTATGCTGTTTGAGAGTATGCATAAGTGCTTGACATCCAAAAAAGAAATAGGTGAGAATAATTTACCTTTTTACCGGTCCAAACTTCTTTAGGAATACCACCATCTAGGATTGTAGAAGGTAAGTGATTGATGAAGTAACAAGTTTTCCTTACTTCTTCTACCCAAAGATGTTTTTCCAATCCGAAATTTGAGAACATACTCCTCATATTCTCCATAATTGTGTGGTTCATCCTTTCTGTAGTACCGTTTTCTTGTGGAGTACCAAGCACAATATTCTCATGTTTAATCCCAAACTTATTGCAATAATTTTTGAATGCATTGAAGCAACACTCCCCACCATTATTTGTTGTAAAACACTTGAGCAATTTATTATTCTCCCTTTCAATAGAAACATGAAAATTTTGAAATATCTCAAACACCTCACCTTTAATTTTCATAGGGTAGGCCCAAACCTTCCTAGATGCACCATCTATGAATGTAACCAAATATGAAGCTCCTCCGTAGACTTAATATTTAGTGACCTAAACACATCAGAGTGTATTAATTATAACAAATTTATTTTCCTTTCATGACCTCCTCTGATAAAATAAACCTTTCTTTTCTTACCACAAATACAATGTTCTGAAAGCTCAAGTTCATAGGATTTCAAACCTGGAAGTAGATTTTTACCAAAAACAACTTTTAACCCCGTTTCACTCATGTGGCCCAAGTTCTTATACAATAAGTCCACCGAGTTTTCCTTTTTGCAACAAGAAGTGTATCTGATATCTTTGTTGTTTCCTTCATTATATGAAAAGTTCCTGTCTTGGATACTTTAGAAAACACCAATGACCCTTTAGTAATTTTCCTGCCACCTTTTCGAAAGGTTGTGGATAAACCTTCATCATTCAATCATCCCATAGCGATCAAACTCTTATGCATCTCTGGGACATGCCTAACATGTTTAAGCAAGATACCTTTTCCATCTTTTGTCTTGATTCAGGCATTTCCCACTCAAACAATATTACAAAAATGATTATTTCCTAATTGTAATTTACCATGATCATCTTCTTCATATGTAACAAAGATATTTTTACATGGGGTCACATGGTGAGATGCTCCAGAGTCAAGTACTCAATCAATGCTATTCTTAGAGATATATAAAAAGCTTCTTCTACTGAAACAATTAATAAAGCATCACTTTCAGAAGTTACAACAATAGTCTCACCTTCCTTTGTGTTGCTAGATTTTTTATTTGTGTTGATTGATTTATGTTCCTTCTGCTCCTTTTGTTCCTTCTGCTCCTTTTGTTCCTTCTTCCAAAACCAACAATCCTTTCTCTTGTGTCCTGCTCTTCCACAATGAAAACAAGTGAGTCTTCTCATTCTTGATTTCGATCTACCTCTTGATTTTGAATGCCCCTATCTACTATGTGTAATTGTCCTTCCACAAACAGCTAAGACTAGAGCTTCTCCTCCTTGGGTTTCCACGATTGATTTGCAACACAACTCTTTGTTCATTAAACTGCTACTGACATCATCAAACTTCAGGGTCCCTATAGGTGTTGAAGTGCTAATAGCTACTATCAAATTTTCCCATCTATCTGGCATAGAGCACAATAATAAGATGACTCTAATCTCTTCATCCAAAATAATTTTGACAAAGGCAAGTTGACTTATTATTATATTAAATTCGTTCAAATGCTCCGCCACTGAAGCACCTTCCTTCATCTTGAGATTGTAGAACTTCTTCATCAAGAAGACTTTGTTCGATGCTATGTTCTTCTCATATAAATCATGTAACATTTTCCATAACCCCTCTGCTGTCTTTTCTCAAGCGAGATTAAAATATACATTCTTTTCCAAATACTGACGAATTGTGGCAATGGTCTTTCTATCCAACTTATTCCATTCTTCATCTATCATTGATGAGGGCTTCTTTACTACTCCCTCAATCAACAAATATTGATCCTTTAAAATCAGTATGTCCTCCATGTGCACCTTCCATAGCGAAATACACCAAACAATTAAATAGATCGACTTAGAAAGACAACACAAAAATTATTTAACGTGAAATTAATTTTTTTAATGCAAATAGCCCATAAAATTTACTCAAACACACAACACCATATTTACCTGCAAAACCCTATTTTGGGGGAAAACCACAAGGGTTTAGTAGTTTTTGATTAACACAATGAAATTATTTATACCATGGGTCATGAATACCATGACACTAACAAATGTGACTTGATTCCCATAAAATTTACTCAAACACACAAAACCATATTTACTCACAAAACCTTATTTTGGGGAAAAACCACAAAGGTGTAGTAGTTTTTTATTAACACAATGAAAATCTTTATACCATGTGTTGTGAATACCATGACACTAACAGATATGACTTGATTTGATCTCATGGCTAACAAAATGATAATAGAAGATATATTTATTTAGAAATTTATATAATCTATTTATTATATTGTTTATTCGTTACATAAATTTAAGACTCAATATTGATATGTTAGGTTTCGAGTATTGGTATTATATATAGATAAAGTTTTCAATATATTTAGAATTTTTTTATTGTAATAGATTAGAGTCGAGTAGAAGTTTCACGTCAAGAATATTGATGAACTGTTTTTCAAGTCAAGAATATTGATTGCTTTCAAACCATAAAATAATAATTTTATTGATGATTAGATTTTCTTTTGTTATAGTTTTTAAAAATAAATCATATGTATGGTTGTTTTTTATATTTTTCTTAACCAATTTAAATTTATATATTTTTAAATTTAATTATGTTTTTTATGTATTTTTATATAAAAGTCATAATAATAATAATAATAATTATTTTTATATAAAATTTATTCTAATTTTGACTATCTTTTTTTACTTTACTTTATTTTTTATATAAAGTATTCGCTTAGATTTTTTTTTATTATAGTTTAAAAAAAAAAATCATGTGTATGGTTATTTTTTATTATTTTTTTTAACCAACCTAAATCCATATTTGTTAGTTTAATTATGTTTTTTATTTTATTTTTATATAAAAATAGAAATAACAATAATAATTATTATTATTATTTTATATAGAATTTATTCCAATTTTGATCATCTTTTTTTACTTTACTCTATTTTCCTTTTCTTTACTTTATTTTTTATGATGATGATGATGGTGGTTAAAGTCCACTGAGACCAAACATTGGTCTATCGGACCTAAAGAAACAAATTATTTATTTTGATTTAAGATTTTATTCCTATGCTCAAAAAGCTTGGAGAGAAGCCTCCTGAGCTCACTATAATTTTGACATTGTAAAACGCTAGGAAGGTCAGTATTGTAACAAAGATTGTGAAACTGAGATCTAATGTGGTTGTATGCGGGGCACTCTAAGAGGAAATGTTTTTCATCCTCGATGTTCCTATTCTCACATATATGGCAGATCCTTTCCATCCATGGCGTTTTAGGAAGTTCCCGACGACCTGTTTCACTATGGAGCTCATGAGAATTCGTTCTAATCTTTTCTATATTAATTTTCTTCTTTGAGCTAGTTAAAATAGAGAGATACTTTTGATTTTCTAGGGTGGGGTTGATGACCTTCTTATAATAACTTAATTTTCTTTTAGCCGCTAAATCTTTCTCACACCACATTTTTTCTTTGAACTTAGAAGTGACAATATCTTTAATGTTATTTATGTTTTGCAATGCATCATTCTAGTTGATCTCCCAATAGTTTAACCAGGCCCTTGTGTCTTTATGCCACCCTCGATTGAGCCTTAGGTGGTTTTGGCTAAAATTTAAAGCTAGCTTAGGAAGTCTATGATCGTCTATGTTATTGAGTTTGTGCTTGTATAGCAGAAGCCTAATCATAGCTAGGCTCTCAATAGGGGAAATACCTGCTTCTATAAGGAGAATAGGATAGGGTGTATTACTTTTAATTTTCAGGTTATAAGTTATAAAACGCTTCTGGATTTGCTCAATCTTTCTCCATGATTCTCTAGAGATGCTGCAACCCCAAACCTCACAGCCATATAAGATAACAGGAGTGACTAAAGTTTCAAAGAGGAACTTCTTTTTATCCCACATTACGAGGTTCGCTGTTTTACAATTATTTTCAAGACCAAAATAAGCTTTCCACCCCCATTAATCCTTTTCTCAATGCTATGGTTCCAGTTGAGCTTGTGATGAATATCAATTCCTAGGTACTTGTAAGAATACACTTCCTCCAAGTTATTATTGTCATACATAAAATTAGCATAAGTGTCCTTCTTGGATTTGATAATCATAACTTTTGTTTTGTTATTAGGGGAGAGGGGGCAACCTTGTTTAACTCTGATGTTATATTTAATATCTTTCAACCCTTTAGTTTGGCAATTACATTTTCATATAACCTTATAACGGCAGCTCTCAACTCGAGAGGAACCTTTAACTCTTAAGATTCAAAACTTATGAATTGATTTATCACATAAAAAAAACCAATATTAAAAATGATAAACTCTGATAGAAGAGCCGTCTTCATCATTTGCATTGTTGTTCTGTGCAAGTCCTTGTGTTAAGTCAAAATACGTTATTTTGATTAAATACCACTCATTATGGAAAGAGCAGCTAAAATTTAGCAATATGCGGTTATCATTTGTATGTTTCGGGATAATGCAGTTTGCTTGTCAACAAACGGATATTGAATAGTATTGTAATTACCATAAATATTAAACAAATCGCCGTCGCAATACGTAATGCGTTTTTTCTGATTACAGCACGATAAAACTTTCTGCAACTGGAATATTTCAGATTGGATGTTCGTCCCACAAACCTATTGATTCATTGGCTTATCAAATCGAGGTCAATGTCAAAGAGAAAATGCATGGAAAAACAAGTCTATTGACCCGAGTGATTTGGATTCCAAAGTCTATGTAAAGCTTGTTTATGTAATGTTAACACACTTCAAGCGCAAGGGAGGGCTGCTGATTATCAGATATGGAAGTGCAAATCAAGAGGGAAGGTCAGGCACTGGTAATTGTGATCATGGTCTGTGTTTTATTCTGCAATACTGCGAACTTCTGTACTGCAGCCCACAGAGACCACAGCGACCGCAAGGTTAAGATAGGCATTGTCTTAAACTACAACACATGGATTGGAAAAGTGGCCAAAACAGCCATAGAAATGGCAGCGGACGACGTTAATAGATACGGCTATCTACTCAACGGCTCTCAGTTGGTGGCTGAATTTCGTGACTCGCGAGGTGATGTGATTAACGGCGCTTCGGCTGGTAATTTACAGTTCTTTGTTTCATCCTCTTTGTAATTTCTATATGAAAATGAGAAAACGACCTTTGTATTTCGTGATATAAAGGAGTCTATTCTTTTATAATGAATGAATTAGCTTGCCAGATACCCACTGAGTTTCCTCTTTCAAATCCCTTCTCTTATATTGAATTAATGAGTTTGCAAGACATCCACTCTTGTAGAGCTTAACTCGCCTGTGTGGGGGAACACTTTAAAACAATGGTTAATTCAAAAGAGATCAGGGAGCAAACTAATTCTCATTTGAAATTCATCGGAGAAATGAATCTGCTGTGTTATTTGGTGAATTATTTTAATTAATTTCTTCTATATCTACCTGCCCAGGAGTTTTATATTAATTATTTACCATGTTTTTCCTATATCCAGCTCTTGATCTGTTAAAAAGAGAAGTGGTAGCAATAATTGGGCCAGAAGCGTGTGGGGTTGCAGAATTCATACTACATCTGGGAGAAAAAGTCCATGTGCCAGTTGTTTCATTTTCTGTTACAAATCCCTTAGTCTCTAACCACAGATTTCCATATTTTGTTCGCATGGCACATAGTGACGCCATACAGATGCATGCCATTGCAGCCCTCGCTCAGGCATATGGCTGGAGAAGAGTTACAGCTGTTTACTCAGATAATGAATTGATCGCTAGTGGTGCAGTGTCCTCATTAAGTGATGCACTTAGGGATGTTGGGTCAGAATTAGAATATAGATCAGTAATATCGCAGACTGCAGACCAGCAAGCCATTGGAGAAGAGCTAAAAAAATTAATGACAATGGAATCAAGAGTCTTCGCCGTTCATATGCACGCTGCTCTTGGTTCAAAGATCTTTATGGAGGCGAAACGATTGGGAATGATGAATAGTGGTTATGTCTGGATAACTACAGACGAATTTACTACTCTTTGGGATGTTCTGTTAAATTCTTCTACCATGGCATCTATGCAAGGTCTCCTAGGTGTCAAAACTTGTATACAGAATTCCAACAAACTCGGAGATTTCACTCGAAGGTGGAAACGTCGATTTAGACTCCAAAACCCTAATGAAGAAAAGGCTGAGCTCAATATCTACGGTTTATTTGCATACGATGCAGTGTGGATGATAGCTCGGGCCGCTGGGAATTTAGGAGACACAAACTTTAATTTCTTGAGGTCCACAAGTTCTCCACCTTTCGATGTTGGAAACACAACAGATTTAACAGATCTCAGGGTTTTTCAGGAAGGGCCACAGTTATTGCAAGTGCTCCTCAACACAGATTTTAGCGGTGTAAGCGGAGTTGTTCAGCTACAACATGGTGAAATTGCAGGTTCTACCTATGAGATAGTGAATGTTGTTGGCAATGGCTACAATGTGGTTGGATATTGGAATGATGAAAACCAACTCTCCAAAGAAATTCCCTCTACTGTACCATCACCATCTGACCAGAATAATAATATCGAAAAACTTGGAACTGTCATTTGGCCCGGTGGATCTACAGAAGTGCCTCGTGGTTGGGAACAACCAACCAGTGGCAAGAGGTTGAAAATTGGAGTTCACATAAAATATGGGTTCACTGAATTTTTCAGGGTCTCATTTGACAGTAGCAGCAAGAAAATTCAAGTCACTGGTTTCTGTAAAGATGTATTTGACGCGGTTGTGAGACGACTAGACTACCCATTACCATATGATATGGTTCCCTACAACCATACAGACTCCTATGATGACCTTGTCTATCAGGTTTATCTGAAGGTAAATTCTATTGTCCGTTGAATTATCAAGAATTTTCTGATCAGCCACAATTGCCAACACTGACTTTGTGTTTGCTTGGCAGAAATTTGATGCTGTTGTGGGAGATGTTACAATTTTAGCAAATCGAACCAAATATGTAGATTTTACACAACCATTCACGGAATCGGGTTTAGTGATGGTAGTTCCTATAAAGGCAGAGGAATCAAATAACGTTTGGGCGTTCCTGCTGCCTTTTACACCAGACATGTGGTGCACAACAGGGGCATTTTTCATATTCACAGGATTTGTAATATGGATATTAGAGCATAGGGTAAATCCCGAGTTCAGAGGAAGACCCAGGCAACAAGTGGTGACTCTTCTCTGGTATATTACTTTCGGTACTCACTATTTTGTTGGATATAATTATTCCTGGTATATTACTTTCGGTACTCACTATTTTGTTGGAGATAATTATTCCCAGCTACAGTTTGTATGCAGTTGATAGTAAATTTAGGATCTGTCAATTACACTAGAGTTTTGATTTGGGAAGTGCCAATTATGTACGTGTAACCTAAAATTAATATCTATTTTTGAACTTATATAATCATGTAGCTTCAAGCAATTGAATCAATACAATTTAATCAGCAGAGTGTGATATTTTGTGGTTTCCTCTCTATCCATCTATTATGTTTTTCTTCTTTCTGTTTTGTGTCTATCCAATAGCCAATCTTTTTAACATTTTCATTCTTTGATGTTCTAGGTTTTCCTTCTCGACGCTGTTTTCAACACACAGTAAGCGATTCTTCTTCGATTTGAAATGATTTGTTTTCTCTTTTCGTTGGAAAATGAAAAAGCGGAGTAATAATGTTTTACCTTGATGTACTGTATTGCAGGGGAGAAGTTAGTTAGCAGTTTGTCTCGATTGGTGCTTGTAATCTGGCTATTTGTAGTTCTGATTTTAACATCCAGCTATACGGCCAGTTTGACGTCTATTCTCACTGTGCAAAAATTGAACCCTACTGTTAAAAATGTTGACTCTATCCGTGCCAGTGGAGAAGCAGTAGGGTATCAGAATGGTTCTTTTGTCGCTGAATACCTGCACAGGGAGTTCGGAATTTCCAAAGGAAAGCTTCGAACTTATGCAACACCAGAGGAAGCTGGGGAGCTTCTTTCAAAAGGGCCAACAAATGGAGGCGTTGCTGCTATTTTCGATGAGATTCCTTACATTCGTATTTTTCTAGCTTCACAGTGCGGATATACAATGGTTGGACCAATCTACAAGACCGGGGGCTTCGGCTTTGTAAGTTTTTTCAAATCCTCAATAATTTGTCTAAACTGCAATGCATTTCACTTCTTCCATGGCTAGTAGCTCACAATGAGTAGTTTTGCGCAGGTCTTTCCTAAGGATTCTCCTCTGGTATCCGATATTTCCAGGGCTGTTCTGTCTCTTTCAGAAGACAAAGAAATGCAAGACATTGAAACCAAGTGGTTAACTAGTTCCGACTGTACAGATTCGGAAACCAAAGTGGATTCCAGTAGGTTAAGCATTGACAGCTTCTGGGGTCTCTACTTGATCACTGGAACGGCCTCTTTGATAACTCTAACAATATTCTTTACCATGCTTTTCTACGATTACAAGAGGGATCCTAATGTAAAAGCTCATAATGATAATGATATGCGTGATCTGTCCGCAGGGACGCCTTTGAAAGGTTTGTCCAGGGCAATGAAATTGTTCATAGAGTATGTTGACCAGAAGGAAGATTCAACATCGGCTCCCAATCCAAAAGTACCAACAAGCCCAACAAACTGTTCATGCTCTACGCCCACTTTTGCAGGTGGCCCTTCCGATATTGGAATGAATACTCTTGTCACCGGCGCTAGTACCTTTTCCAGTACAAGATTCTCCTTCCTGGATAAGGATCATGTGGCCTTCGCAGATTAAAAGGCAACAGATCGCTCTTATTCTTTTAATTGCAGCACGTCTGACATCCCTCCACCAAACACAACACAATAAAGAACATTAAGATGGGCCATGTGGATTCAGTATCGTGCGATATTTCTCGCTTTGTTGGACTGAAAATGGATATTTTTCAGCCACCCGGCGACCATCGAGCGGTCGTTGATGTATTTCTGCGTATGTATTGTTAGGTATTCTGCTGCCAGTAATATGTTACAGTGCTGTTCTCAGTGTATATTGATTTCAAACATTTATATCTATAATAAAATATAAAATATAAAGATAAAGATAAGGATAAGGAGGAGGAGTAAAATGTTTGATTGTAGTGAGTTATTCTTAGACATTCTTCTAAAAGTTCCATTTTGAAAACATAATAGTTTTATTACTTAAGGAGTCTTTAATTTTCACGAGCTTCTCCAAAGTGGTATAAACACATATCTTTATCAAATTTTCATATCTATAAATTGACGGACCTAAACGCTTTTTTCCATGCACATTCATATAGAGTAAAATAAATAATTTTTTAATTTTAATTTTATTTAAAAATTCAAAAAATAATGTAAAGTAATTAATAGTTAAGAGCATGTGTTTTTTTAAAGGTTATATATTCAAAATTAAAAGGGTAAAATATGTATTTTTTTAGGATTTTAGCAGTTAAATTGTTGGGTGGAGATGAGTCCCTTGTTTTACAAACAAATAGGTCTTATATACTAATTTAGTGTTTGACATGGTCTTGACCTTAAAAATAGATAATAATAATAATATTAAATAAAAGATTAACTATATAAAATAGATCTTCATCTTAGACATAATAATGGAACATGACAAAAATTTATCTTGATCAAAATGTTATCCTAAGATTCGAGTTCTTTGAAGAGATTACACAATAAGAAATAATATTTCAAACATATTTTTGTTATAATATTTGAATAATATTCATTATTACATATTTTGTTATATATTATTGTTATTTTTATTTGTTAAGTAAATTTTTAGTGTGTGAATTTAAATTTATTATTATTTTTATTTATTTTTTAAATAATTTTGTTTTTTACTTTTATTTAAACTATGTTTGAAGGTATATCTAAATTCCCTTATTCAAGTTATGTTTGAAGTAACATTTAGAATAAGATTCTTTTATACTAATTAAAATCTATATATTCAGATTTTTGGGTAAATTAAAATACACTTAATACATATATTTTTAATGATATTAAAATGCCTTTCTCACTATTTTATTATCAACTGCTATATGATATATTGCTTAATTTTTAATTGTTCATGAAGCCCTAAATATGAATGCACATGGAAAGGTATTTCCCAACTAATACACTCCCATGTGAGATATCAGAAATTGAAAATTTCTTTCTTTTGAACCATATAATCATCTATCTCCTCTCAATAGGTTCATAAGCCTTTCCTCCTCCATTCGCTTAGAATATTCGTGTAACTAGATTTGTCTCTCTTCTTTCTCTACCCTTTGTAGGTGTCGAAAATGCTACCAATTTGAACAAAATCTTCATTGAAGCCATTAATTCTTTAAATTTGGTTTTCCTAATGAGTTCCTTTTCGTTGATTCAGGATAACATAAACTCTTATCATTCTCATTTCAAGAGAAGTGCTATAATGGAGATAATTTTCCTTGGAGAATGGATTTATATGTCATTACAATAAATGTTGCCATTAATGAGTAGATATATGTTAATGATTATCCATGTTAAATATATCTGAATGAGTACCTATGTCTAGAAGCCTTTACTATACGGAGAAGCCTTGATATTTTCATCTGCTAGGGGTTTCTTCATAGTGGACATCAATTTAGAGGCAGAGATCTCATTCATTATATAGGTCCATCATTTTGGGTTCCTTTAATGAAGCTATGGTTCTTTATGTTTTACGCTTACAAAACATTAATTTATTTATCTTAATAAGGGTTTGGTTAGATAACCCAAATCTTTAATTTAATGGGATCTTTTGAGTAAAATCAATAATAAATTGGGTAATTATCACTTTTTGTTACTTAAAACCTAGGAAAAATACATATTGTTACTGATACAAGGATTTCCTTAGAAAGTAACACAATCATATAAATTAAATGGCTAATAAATGACAATAGGCATCAATCCATAATAGAGATCAAGAAAGTTACCTCATGATACACTCTTTACAATATTAATCATAATAATTAACTAAATTATAACTTCATTTTAAGTTATTATTATTATTATTAATTATAGAAAAAATTAATATATTATTTAAATATATATGCAACTAAACATGTAACAATAAAACAATGTAAATCAACAATAATCAATAAGAGTTGAATTGCATAAACAAAAACTAAGCCAAATTTGACACTTGTGGGCATGCCTTTTTTCTAATTATATTGAAAAGAAAAATGACATAAGTACCTATGAAATGAGTCTCGGCCCTCTATCCATGATACTACTTAAAGTATTCCATGGATATTTCATGGTGGTTACATCACTACCATACACCTAATAAATATTGATAATTAAACTAAAATTCTAGAAGCTCTATTGCAAAATAGACATGCCTGTAGGTTTAATCAATAGTTTTAGAGGACTAATAGAGGATATTTCATTGGAACCCATAGATAAATTATGGAAGAAAAATCTAGATTATAAAATAAATGCTTTTAGCCATAGATCATGCTTCGTAGGGCATGTGACAATATCCTATATTAAATACAACTTAGAACATCATTTTTTATATTCCTAGGAGCCTATTGTGGGTAATGTCAATGTTGATTTGGTTGTAGGCCTTCCTAGTGGTATGGAGCCACTTAACAACACCATTTGATAGAAACTATGACTTCTATGGTGCAGGCCCCAAGAAAGGAAGGCAATGAATCCTCTTTAAGTTATGAGATTATGATGAATAACTCAGGGAAGAGTAAGCATCTAAATATGATATTAGATTTTGTAGGAAATGGTGTGAAAAAGCAATAAAGTGACTATGAAATAATTAGCAAGCGCACTCAATGAATAATTTTAAATCTCAATTTAGGGAGAAATCAAACATAACATATTTGTATCTTTGTCGAGCCGAGAGACTCATTCTACAACCTAGTATGATAGAGATGTGTAAGTATGTCCATCCCTCTTAAAATAAAAATAAAATACACTCTAAATAAAAAATACACTATAATTCTTTTTGTCTTTTACTTTTATATCTAATTAATAAGATAAATGTGTATATTAATAATACATTCTTTGTGTTACAATATTTTTTGATTATATTTATGAAACTTTTAGCTATATCAACTACATTAACAATTTTAGTATAGTTGTATTAATTAAACTTTTATATTATATACCTTTTATACTTTTTATAATTTTTAATATTATGTAAATATTTTTTTCATACCAACTAAATTCAATTTAAAGGCATCTTAATTAATTAAAAAGAAAGAAAAAAACAATGGACTAAACCACTTATCTCACATCACATCATTATTCCTTTTCCTTTGCTAACTTCCCTAACAAAATTTCAAAAGTTCATGTACAGCATACACCATTTCTTAAGGTAGTGATGCTGTTTTTAGTTGGATAACTGTGAGCTCCTTTTCAAAACCAACCACATATCGAATAGGCGTACTTCAGCGAGTTCATGTACAGCATACACCATTTCTTAAGGTAGTGATGCTGTTTTTAGTTGGATAACTGTGAGCTCCTTTTCAAAACCAACCACATATCGAATAGGCGTACTTCAGCGATGGTAACACTGTTTTAATTCCTTATTGCTATCAAGATTCCCAGGTCTCTCTCGAGAACGGAATTACACATTCCTTTCCACTCTGCCCCTTTTGACCTATTTCGTTACCAAGATTCCCTTCGGATTAAATTTTCTACCATGCCTCTTTTCATACATTTTAGGTGGAACCACACCGCTGACACAACTTCCTATATTTTCACCTTTCCCTGTGGCGTTGCAGAACTTAATTCACTCCGCATTTTCCAGGAATTTGGTTACATGATTTTTATGTATTTGTATTTTTTGTTAACGTAATTTTTTAATGCGAGAAGATGTTAAAGGTTTTGGAAAGTTCATACGAAACTTGACTCAACGATTTAAATTCATAATTTTTTGAATTTTTAAATAGATTTGAAATAAAATTGATAAAAAAAGTTATGATTTTGATGTGAATAATTTTTAATTAATTATAATATAGTGAATTTAATATTGACGATAATTTTAGAATATCCGGTGGGAATTTGACTCAGTTATACCATCAATATAGAGATTGTAAAAAAATGTGTACTAGTTTGGAATGGAATTACATAATAAAAAGGGTGACCATTTTTAGTGGAGGTAGTCCATATTCATTAAATTCCATAAAGTTTGTCTCCAATGAATTGATTTGTGTTTTTGTGTCCCTATTATATCTTAATCTTTCTCTCATATTTCATAATAATTGGAATCAAAGATAGTAAGTCAAGTAGGTAAGTTTGGAAAGTGGCTTTGACATTTCTCATACGATGGATAATAAGTGGTGCTGGTAGATCTATCGCTTGGATACCCTAATATGCAAAGAAATGCATAGAAATGAATATATGTGAAGATTTACTAGATGGAAGAGACACATCCCTAGGTGAATAAATCTATAAGAGCACAAAATGTTGTTTGTCTTATAATGAAAATTAATGGCCACACGCTAATGAGAAAAGATTTACCAATTGGATGTTAGAAGTGGAGGACACACAACCCTAAGGGAATAAACCGTAAGGGCACCAAAAGTAGTTTGGCTTAAAATGATGATTAATGGCCACATGCTAATGGGAGACCATGTGGAGAGTAAAAATGAGGTTTGAAGGTTGGATCATGGTGAGAAAAATGCAATGGATCCATACCAAAAATGATTTCAAAAGCATGTGTATATGGTGAGATAAAGGTTAGATAACTACATGGATGAGAGATTGTAGATGGAGTTGATGGTGGTGGGGCTTGCTGAAGGAAACAACATGTTATAGAGAGTTGTAGTAGTTCATGAGCACTCTAAAATATTTGGTCCAACTTGTAAAGTCTAGCCATATTCGTCTTTTGTATACATAGAAAGGATGGAGCATTAATTAAGTTGTCGAATGAACCACTTGAATTGGTAAGAGGGTGGCATGCATAATGGTATGCTATCTTGAAGTTAGTTTGTTGTAAGACCTATTATTATGAAGTTAGGTATGATCAAAGTCGTAGAATAGACCACTTGAATAGCGACTAGGGTGACAAATCCACTAATTTTCTAGCTTGAGTGGAGAATATGATATCTGGACATGTGTGGTAAAAAAGTGTTCTGAAAAAGTGGTTGGATACCCATCTCTTCCTTGGATGGTGACTTTTTTTATATGTACTCTAACGAATATATTCGTACAAGGTTAATCTCCCAAGGTTAAGTTTAAGGGGGGAGATTGTTAGGGTGGTTAGGGTAAACTTGATTTGGGAATAGAGTCAATTTATGGTTGAGGAAGGTTCATGGTTTCAATAAGTTACAATTTTTCCCATATTATTATTTTATATCCATTGTGAACGAATGGTAATAAACAATATGGAAACTATAAAAACCGAAAATTTTGATGGCATGATAAAAGGCCCAACCATTATTGAGTGCACCATGTACATTATAATAGTTTTTTTATATATTTTATTTTTTACTTTTTTTTACTAAGTTATGTGAGTTTTGAGCTGACTAGCATGCCTAACCATTAGGTTGAATAGTTCTTTTCCAATGACATTTAAGTCATCAAAATCAATTGAGCATGGCATCAGGCATATGCCACACCAACCTTTAACATGAATACATTATTCTCAAATAACTTTAACCAAAAAATGTCTTAACAAAAAACACCATCATTACGAAATAAACATCTTTTTTAATTTTTATAATAAATAATATATATATATATATATATATATATATATATATATATAAAATAAACCTATAAAATCATATATATATATATATATATATCAGGGGTTAAATTTGACGGGTGACCCTACTCGTCAATGAATTTTTTTATGACGTTTTTATTTTTAAACTGCCCATCATATGACTTTTAAAATTTATTTGTACAAGTTTCCATAATTGTTTTTGTATATCAACACAATCAACATATGCATATGGAATTGCTACAAATCTTAATTCATGCTTGTGAACAAGCCCTTCCTTATCACAAATTTTTAAAAAACCAAATTTAGAGGCATCTATAAATTTAGATAAATAACATGTGCGTATACGGGTATACTGGTGTCAAATTTACCTAAAATATAAGAACCAGACCCTCTATTATTTTCTGTATAGAGAATTGAAGAGAAAAGAATGGCAGAGAAGGCAAAAATAAGCTTTGAAGACTCACTTATTGTAGGGATATTCTTGCGAATCTCAGCACCAAGAATGTCGAATTCATCCAATCTTTCGCCGAAGGCCGCCTGCTGCAAGACTAAATTTAAATATTCTCAGTGCTTGTAGGAGTAGGTTGGAAAACAACTATGTAACAATTCCGGCTGTATACAGGGTTTGGTGAGGAAAATCCCGAAGGCTACGCCGGCCATGTGGAAACGCCTCCGGCGTAATAAAAAATTGCATTTTATCACATTTTGACATTGACTAATTCCACTTCTCGATCCATGTGGACCACTGGACGACCAGACTTTATGGGCATTATAACCTGCTCATCCCTTACTGAGCCCTAACACATTAGTATCGGATTCACAGACAAATCAGAAAACCCAAATTCTTCAACCCAGGAAACCCTAGCTCAGTTTCGTACACACTGATGAAGCCAAAGCCTGTATTATGTGCATCTAATCCATGTATCCTCCTTTAGAATCGCCAAAATTCGACATCCCAAACCCATTTCATAGGCGTTTTCAGATCTTAAATCACCATATCAGAAATCCAATTTCTGGATTTGGTAGGATTTACAGTACTACAGCAGCAAAAGTAGGACGCTGTATACCGAAGTTGAATCCCTGAGAACATCTGTCATTGAAAAACAGAGCTAGAGGAAAAACAAGGCGACAAAGTTCGGGTCTTCAAGGCTTCCAAACCTTCATAGGCGGCCATTGAGAGGAATTGAAGTTGGCACTGTATTTTGCTTCTAAAGAGCATCAGTTCAGGATCTCCGACGATAGCGGGGTTACTATGAGCAAAGATGCTTTCAGGCAGGCCGTTAACAATACGTTGGAGATGAGAAAGTTTTACATACCCTCCCTCCAGATTTATGGAGGGGTTGCTGGGTTTTCCAGATTTATGGAGGGATCGCTGGGTCGTATGATTATGGGCCCAGATTTATGGAGGGATTGCTGAGTTTTATGATTATGAACCTTAACAATACGTTGGAGAGTAGAAAGTTATACATACCCTCCTTCCAGATTTATGGATGGGTTCCAGATTTATGGAGGGGTTGCTGGGTTTTATGATAATGGCCTGGGTTGTAAACTTGTATGTATCATACAACCCAGCGAGTTATACCTCGGCCAGGTGCAACAGCTACATCATTAATAGCACGGATGACCAGGACTACGGGAGCGATAAATGTCGTCGTTGAGGCTCGAACCGGTCCATTTCAATCCCTTTAAGTTTTAACTTACGCGTGCCAGGTGGATTGGTTAAATATATATATATATATAAATTTATAAAAAAAAAATTTAAAACTTTTAATTTTTAAACCTGCCCGTCAAATTGACGTTTTTAAAAATTAATGGCACGTTGCACATGACGTGGAAATTTGAAATTAAAACGTAATTTACGGGTAAAAAGGTTAAATACGGGTAAACGGGCGTCAAATTTAACCCCTGATATATATATATATTCTCTCGCACAAAATCTCCCACAAGTACATAGTGCAGATTCACTCATCATCATTATATCACTTACAATTAACTTTTAGTTATGCCATACACGATCCATATATAGAATGGAATATAAAATATACGCTCAGACCCGACATATATTCCCACAAATATTTTAATTTTTGAAAAAGTACAAGTTTCTTATCGGGTTCAGTTACCTCACTATCTCATAATTGTTATTGCTTTCGACATCGATCTATGGAGATGTCATGTTCATAACAGTAAATGGATATTTTCTCTCTAAAAGAAGTGTTTGGTTTCACATGCAGTAAGACTTTGAACGTTGAAATGGATCTTTTTATCTATTAAGTTTTCCTTTTCGCATGCAAGATTTTGAACATTCAGCTTAAAAAACAGAGCTCTATTTTGAAAATGATAATGGCAGATATATTTATTTAAGAGTTTATATTATCTATTTATTATATTGTGTATTTGTTACATAAATTTAGGACTCAATATTGTTACGTTAAGTTCCGAGTATTGGTATTATATATGGAAAAAATATTAGAGTTGAGCAGAAATTTCATTGGGCTGTTTTTAAGTCAAAAATATTGGTTGCTTTCGTACCATAAAATAATAGTATTATTCATAATTGAATTTTCCTATATTATACCATAAAATAATAGCATTATTGATAATTGAATTTTCTTATAGTATAGTTCTTTAAGATAAATTATGTGTAGTGTATTATTGCTATGTGTTAATTTTTTGACCAACATAAACCCATATTTATTAGTCTAATTGTGTTTTTATTTTTTTATTTTTATATAAATTTTATTTATTTATTTATTTTTATATAAAATTTATTCCAATTTTAACCACTTTTCCTTACATTCTTTTAAAGTAAATTTTATTTTTTACATAAAGGATTCGCTCAAAGCACATGAGAGTCAAAACTTATGAATTGATTTATTAATTACATAAAAGATTTATAAAAAAACAATATTAT
This sequence comes from Pinus tabuliformis, assembly GCA_031772625.1. Lineage (NCBI taxonomy): Eukaryota > Viridiplantae > Streptophyta > Pinopsida > Pinales > Pinaceae > Pinus > Pinus tabuliformis. The sequence continues at coordinate 286,812,659 of CM062820.1, read as the reverse complement.
AAATGATAAATATTGATAGAAGAGCCGTCTTCATCATTTTCCATTTGCCATGTTGTTTTGTGTAAGTATTTTATCTTGATTGAATACCACCGGGGTTGGAATTTGGATTCTTCTTTACTACGAATTTGGATTTTTCTTTGCTGCTTAAACAATTTTTTGTTTGACATTTTGGAACTTTACCTTGATTGTCAAGAAATGTTATGTTTAAAATTTTACCGTTCAAAAATGATGTTTTGATAATAAATTAACCTTTAAACAATAAAAATTTGATAAAAAAATCTTAATTTGTTTATATATTTATTAGAAGAAAAAAAAACAAAATGACCATAACACACAAATAACTTATTGAATCTTGATGTTTCTCTTTTAAAATATTTGTTTTCATATCAAAATTTCTCAACACCCAAATTAACAATCAAATTAAAATTAATTGTCAAAGATTAAAAATACTTGATTGCAACTCTTGTTCAAAAAAATTATACACTGCCCTTCATGGAAAAGATCATGCAATGGGACCTTTGGCATCTTGTTATAATTTTAAACTTAAAATAAATTAGAAGAATGATTGGTTGATGTTAAATTAAAAACCACTTTGAAGTAAAGAAACTCTACATGATAGAATGATGTTGTGGGTTGACTTAGGTAAATAATTATACTAGCTGACTTTAGACTAAAATATGTCATAAATCACAGTAGAGGTACAAAATATTTATATTATATAATGATTTGTTGTAGATCAAATGTTGTTGATGTCTTTAAAAAATGACAAGTATTGTCTTCACCAAAAGATAAGATAATAGGATATAGATTACATAAGCATGTCATAAGAGCCAACACATTATTGTATTATCATTATTACTTTTGCATATGAGGAAGTAGCACACAAACGATACATTTCTTTTGGTAATTAGGTTGAACCTAGGTTGGGGTCACGTAGTCTATTGGATGGAAGAGCTAACTACCCACTAGTAGGATTATATCATCAAGAATTTGGAACACCCCTTGAGATAGTTTAATTCCCCCAAAAGTGGCTTCCATCTTCACCCCTCCTCATGAGAGACCTAGTGAAAACTAAACCTCACCCAAAACAACCAATCTAATAAAAAACTAAAATTTTATTCCAAACAATAACCCCCTCCCAAACATGATCATGAAGCACAAAATAAAAATTAGATTATTACTTGGGAGAAAAATTCTAGAAGCCCCAAATAAATATGTCTCTTGATATAATTAGAAAAATTAACATTATAGACCAATTCAAATTTTTTATCAAATTCAGAAAAAAGTTTCCACCCATAAAAATTTGAATGTCCATACTTAATAACTTTTTCCATTAACTAGGGCTACTCATATTGGGTTCAATCAAAACACTTACACTTGATCTACATGTCCACTCCTACATGTTGATGCCAATTCTCTTTGCAACACTTATCCTTGACATCAAAATTTCCAACAATAAACACTTCATAATATATTTTAGGATAAAATGATATGTAGTGTCATAAATTAAATGAGTAGTTTAATTAATAGATGAAATAGTTTTTTTTTTTGTTTTTTTTTTGCTTTCAAAATTTCTCAAAATTGATAGGGACTTTTAAGAATTATAAGTTTAAGTTGTTTAATTGGAAAAGTTAGAGTTCCTTAAAAGTTTTATTGGGTGCCGAGTTGATTAACACATTCAAAAGTACATTTTAAACAACAAAAAATAATAATTTTTCTTGAAATTATATAACCAAATTCAAATAAAAAATCATTTCTTCTATTAATTAAATAGATTCTAAATTATATTAATAACCAAGTTTAAATAATTTTGATGTGGTGATGTGGCTACTGTTCACCTTTTGGTTTGAAAAGAAACTTCTAAAAATGACAAAAGTATTAGTATCCATAATACTAATTGTTAAACACACACATGGCTGCAACAACATAGGAAAGATAAAACATGAGAGTACATTTATTATTAACAAAACATATACATTTATAGTACATGGTGTGACCATTGGGTTCCACATCCCAAGGTCTCTTGGAATTCCTTAGTTGATTTGGCTTCCACAGTAACCCATAGAGGGTTAGGTGTCCAAGATTCCCCCCCTTAATCCAAAGGGTTATCTATGAGTCCAAGAAGAGAGCTGTAATACAAAATGTGCAAAAAATGCATGGCAACACTAGGCTGAATGTGCTCTTTGAAATGTTGGTATAAAGGGTGATGGTTTAAGGATGACCACCAACACTAGAACGCTTAGTGCAGTTCCCGGAACTCTTCCAATTCTGGCATGAATCTCAAGTCTTCTGCTAGAGGAAGTGTTCCTGATGTTTTAAAGAGGGAAACCTTCAACCATGAAAGGGAGGTCTCACCCCGCATAAAAGGGAGAACTTCAACCTAAAAAGGGAAGTCTCAACCTGTGATGGTTTAAGGATGACCAACAACTCTGGAATGCTTAATGCAATTCCTAGAACTCTTCCAAGTCTGGCAAGAAGATGAAGTCTTCTGCTAGAGGAAGTGTTCCCAATTCTATTCCTGGAACTCTTCTGAAACTGGCAAGAAGATAAAGTCTTCTGCTAAAGGAAGTGTCCCAAATTACCAACTTAAGGCATGCTCAGGGGCATATTTGTCTCTAGCTACAACTCTGAAACTGGTGTGACAGGTTGTGGCTCACGCTCGCTTGATGTGGCTTTGATGCTTGTAGATGACCGTCATTTCCCCCCCTGTCAGATACAAGGTGAGATGATGGAGAAAACTCAACCGCAAGACTATTCAATACTCTAGAACAATTTCTGACATGTGACTGGAAATCTTCTTGGCTGTTGATGCCCATTGCCAAGAAGCGAACCATCCAAGTTGAATCTTTTTTCTTGCAGGAGGTTTGTTTCTGAAGCATCTGTTTGAAGAATGACTGGTCTTATGACAGTGCTTACATGGATGAAGATCAAAATAGTGATCTTTTAGATGGATAACTTGGTCATAGTGTTGGCATTTCACAATCTATTATGGCTGCTGTGGAAGATGGGCAGAATCTGGAATAGCTGAAGGTGAACTGTCATTAAGAAATCCAACACTCTGAAACTGAATGGGCTTTGATTAGTCTAGAATATGAAAGGACAAGTCCTTCTCATATACAAGACCAATTTTGTGCTTGTTATGGACAAGCTCTTCCCAAGGTCTGATGGTGGGCATGGGAAGTGCAGACTGAACTTTTGCATCTGCATGTAACTTTGCTTCTTTATTGGGCACTGGATCTGAATGAACTTCAACAATATTGACTTAATATTTATGGGAGTCTGTTTCAATCTTCTGAATAGAAACATGTTCAGAATGATGACTCCACTGCTATAATTCTTCCTGCTGTAATTGAGATTCAAGCTGCAAAAATTCAATCTATTCTTGTGCATATTGTAGACATGTCTGAATTTCTGAGAGATAGCCTTTGTTGATTTGGAATGTGTCATCAACAGTAGATTGTATAAGAGTTTTCATGAACTCTAATACTTCAGTAATTGTAGCCATTTTTCTCAACGGGAAATAAAGGCCCAGAAATGCACCACTATAAGCTTGTTTTAGTATGAGTTGAGGTGAAAATGTACCCTAAATAATCACAATGCTCGGAAAAAAATTCTAATATATCTCTGTAAACATGTTAAACACTAGATATCCATCATTCCAAGGTGCATGTATAACCAACATCGATTTTAAAGGCTCAACGTAGCACTCGATCATCAACACAATTCAATAACAATACTATACCAATCCAAAAGACATGATTTCAACGTATAGCCTTCAATGCTATATGTGAAGTGCACCTTCAATGAACATGTAAAGAGTGGAGACACATGAACCATATAACCAGTGCATGAACTACTGTATATTCACGCTATCCAATCATATAATACAAAATATAGGAGGCATATATTCTCTTCACACAAACTCTTTTGTCACAAGTCAGCTTCAATGTACATTCAATGTTCAATGTACATACAACACATACATTCCCATAGATTAAGAACACAAACCAATATATCTCTGCCAAAATGCAAGGATGAATATGGACTAGAACTCTTCCATTATAAAATCCTTCCTTGTGCCATTTACTATCATTATTCTTCTGTGTGATTTGCAACACAAGTGCTTACAATCATGAATGCCATGGAGGCCGTCAAAGTGAAATATGTCCCCGTGCAGCACCATCAATTTATGTTAATCAAAAGAAAATCATGGCTGAGAAATATAAATTACAGAGGATGTAAAATATAGTTTGGAAAGTCGGAGAAGCTATCACAAAGACCGAGTTCAGCCCATTAACTAGTAGAGTTCAGTATCAACTTAAAAAGCCTAGCTAGTAGCAGAAAGCCTAAAAGTCATAATAGAAACGGTTCTGGGGTCGTCCTCTGCAGCAGTAAAACCCCAAACACTCTTATCAAACCTCAGTGGTCTAGAAAGTACCTAGATGTTAGAAACCTTGGTTAGAATGGCTCACGAAGTGCGCTAAGCCTATCGATACCAATGCTGAGTCCAAGAGTGACCTGGTAGGAGAGGCGTTCAAGGCATTCAAGGCAGCATTCAAAGGCAACATTCAAGGCACCGTTCAAAGTAGGGCAATGTGGGAGCGTTCAAGGCATCGTTAAAGGCAAGCAAATAACTCTACTAAGATTTTGTGAATCAATTTCTGGAGTAGAGAAAGACTACCTCTTCATGAAACATTCCCTGGCACATTACTCGATGTCTATCAGAATAGTGTAATGCACACCGACATCATTCGAAGGGTCACTGCCTCTATTCACTACAAAAGATTGCAGGTGGCTACTGTAAAAACTTTAAAAAAGGCCCAAACCTGACGAAATTGAAAATGGAAAAGTAGCTTTGGAATGCATTTCCAATTTTATGGAGTGCAGTCGTCTCGAGTCGGCGTTGCCCATGTATGCTAGTAGATGGGAAGCTATTCAGTGAGTCCATATGCACCAGGTGACAATATTGATTGGGTAGACAGGTTCTGGAGAGAGTACTCAGTTGGTACAGTATCTTTCAGACACGGGGTTTGCCAACAAAGGTTCCTTGGTATGCACACAACCCAGGAAAGTTGCCGCAATGTCTCTACAACAAAGAGTTATAAGAGAATGCAAAGGAGAATCAATGGCTGCTACAGGTGGCAGTAGAAACCGTAACAACAACAATGGATGGCGGAACCCTACCATAGTTAATGATGAAAACCTAATATTCGAAACGAGTTTAGGAGTGTAAGTAGTCTTCGGTTTTGATCAGATGGGCATCCGTGACGACCTCCTTCGAGGTATTTACCAATATGGATTCAAGAAGCCTTCAACCATTCAATAGAGAGCAGTGATGCCTGTCAAAACAGAGATGTTATTGCGCAAGCCTAGTCTGGTATTGGAAAGACCTCCATGATTGCCCTCACCGTTTGTCAGATAATCGACACCTCTATATGAGAGGTTCAAGCTTTAATTGTGTCGCCTACATGAGAACTTGTGACTCAAACAGAGAAAGTGATACTTGCCATAGGAGATTTCATAAATGTTCAAGCTCATGCAGAAGCCTGGAATAATTTGATTGCAATTTTCAAAAGAAGAGGGATGATAAAGAAAGTGAAATTCATTATCTATTTCTCTGCCATAGACACATATCTGCCCAGGTCGAGTGCTAAGTTGATGCTGCTCCTCAAAATCACTATCAATGTAACATTCATGTTGTGTTAGTGCTGAAAAGCTGAATAGAATGACGTTTATTTTTCTTTTTTTTTGGTAGATTACTACAGAGAAACGACTGAGCAAATTCAGAATGGCACGACAGAAATGGAAGAGAGCGATTTTGAATTGGTTTTCAAAACTGTATGCAGCACAGGCCAGCACTATTCAAGGGAATATGAATTGACTCTTCAAATCCTTGGCGAGTAGCAATGGTATTTTATGTCAGCATTAGAGAATATTAATGGTTAGATGTAACTTGGTAGAGTAATTCCTCGGTAGAAACATGATAGGTATAGTTCTAAAATGCATAGAGAGATAGACTTGATTTGCTAAGAAAAATTAAGAGAAACATGTCCAATGATTTGTGGGCAGAGATTGTAGCTAGAATTTAGCTGAGAAAACATCCATGAAATGGAGAAGTGATGGCATAAATGACTTGCACATAAAGGCCATAAAACAAATGACTCAAAGTAATTATGCAGGGTAGGAATACGCCTGCTATGATACCATGTTAAACACACACATGGTAACAACAACATAGGAATGATAAAACATGAAAGTACATTTATTATTAACAAAACATATACGTTTATAGTACATGGTGTGACCGTTGGGTTCCACATCCCAAGGTCTCTTGGACTTCCTTAGTCGATTCGGATTCCACACTAACCCATAGAGGATTAGGTGTCCAACACTAATAATTCATCTTCCTCTGCAAAAGCTTCTAATGGGGTTGAAAAGAAACTTCTAAAAATGACAAAAGTATTAGTATCCATAATACTAATAATTCATCTTCCTCTGCAAAAGATTTTAATGGGGTTGATCACATGGTGAGGATATCCAATGTTTTCTTGGCTTGAACTGTACATCTTTTTCTTTCTTTATGTTATTTCCCACTCATGGAAAAATTCTTCCAAGGAGAAGAATTTATGGATCCTAATTTGGGAGTTTGTAAACTTAAGTTTTCAATATCCGTTTTACTCATATTGTTTACATGTGCCTGATGAAATGCAATATTGATTATCACTTTATTAACATAAGTTCCATTTTGACCTTTGGTGTGAAATCTGAATAGTCTAAGGAAGTCCAAGAGACCTTGGAATACAAAACCAAAGGTCATATGAATGTACTATAAATGTATATCATTTGTTAATGATAGACAATCTCTCGTGCTTATCATTCATCTTTTGTTTCTACCATGTATGTGTTTAACATTGTATCTGAGCAAGGCGTATTCCTACCCTGTGGCCTCTCTGCATTTTGAACATGAGATGATTCATTCCATGAAGATAAATCTCCCACACTTTCCTGTGCCTAGTGTTTATAGTGAAAATGTAGTCTGTTGAAGCCCATTGAATGCACATAACCTTTCTTGCTGGAGCGTGGTGTTGGATGGAGTACGCTTTGCGTTTGATAGAAAATCAAATGACCTTTAAAGTTTGTGTTGCATGGGAGATTGAGATGACCATGGTGAGTGCCATGAGTGAATTAATACTCCTCACTCCGCACCATAATACCTCCTCCGTGTTAGTGAAATTATCAGTGAAATTGTGTTGGCACGTACACTAGGATTGTATAGAGTGACTATGGTTGCCTTGAATCATATTAGTATATACACCATCAAGTTATATGAACGTTTCCTGTGCTACCACATTATAGGATCTATGGACTACGACTTTCTCGTCCATAGGTGACTTACCAAGAAGCTCGAAGCGAAGACCGAAACCCTTAAGTGGACCCGGAAGCTGAACAAGTGGAATTGATATTGTTGGAGGCTGGAAATCCTTCTAGCTCGAGGTCCAGCGAATCAAGTGACAATGCACAGTAACCGTTGGATTAGTTGGATCAATGTACGGGGTTAATGGAAGATGAGCAACGAAGATCTTATCGCAAGAGATTAAGTTAAGAAATGGACGGATCACATCAAGGCACATGTCGATAGAAGGGTGGAAAACGTGTAGAATAATGGAGCAATCTTCATAGGCGGTAAGCAGTGTTTTGCGCACCCTAAAAGCTGTAAATGCTATTCTACAATTTCACGCGATTAACTTGAGGGGTTGATACATAGCACACAATGGAAAGAGAAAACCACTTTTCTTGCGCGCTCTCGACCTGGTATCAGTTGAGCAAGATTTCATGCGAGATTACGCCATCACTGTTGGATTGAGGTAGGAGAAATAAACGATGGGGATTGGTGAGGCTAGTTGGTGCAATTTATTGCATAATAGCCATCAGATTGAGGAATGAGATCTACGACAAAGATTTAATGCGCTAAGGGGAACATTGACATATGTGAAAAGGTTTGTGGAATGGATGAAAGGTAAGGTTTAAGTGTGGTTTATGAAATATTTCTATTATATGGTAATTATAATAGAAATAAGTAGGATTAATGTATTATGGTTTAAGTTGAGTTTTAACCAAAGTCTAAAATCCATGTTATGGTTAATATGCATGGGTAATAAGAATTAATGAAAGATTATGAAGGATTTATAAGGTTCCCCTCAAAGGTTTATAAAGGTCCAGACTTCGGATAGTTAAATCAAACATTTCCACATAGAGTTTATTGAAGGAGCATTAAACCTTTCCTTAAGCGCCTTTATCAAAAGTATTAATTAAGCACGTGGGTGGTATTGATAAGTGGGAAGCTTTATCTCGAGCTGCCTAAAGGCTGGAAATGGTATTCCTAAAATTCACGTGATTAACCTTAGAGGGCAAGACGTAGCACGAGAAAACCACTTTTCTTGCGAGATCTTGACCTGATATCAGTCGTGTAAGATTTCACGCGAGATTGCGCAATAGCCGTTCAATTGGACAGGTCACATCGATGATGGAGATCGTTCGGGTTAGTTGGTGAGCAGACGATGCGATATTCGTTGGATGTGGAGAAGTGAGATCGATGGCACGGATTGAAGTGATTGATAAAAGGAGAAGTCATCGAGGGACCGACAATGATTGGTTAGATAAGCAGGATCCTTAAAATCCACGTACAAAAAATCCAAAGAATTCGAGTGTCATTTTGGATACAAGTATTATAATCATGGTAGATAGTAATGAAAAAATGTTTTACAACTATTGAGTTTGAATCCACATATCTTCGTGCCCATGACTTGTAAACAAGACCGACATTGCTAGTGCTTGAGTAGGAAGCCACCATCGATCTAAGGAGGAGTACCTCTATCTTGAAAATTGAAATCTTGATCGTTGTTGGTCTCTACGAGAGCTTTTCTAACAAATATTGTAACAAAGAATATTTTCAATGAGGCTACTAGTATCTGAAAGCTTCCTATGTTTCTGCGCATGTGGGAAGCTTGCTCCATTAATGAATGGTCGATGAGAGTCATTGAATTTAGAACTATTTAAATTGTTGAATTTGGTCTTATAAATTGCAATCTAAGATATTAAATGTAAGCTGCAGTGAACTTGGCTTGGATTTGATGCATTGAATACATTTGACTGTACCAAGAATCGTGGCAAGTTTTAGAGTGATTGTTAGTTATATTGCCAAATTTGAGTGTATTTTGGCCATTATGCAAAATTATCTTTCTGCATTTTGTTCAACAGGGTACCTTTGGTTATTGTTGAAACCATTTTAGCCATATAATTTGAAAGACTTATGTGATTTGTTCAATGAAAATGACCAGAATTAATGCAATATTGGAGTTCTTGAAAACTCTGATACTATCTACTTTTGATGTAACATTCCAAATCAGCAAAGCCTCTCTTTCAAAAATTTAGACTTTTCTACAATATGCACAAGAATAGATTGCTTTTTTGTAGCCTCAATCTCAACTACATTAGTAAGAATTATAGCAGTGGAGTCATCATTCTGAACATGTTTTTGTTCAAAATATTGAAACAGACTCCCATAAACAGCAAGACAATAATGTTACACTTCATTCAAATCCAGTGCCCAATAAAGCAGCAGAGTTACATGCAGATGCAGAAGTTTAGTTTGCACTTCCCAAGCCCATCATCAGACATTAGGAAGAGATTGTGAGTAACAAGCAAAGAACAGGTATTGGATATGATAAGGAGGTTTCCTTTCATATTCCAGATTACTCAAAGCCCATTTAGTTTCAGAGTGCTGGGTTGCTTCATGATAGTTCACCTCCAGTTGTTCCAGATTCTGCTCCTCTTCCATAGTAACAACAACAGATTGTGAAATGCCAACACTGTGACCGAGTTGGCCATATGAAAGATCACTGTTTTGATCTTCATCCATGTAAGCACTGTCATAAAACTAGTCATTCTTCAAACATATGCTTCAGAAACAAACCTCCTGCAAGAACAAAGATTCATCTTGGATGGATCGCTTCTTCACAATGGGCTTCAACAACCAAGAAGAAATTTCGCTCATACACCAAGATTTGTTCTTGAGTTTTGAATAGTCTTGTAGTTGATTTTTCTTCATCTTCTCACCTTGTATTTGACAGGGGGGAAGTGATGGTCATCTACAAGCTTCAAAGCCACATCAAGCGAGCCCAAGCCACAACCTACCATACCAGATTCAGAGTTGTAGCCAGAGACAAATATGCCTTTGAGCATGCCTTCAGTCAGTGATACCTCTTCAAAGAATTGGGGACACTTCCTCTAGCAGAAGACTTCATCTTCTTGCTAGTTTTGGAAGAATTCCAGGAATTGCATTAAGCATTCTAGAGTTGTTGGTCATCCTTAAACCATCATAGGTTGAGACCTCCCTTTTCCAGTTGAGGTTCTCCCTTTTATGCTGGGTGAGAGCTCCCTTTCATGGTTGAAGGTTTCCCTCTTCAAAACATCAGGATCACTTCCTCTAGCAGAAAACCTGAGCTTCATGCCAAACTTGGAAGAGTTCTGGGAACTGCACTAAGCATTCCAGTGTTGGTGGTCATCCTTAAACCACCTCCCTTATACCAACATTTCAGAGAGCACATTCAGCCTAGTGATGCCATGCAATTTTGCACATTTTTTATTACAGCTCTCTTCTTGGACTCATACATAACCCTTCGGATTAAGGGGGAATGTTGGACACCTAATCCTCCAAGGGTTGGTGTGGAAGCTGAATAGTCTAATGAAGTCCAAGAGATGTTGGAATATGAAACCAAAGGTCATATGAATGTACTATAAATGTATATCATTTGTTAATGATAGACAATCTCTCATGCTTATCATTCATCTTTTGTTTCTGCCATGTATGTGCCTAATAGTGCTTTACATCTGTTTGATGAAATACGATATTGATTATCAATTTATTAACATAAGTTCCATTGTGATCTTTATTAGATAATTTTTGTTTTTTATATACACTTGTTCAAACTCCGACTTAGTATAAAATTTATAAATATTGCTTTAAGTAATAATAACACATATGGGTTAATTGAGGTTGGAAATTGTAGATTTGTGAGTCATCTATCTCATTTGTCCATTCCATTAACATTTATTTGTCATTTTCAACTACTAATATTATATTATAGCTCATGTGTTGCATATAAAACGAAATCGTATAATGTGTTGGCCGGCTAGTGTAGGTTAGTTTCTGACCATTCTATTCTAATCTCTAAGAAATGCATCTAAATTAATCAATCGCAAGAAAATGCCAATGGTTTGTCATTCAAACAAATAGTTTGTCATATGCATATGAATGAATCAATCACAAGAAAATAGTTTGTTATTCAAACAAACTGTAAAGTAAAATAGTTTCCGCAGGTAACACCTTGACAATAGTAGCCCAAATGAAACAAAGCTTGATATAAAGTATTAATAATGTTTTGGGAAAATAATAGTCCATAAAAATGTGTCTCGTAAATTTTAGAGTGCATCTAAGAAGGTTACACCAAATTTTTAAACGTCAAATATAGGCAAAAAAATTCCCATGATCCGTCAAATTCCAACCCTAAATACCACCCATCGGTAAAAAAAAATGCCTATTACCAACCATTATGGTAAAAGAAGGTAAAATTTAGCAATATGCAGTTATCATTTGTATGTTTTTCTTCATTCCCTGATAGGTTAGTTTCAGGTTTTAGGATAATGCCAGTTTACTTGTCAACAAACAGAAATTCAAAACTTAAAAGCATAGTAATTACCCTAAATATTAAACAAGTCATTGTCACAATACGAAATGCGATTTTTCTGATTACAACTGGATAAAATTTTGAGAGCAAGTAGAACGAAAATACCAATGGGAGCACCCTGCTCTTCCATAATGTGTAACGCTACAACTAGAATATTTCAGATTGGATATTCGTCCCGCAAGCCTATTGACTCATTGACTTATCAAATCTAGGTCAATGTCAAAGTGCAAATGCAAGGAAAAACAAGTCTATTGACCCGATTAATATGGATTCCAAAGTCTATATAAAGCTTATTTATGCAATGTTAACACACTTCAAGCTTAAGGGAGGGCTGATTATTAGAATATGGAAATGAAAATACAGAGGGAAGGTCAGGCACTGGAAATTGTGATCACGGTCTGTGTTTTATTCTACAATACCAGGAACTTCTCTACCGCAACCCACAATGACCACATGGTTAAGATAGGTATTGTCTTAAACTACAACACATGGATTGGAAAAGTGGCCAAAACCACCATAGAATGGAAGTGGACGACATTAACAGACACAACTATCTCCTCAGTGGCTCTCAGTTGGTCGTTGAAATTCATGACTTGCGAGGTGATGTGATTAATAGTGCTTCGGCCGGTAATTTACAGTTCTCTGTTTCATCCTCTTCATTTTTTCTATATGAAAATGAGAAAATGACCTCTGTATTTGGTGATATTTTTTCTCAAGTCTTTTATTTTATAATGAATGAATTAGCTGGACAGATATCCACTATGATTTTCCTATTTCAAATCCATTCTCTTATATTCAAGTAATGAGTTTGCAAGACATCTACTCTTATAGAGATTAACTCGCCTGCGTGGGGGAACACTTTATAACACTGGTTAATTCATAAGAGATTAGTACAACAGATCAAGAAGCAAACTAATTTACATTTGAAATTCATCGGAGAAATGAATCTTCTGTTATTTGGTGAGTTATTTTTATTAATTTCTTCTATATCTACCTACGTAGGAGTTTTATATTAATTATTTATCATGTCTTTGGTATATATAGCTTTTGATTTTTTAAAAAGAGAAGTGGTAACAATAATTGGTCCAGAATCATGTGCGGTTGCAGAATTCATATTACATCTGGGAGATATAGTCCATGTGCCAGTAGTTTCATTTCCTGTTACAAATCCCTTAGTCTCTAACCACATATTTTGATATTTTGTTCACATGGAACATAGTGACGCCATACATATGCATGCCATTGCAGCCTTCGCTCAGGCATATGGGTGAAGAAAGAGTTACAAATGTCACTACTACACACAGGACACTTTTAAGACAAAATAAATCTTTTGTCTTAAAAATTCACTTTTTATTTTAGTTATTTTAAATTAAAATTTAATATCAATTGAATTGTGTTAAATATAAAATTTAAGACAAAAACAGTTTGAGACAAAAATATTTTAAGACAAAGTTTTATATTTAAAACAAAAACAATTTGAGACAAATTTATTTTAAGACAACTTTATATTTAAGAGGAAAACAGTTTAAGACAAAAATATTTTAAGATAAAAATTTATATTTAAGACAAAAAGAGTTTGAGACAAAAATATTTTAACAAAAAATTTTATATTTAAGACAAAAACAATTTGATACAAAACTTTATATTTAAGACAAAAACAGTTTGAGACAAAAATATTTTAAGAAAAACCTTTATATTTAAGACAAAAATAGTTTGAGACAAAAATATTTTAAGACAAAACTTTATATTTAAGACAATGGAAATTAAAATTAAATCCATTTAAGACAATTATCAATTAAGACAAAACCATATCAATTTAAGACAATATTATTTAACACATGCAAAATTGACTCTCACAGTGCGCCCTAAGTCTACCTGCTTGTAGGATACTACTCTCTCGCATCTATATTGAGGTTTTTATTTCACTTACCATTCATGTTATCTTATATAAAGACAACGATTTGTTTGACTCTTCGTTTTGTGGGGGTGACCAACTCTGAAGAACACGACATTTTTTCCTGGCAAGATTTCTCAAACATCAATTCCTTTTTTGTCCCTTCGATCTCTGCTAATATGATTAGAGACAACTTGTATGTTATTGCATTCGGGAAGTTTGTACAGAGATTCTATTATCACTAAGTTTATACTTTCAAAAAAGGGTCAAAATGTTTTGAAAATCAGTTAAGAGTTTTATTACAAGAAAAATGGGCTTAAGTGTAAGACCAAGTAAAATTTTGGTGTGAAAAGGTGGCATAAGAGTTAAAAAAACATGTTAAGAAAGTTTTTTATGTCATCCCAATTTTCTTTTACCCAAGCCTTACACCAATAAGATGCCAAAAATAGGCAGCGCTATGAAATATTTTCATAGTGCCTACACGTCGCCCTACAAAATATTTTCATAGCACCCGCAAAATTTTGAAAAAAATAAAGTTTTATAACTATCACTTGGGTCATTTGAAATGCTTTAAAGTTTTTCCTGAAATTTAACATCTGATATGACTTTATGCGATTTTTTGAGGCGGTTTCAAAACATTAAAAGGGATTTGGAGAGGATGGTTAAAACCAAAATTGTGCGCAAATCAATCATTTTCATCAAACCTAGGTGACTGGCTGGTAGCAAACAGTGAAATTACTAATAGATTTTGAGAAACAATGGTAGAGTGTTCATTTTTTCTCAGTTAAACAATGGGAAATTGAGGTCATGTGAGATGATTTTACCTAGATGGAATATGGTTCGAGGTTTGTGATGAAATTTCACCTTTATTTAGAAATATAGGATGGGAGTCGATTTTCCAGTGGTTTCATGGTTACAATCTGAGTTGGTGTTATGATTTTATTCACTATTTTGATGGCAATAGAGCTCAGATAAGAGGAATGGAGTTTGCAGTCATTGAAGATTCAATAGTAGAAGCCACAGGGTTGCCTACTAAGGGTGAGAAGTGGTTCAAGAAATGAATGATGCAGAATGTGGATCTCAACTTCTTCCTTAAAGGATAACATCAGAACCCTAATTGGAGCATGGGAATCCCTCAGAAGATGTTGAAGCCTGAATGGTCTAACGTTTTAAATATTGTGAAACTCTTTTTTACATGTGAAGGTTGGTATTTCGAAATCTACCGTTACCACATGATATTTTTATGTCATTTAGTTGATTTTGGAAAAATGACCTTACCTTATTTCTTACATCAAAGTCTGCTTAAAATGTCCACTAAGGCCATAACCAAACCAGAATTGTTACCTCATGATATATGTCACCATGGCCTGATTAAGATATTGTATATACATGATTTAGATAAACAAATACAAACCATGAGGCAAAGGACATGGAGAAACTTTGCACCCAGAAGACCAGGAAAGGGTAAGGCTAAAACTCATGTTGAAACCCTAGCCCTTGAAACAGAGGTTGAATCTAGTCATGTGCCTGTTGAGAAAGATGTTGTAAAGGAACCAAATATTAAGGTATATCAAAAGAGAACAAGAAGGAAATAGACACAAATGACAGAAAAAGAGGAAGTAAAGCATCAAGCAAAAGAAAGTGAGAAAGGAAAGCAAAGTATGCAAATAGGGGATGAATACATAGAAACAGAGCCTAGGGTTTACCATAGGAAACCCAATACTCATCCTACAAATAAATTAAGACAGATTTTTAAGGTAAAATTTAATCCTAAGCTAAAGGAACTAGGAAGATGCTTCATATGGCAATGTTCAATGGAAATTTTCAAATAAAATAAACCATGCTACTTAAGCCTTTATGGTTTAGTTATTTTCGTATGATTTAAAGCTTCAATATCTTCATTGATCCTAAGGAGGAGGATATGGAGAGAGAACGTGTATTAAAGGCAATGTATGAAGATGTTGCATCAACCTGGATATGCTTTCTTCAGATGCAAATATGATGGACATCAAGGCTAAGGCTAAGGTGGATGATTTGGAGGATATACCACTAAATAATCAATGCACTAGTTGTGGAGTGGAAACCCCCAATTTCAATCTCAGGACGCCACATCTTCTCCAAATGCAAGTATGTATGATTGTATATCAATGTTTAGATTGTTGGGCTTTAAAATTAATCACATGTATGATAAACTAGTTCCATGGATAGTTCATTTCAAGCGAGTGTAATTAAACAAAACTTTGTTGTGGAGAAAATTATCTGGTTAAAACTATTGACATTCACGGTTTCTAATCCAGTTTCAACAAAAAAGTCCTACCCTCTCTGCAGCCATAGCAAATCAATTTGCACTTTTTATCCCTAAACTCCCAGTTTAAATGGCCCATCTTAGCTAGAATGAGTGTGTTTTTAGACCTAGTGAGACTTAGGATTGGTTAATTCTAATTTGAAGTAGCATGTGTTCTTCTATCCTAAAAATTTCCTCTTTTTAAATCAAATTTTTAGTAGTGCCACACTGTTTAAAAGGCTTGCACCCTTGCCTGCACTTGCTCCTACACTAGCATACGCTCCCCTATCGACAACTTGACCCATCTGACCCTACCGCTCTATTCAACCTTAAGTCATTGAAAATAGAGAAATAGGTTTAGTTTTTGAAACAACGATTTTAACAAAAAATACCTTTAATGATTTGAGAAGCATGCACACATAAATACATGTGGGAGTTGTTGAAAATATATCATGCTCCACCCATGTATGACATTTTTGATGTCACCTTTGGGTAGAGCATTGTAATGTTATTGACATTGTTGATGTTTCCTTTGGGAAGATCATTGTAATGTTACTAACATAGGAGAAGCAACCATGTTCTTTGATTTGATTACTAAAGTCTAAGGAGGTGTACATGCTCTACCTCCCTCTTGGACCTATAACATATTATGAGGAAGCACAGGTTATTAACCATAGGCCCACTCAAACTGTTTGAGATTTCTTCTATGAAAAAATGTGAAGATGCCATCAAATAGGAAAAAAAAAGTATGCAAAAAATATACAATATCCCTTCTTCAAGAGTTAAAACAATGCACAAACCTGCAAAATATGTTTCAACATGCAAGACTCTTGCAACTCCTCTGCAGGTTTGGGAGTGTTTGGGAAACAAACCTGCAATAACAACCTACACTGCCCAAGCTTCTCACAAAATGCAAGTGTGTGAAGAAATATTGCAAAACCCCCTTTTTAAGTCGTGTTTTTTTTTTTTTTTTCACACTGTTAATCATGAATGTGTTGTTTTCAATATTTTGGCTGGTTGTTAGAAATAGGTTTAGTTTTTGACACAACGATTTAAAAAAAAAATACCTTTAATGATTTGAGAAGCTGTTGTTGGGAAAAGTATCCATTCGGAATGCCCCTATCCCACTCTAAGGTTTGACAGTGCCTTAGCAACAAACAAGGAAAACTATTTTCGTATTCTTCTTTATGAAATGTAAACGAAGAGGAAGGATGCAACTAACCTGTGTCTTTCGCTAGTTTGTTGATCCAATCGCTCTCCTCTTTTGTTCGCTTCCCGCTGCCTGCTCCCTTACTGGTCCAGCTTCACCAAGTTCCTGCAAGATCACAGAAGAGAGAAACTACACAAAAGACATAGATTTACATTCATAACTAGTTTAGGATCAGATTTAAACTAAACATGCAAATATAACAAAACATCATTGATACACAGCATGTAGGAGAAACTCAAATAGTTTTATTGATATAATAAGAAAGTCCAAGAGGAGATACAACCAAGTGAGTCCCGATCCAGCATCTACCTCCCAGCAAAGGAATCCCTTCCTCTCCTCCAACAAAGCATAAATCACCCAATGCACTAATCTCAATCTCAAACCAACAACAATTCTCTGCAAAGTACAAAATTCCAGCCTCTGGATCTCTGGGATGAGGGATCCATATATAGATGTAAGCAGAGAGGATGAGTCAGCTTATGTTTTGACTTGTGGCTTCTCTCTATCAGTTCTTGCTTCCACTTGGAGGCTGAGAGCCTCTTACTCATCACTGGTCGAATTCATTGAGGCAAGTGTCATTGAGGAAGATTCTGGAAGCTTCCAGTGTCTGTACACCTCGCGGAATGACACTGCCATTTGGCATTTCTCGCTCAGCGCACCCTGGTAGTGCATTTAGGTGCGTTGCAACGCACCTAGCTAGTGTATTGGGGTGCATTGCAACGCAGGCAGCTAGTAGAGCATCTGAATTGATCCTGATTTGACTAGTTCTGAGTGGTTTTTGGTGGGGAACTTCTGGGAGAAGCTGTCATTGGTTGACCTTGTTCCTTTAGGGGCAGGAACAACTCTTTTAGGGACTTTGGATCCCTTGGATTATGGACATTTCATGCTCAATGCTGTAAGGCACAAAAATGTCTATAACAGAAGCATGCACACATAAATATATGTGGGAGTTGTTGAAAATTTTTCATTCTCCACCCATGTATGACATTTTTGATGTCAGCTTTGGGTAGAGCAGTGTAATGTTATTTCGTTTAGGAAGATCATTGTAATGTTACTAACATAGAAGAAGCAACCATGTTCTTTGATTTGATTACTAAAGTCTAAGGAGGTGTACATGCTCTACCTCCCTCTTGGACCTATAATAGATTATGAGTAAGCATAGGGTATTAACCATAGGCCCGCTCAAACCGTTTGAGATTTATTCTAGGAAAAAATGTGAAGATACCATCAAATAGGAAAAAAAAAGTATGCAAAAAATATACAATATCCCTTATTGAAGAGTTAAAACAATGCACAAACCTGCAAATAATGTTTCAACATACAAGACTCTTGCAACTCCTTTGTAGGTTTGGGAGTGTTTGGGAAACGAACCTGCAATGACAACCTACACTGCCCAAGCTTCTCACAAAATGCAACTGTGTGAAGAAATATTGCAAAACCCCCTTTTTAAATCGTGTTTTTTTTTTTTTCACACTGTTAATCATGAATGTGTTGTTTTCAATATTTTGGTTGGTTCTTAAGATGGTTCTATTGTTGGTTTTTGGGATATTTGTCCATACTCCAATATTTCCCACTATAGCCTCTATGCAGCAACATAAACCTTTTTCTCCCCAAGCTTGCACATTGCCTAGCCAAGGTATAATGAGAAACATTGGAGTATGGCCAAATATCCCAAAAACCAACAATAGAACCATCTTAAAAACCAACCACTAAACTCACTGAGCAAGATGAAGAGAACCAAAAAGAAAGAACCTTTCATAATCTCAAAATGCGGTATAATATTAAATTATTAATGGAATTGGTTGGTGGTGCAATAGGTACACTAGAGAGTGAGGTGTCCAACATCCTACTTTTCATCCTTTATGTTATGCCACATTTCACTAATAGTGGTAAATGAGTTAGGTATATGCCACATGTCCTAGCCTATCTCTTCCTTTTTCTCCATACCACTTTTCATATCATAGCCACCCCATTCCAATGGAATCCATTCTCTTGCTTTTATTAGCTCGCCTTTTGAGATTAAATTATTACTATATCCTACAATTTACTCCATATGTAAAAACTTATAATATATGGTGCCTTGCATAAAGTCCTCATGACTTGGCATCTAGGAAAATGTTTATTTGATATGTGATAGTGTAGTCCATGCACAAAACAAGAGGGTACCAAATGGGTATTACAATAGTATTCACCCCTATTTGTACCCTAAGCAAGATAGTACAATTAAAATTAGAAGTTTTTGATGGTAGGTTGGTTTTTGTTAACTCCAATGTATTTTTTGATATCTTGCAGGGAAGAGTCATGAATATAGCTTATGTGGTTGGTTTGACTCGCAATATAGGGCAAGATAATTATAGTGTGGCCAAAGAAGGAGTTATTGGGTTGACTAAGACTATTTGAAATGAACATGCCAGTAGAAATATCATAGTGAATTTCTTAACTTTGTGAATTTCTATGTGCATTAGAATTTAATGAAGAGTTTAGGTTGGAGTTATGAGGTCTTATCATAATTACTAATCCTTTTGTGGGAAACATAAAGGGATTCTTTTAAACTATAGACAAGCCAATGCCATAGCTCCTGGATTTATTGCTTTAGACATGACTACAAAACTTTTAAACTATAGATAAGCCAATTCCATAGCTCCTGGATTTATTGCCTTAGACATGACTACAAAACTTGGTGACAAAATTAAATGAAATGCATCACTTTCACCATATAGTAATCCAAAACATATTGTACTTTTATCATATTTCAAATCACTTTTTATTGTTATCCAATGTTCTACTTCAAGGTCTATGAGAAACTTGGATATGTAGTTGATTGCAAAACTAAAACTTGTCCCAATGATTGTAAGATAAGTCAAACTTCCCACAAGTTTCCTATAAATTGACTCATTTTCTGATTTTGACTCTACTTTAGCTAAAAGTTTCAACTTCTCCATATATGTATGTATTTTTACAATCAAAAATCTTGTATTTGTCTAGTAGACCTTTTTCATGCTTAGCATGTAAAGTAAAAACACATTTGTTACTGTGCCAAACTTCAACATCTAGGCAATGTTATAGGAGGCCTAAATCTGTAATGTCAAAAGTCGAATGTGATTCAGTTTTATCTTGGTAATTGGTCTGGCCTCACTACCTATGATGATAATGTTATCTACATATATCACTAATATATCTATGCACTATCCTCACTTTTAATGTAGAGATTTTAATCAGAAAAGCTTATTCTCAATCTGTTATCCTACAAATGTTGGTCAATTTTGATGTACCAAGATCTTGGTGCTTATTTAGGACCATAAATATCCTTAACCCATATACATACCATATGTTCCTTTCAGGAACATGGAAACCTTGAGGTTGACATAGATAAACCTTTGCCTTCAAAATATCATTGAGGAAGGTGTTAAAATATAATGCTTACATGTGTAATAAGTCACATTAGTGACTTAGGATAAAAAATAGGCCTTTTGGTTATTATTAGCTTTTAGAGTTTTGGGAAAATATCACCTCCCAAACTCAATATAATAGAGGTGAATCTTGTTGTAACTATCTGAATTATTTTGATAATAAAATATTGTGTTTGGCATGTGCATGTACTCTATCTAGAGTTTCATCAGTAAGTGTGGTTCAATTCATTTTATAATATGGGATCAAAGTAGATGAGTATCCTTCCCTAGCTGCCATTTGAAGGTAGATGTCATTGGATTAGAGAGATTCTTAAGAGTTGTAGTGTTCACATTTACAATATTAGGTGTCCTTACATGTATGAGCCATTATCATTTCATACTGGAGAAGAGCCATCAAGGAACATGTGTCAAGGTTCTATGTGGTATTTAAAAATTTGATTATAGGTGTTTCCATTTCATATTATGAAGGATTATGTTTCCACCATATGAAGGTTCCTTGGGAAATTTCTGATTTGATAGTGGAGTGGTCAAACTAGTGTGTATGCTGGCTCAAAGAAGATGGTGATAGGATAAGTGAGTGTTGGAAAAATATCCTAAGTGGAATCTGCACTAGTCTGACTAGTGTTGGGATTCATTTGATATGCTATTTTCTAGCTCAAATTGGTGTATTCTTATCATTCCTCACTTCCTCATCCTCCCAACTACCTTAGTCATATTTCTAACATTTTAGTGAACCAGAGTGTAATGTTGTTGATCTATTGTAGTTTCTATATAGTTGGAGAGCTTGGTTATTGTTGTAGCAAGAATATGATGCTAGGAGGGCTTTGCACCATTCTTATATACCCCCTACAAAGTCTTGATTGTCTTGATCTAATGGTTTTTTGAATCCCCCATCCGTGCTATCATTGTGGGATTTTGAGAGTTACAAGGTCTCCATGAATTTGTGGCTCAGTGAGATCAAAGAGTAATTTTTTAATATATTCCTAGAAGGAATTCAATAGATTAGACTCATTTTCCCTATATTGAATAGCACTAGAAGGGATGCACATCCCTAAGGTATTATTGAGTATAGAAAAATATCTTCCTTGTGTTGTGTGGGCCAATGGAGGAGGGTGTTATGATTTTTTTATGGATGTATAAGGTTCCTAGAGAGTTCTATAATGAATAGATGTTCTAACACAAGAGAAAATGGGCTAAGTTGAGTGAGCTAGAAGCCTATAACTTGAATACATTGCCTTGCTGACCTCATACACTATCATGGATGTGGTAGTTATCTTAGATTCCTATGGTTAGGTGAAAAATTAAGATTATATCATTTTGAAAGACAATTTTCTATATTTTTTTACAAAATCATTATTTAATCATATTTCATGTTATGATATGCATGCGATTATGCTTAAATATAGTGATGGGTATTTGGTTTTCAATTTTATTTTATTTTATTTCATGCTTATTCACTATATTTTAATTATCACATTTACACATATGTTTATTTAATTGTATCTCTCCACAAGAGACCTTCATTGTGGGGATTGTGATGAATGGTATTGAATAATATGCTTTGTAACTACTTGCACAAAAAATAAGGGTTATGGTCATGAATATCATAGTCATAGTGTGATGTGGGAGATAAAATTTTAAAATAAATCAATTTTGGTGTTGTTACATGAGAATTTGAAAACATGCTTCACATCTATTTGTGATCATTGAAAATATTCAATTAATATTTTATTTTTATATTTTGGTCTCTAGGACATAACACTTTTATTTGTGATGAAATAGTGCAGTTTGATGCAGTGAAATTGTGAAATATTGCAGTTTGTAGCAATCCCACCATTTCTTCCTACTACAGTTTGCAGGAGGTTCATGATCCCACCATTTCTTCCCATTGAAGTCTTTTCATCGAGGTTTAAGGAGCTAAGGGTTTGAGTTATAGGTGAATCCAAGGAGGATGTCGGGACTACAACTTGCTCAAGGTTCCTTATCCTTCCTATTCTTCCTATTTAAATTGAAGCCTTTTTAACCCAGTTGAAGAACCTGAGGGGGTTGAATCATATGTGCAAGCAAGGAGGATGAAAGGACAAATGTTAAGGGGACAAGATAATGACTGGGGTTAATTGGTTTTTCCTTTTATTTCAGTTCAGAAGAGGTTTAGGGTTATAATACTTTGTTCAATGACATATTTGCATGCATCAATGGCAGATGGTGGTGGGTTAGCTTGAATGGGCAATAGAATTCTGCTAGAAAAATCAATTGTTAATGCTCAAAAGGGTGGCAAGTTTCTTATAGATAGTGGTCGTTTCTTATAGATAGTGGTCATGGAACGTCACACACACCTATCAGAGCTTTAACCACCATATTGGAGCCTTCCACCAAAAATAACGGTCAAAACACAACCTCTTCCTGCCCTCTAGAAGGAAAATGACGAGATAAAAAGAATAAAGAAAATATAAAACAGAACCCCAATGGGCATTTATTCTTCCTTTACACTACCTTCAATGAGAATGTAAATAAACTATTTGATGGTTATTACAGAAAAAACCATTGTCCCTAAATCGGGTGGCCTCAAGGCACAACACCTTGATTTATCTGATCGGAAAGCTTTGGCCACGATCATGAACAAGTTGAAGACTCAAAATTTTAGACTTTTGACCTTCATCTTCCCTCACAAGGTGAAGAATAATACCAAGGGGGGAGTCTCTGGATCATTTTCTTGTGCTAATAATGGGAGAGTCAAGATTGTAGCTCGGGCTGCTCTAGGTGATATTACGAATAGGTTGGATCAATCATGAAAGGATCCGGAAATTGCATCTAAACAAAGGAAGGGTTAGGGAAATATTATGAAAATGGGTTGTAATCCAAGAAATTAACTTATGGAGGAGAAAAAGTAGAATTATGCATGGGCTATTGAGGGAATCGAGAGGGTTCAGTTTAGCGGTAAAGACATGGAGGCGATGGAGGAAAGAATTGCAGAAGAAGGTATGTGGGTTTTTCAAAGCCATTTTTTTTGTTGTTGGGATGTGTGTGTTTCTAGGTGTTTTATCTTGGGTAGATTTTCCCTCTCCATGTATGCGAAGACTCATATCTCAAATTTGTAATGGGTCCAAGTTTTGCGAGAGGCATTTTTTTTTGACTCGGTTCAAAT
This sequence comes from Pinus tabuliformis, assembly GCA_031772625.1. Taxonomy (NCBI): domain Eukaryota; kingdom Viridiplantae; phylum Streptophyta; class Pinopsida; order Pinales; family Pinaceae; genus Pinus; species Pinus tabuliformis. The sequence continues at coordinate 286,788,969 of CM062820.1, read as the reverse complement.
ATCTCTATGACCAATAAACACTCACATTATCACCTTCCCTTGGGAGGTCCTAATGAATTTGAAATCATCACATTATTTTTTCTTACAATTAAATTCACTAACACTGCACTGACTACCAGAATAGCCATTTCTTGTCCCATCCATGTTCTCGTCCCCATTCCCATCTTGACACTACAGTAGTACATGAATAATCAAGTGGAGCGGGCTAACAGTTATTATCCCCAAAATCCTTTGTCCCTATTTCTTATTTCATTCTCATTTCCCTTTCGAGTTCCAATTTCTGATAACATAGCTAGTTGTAAATGACTTGTTGGACAATTCTTGGTATTTTGTGCGTCTTTGGATGTGCACTCAAATTTTCTCTGCTTCTGGGTTGCACGTAGGTTGATAAGTCCCCATAAGTGAAATTCCACCATTCTCACTCACCCATGTGATTTTCTAGACAACCACCTGAAAATTCTGTTGTGTTTAGTGGATATAGGGGTGCCCTGCTAATGCTAAATGTTGTAAGTGAAACTTCTGCAAGCCTTTCTAGAAGAAGGCTGCATTTGATTATTGGCATTTGAATGATTTTGGCCAAATAAATTGCCTTAGTGTCAGAGACTTCCATGACATATGGTGACTTACTAAAGATGATCTCTCTTCCATCTCTACATTTCATGATCTATGTTTCAGCTTCGTATTTCATCATCTTTGCTATTATTTACAGAAACAAGAATTTACCTTACCTAGAAACCAAGGCATAGTCTGGCCATTGATGTTGTCTATAGTACATAATATTTATAACCATGTATTGTAGCAAATATAATAAATTTCCACATTAATGTGATTCTTGGAACCTTACCCTCACCGCATGGGAAGGAAATTGCTAAGTACAAAAACATTAATCAAGCACTTATCCTATTTTTCTTGTGGTAAGGATAAGGCCCCCTATTTTGACCCAGTTCAAATACTTGCTTCAATTAAAAATTATAAACTAAGATTTCAACCACAAAATGAATAAAATCATAGTCTCTTAGTACTAAAGGCTTGGCATTTCAGGGTAGAAACTCTCTTGCTAATCAAAATCAGTACAGGGCCCCAGTTAAATAAAACATATCTCAATATGTCAAATCATAACAAGAGCTTGTATAATATAATCCATATTAAAGAGAACTCACAAGAAGAAAACTTGTAATATGAAAGCTAGTAATACTTCAATAAGAGCATAAGTAAAAAAACCAGCACTGCTTCTATAAGTTGTCTCCTAACCTCCAGCTTGCAGATGCCCTTGTAACTAATTTGATCTACAAAAATTGTTGGCAGTGAGGGATGGCATCAACAACATACTAATGATCCTCCAAATAATTTGATTTTCCTTCCTATTCACACTGCTATATTGCATATATTACCTAAGTAAGTATCACTTATTTGAAGCTGTAAATAACATTCCTTTAGATGGAATTCTTTTCTGTGACTTGTAGTTTTTTTGTTTCTAACCCATCTTGGTTGAAGTACATATCCTTTTCCATATCTCTTGGATTGACTACTTTCTCTCTGCTATGTCGTCTCATGGTTTGCCTTCTGTTTAAAAAATTAAAGGAGATGGGTGAAAAGGCAACAAGAGAAGGCAATTCCCTAGCATTTCTGTCGGATATTGCACCCAACTTCCTCTCCTTTCCAATGTTACCCATGGAGGCAGAAGTGGCAACTACTGTCATAGTACCCATAGCATACACCATCTTCCCTTATTCTGAATAAAGAATTACAATATCTTCATATTACCTAGTATTTCACAAACATGAATGCCAAAGTAACAAAAAGCACCTATAACTAACACACTAAATAACTATTAAGGCTTCTGGAAAAATCTGTAGCATCACAACAGACACAACCTAAGAGAAATTTAGCCACCATCCTCATCTTAAACAAGACAGGTTTCTATACTTGCACTCTTATTTCGCAAAAATAGAGAAAACATGGCTAAATTAATATTATAATAGAAAAATATGAAACCATTTCTGATATTCACCCCAAGGTTTCCAATTGAGCCTGATATGCACCTTAAAGGTTGCCAAGCTATAGTGTAGTCACCAAGCTTGAGGTTGCATACTTTTTAATTTCAATATTTTACCTCTAGTGTCCATGTTTTCAATTGCATCCAATTGGCCATCTAGATTTAATTCACCACTACTATACATAAACAATATTTTATACGCAAGCACCAGATATTGAAATATCTTCCCACCTCACTCAGAATGTAAATAACTCTATATCAAAAAGGTATCACTACTAGAAACTAAAAAATAATTTCCAAGTTACTACATGAAAGGTTCTTACAAATTGACAACAACTTTAAGGAAATTTCATCAGACCATACCAAGAATTTTATGTAAGAAGATATCAAATAAGATGCTGAACCAACAGTTCTGGTGGAACAAAACTAGCTTACATGCTAATGAAAGAGAACTCCCACTTCTGAATCTATGGAGAGAACCCCATCCTAAAATCAAGAACAATGAGAGTCAATAATTGACATAGTTGTGCCAGAAGACCCCTGAGATATCAACAATGGAAATGGAGATTCAAGCAATGTAAGCATCTCTAATCCAAGAGATGTTGGAATGATTAAGGTGGGCATTCAAGAAAACATGAGACTCCAATCCATAAATCATGTTTGTGTCGGTTTGTTTGGATAATGATTAGAATGTGATTTTATAGAAATTTTGTAATAGCATCGAACCCAAATTGTGTGACTTATTCTGTAACTAAGATGAATTTAAAGTAGAAAATAAAATAATTTGTGCATTTACTATTTATTGTGGTAATATTCTCTCTTCAAAATGCCTTTGATTACTGGATAGTGAAAGCTTTGATTTGGTGGATTTAATGTAGCGTTACTGTTGGGTCCCTATAATACTACTGATTACCCATTACTATTGTAGTTGTATCCCTTATTAATATTGTTGCGCCCCTGTTGCCCCCATATTGTTATTATTGTGCCCCATAGAATCCCTCTATTGTTATTTTTGTGGCTTTATATTATTATTGTTACGTCGGCTGGGTTATATTGTGACTCTTTAGACTCCTATATATAGAAAGGAAGTTTCGTCATTTGAATCATCCAATAATTGTTCATTTATGTAATGTAAAGGAGGTTTCCCCCTCGAATAGGTTGAATTCTAAGGCGTTGATCTATCTTTTCTATCTTTTTCTTGAGCTGGTTCTATAACATTTGGTATTAGAGTTTTGGATTCTAGGGTTTCGCTGCTACAAACAGGTCATCGAGGAATTTTCGCTATAACTTTTTGTTTGTGACGTTTCAGAAGCTAAAAAAAAACTCATTTGAGAAGAAATCGTGCTGAATCTCGGGTCCAAATTTTAGACCTTTTCGTGCTATATTTGTGGAGATATGATTTGAGGAAGTTGGTCTTTTTGCAGACTCCTGAATTACATTCCAAACAGGTGACCTGGGGAAAATCGTCATAACTTTCTCTTTGAGAATCGGATTGAAATTTCATAAGAAGGTCCAGAAAGAGGATGGACTGTAGTTTCTTGTATATCTTTTTTAGAGCCAAAGGTCAAAATAGGGACACGTGGCACATCGTACAAGTTCGCTCTACTGAACTAGTCTATAATCAGGTCACTGTGGGATATTTTACATAACTCTTCCTTGGAGAATCCAATTGGGATCAGACTGGTGGCATTGGAAATAGGACACAGAGAGCTACTACAGATTGTAATTTCAGAACTGGATGATCCAAAATTACAAAGATACATCAAAGACAATATCGAGCTCCTACAAAGTGAAAAAAGGTGTGTAGATTTTTTTAAATTTTTGCTTAAGCTTGGTTTGAAAAAATATTTTGAAGGAATTCAAAGGGAATAGTAGAGCATTGTTATTAGTAAATGATGCTCCGAGTAAAGAAAATGCAAACACCTAGTAAGCAACATGAAAGCTCTAGCATGACTCATGAAGAAGAGGAAGAAATGCTACATGATATATCAAAATTACAAGACCAAGTGCAACAAATTTCACTCTCACAAAAGCTAACATAAGCTAAGATAAATGGCATGGAATCTAAGATAAAAGGCGTGGAAGCTAAGATTGATGATTTGAAGATAGATTTGAAGAGAGACATGGCAGATTTGAAGACAGATTTGACAAATTTTCGACAAGAAATACTTACTAATGGTGGAAAGGTAGTAAAGGAAACTCATGATGCGGACAAAAGAAATGTTAATCATGATTTCATAGACTCTAATGTGGGATCAAAGACCCACCATATTCCAAAAATCGATATGAGGAAGTTTGATGGCAAGGATCCCGCAACATGGATATTACAGATGGAGCAATTTTTCGATCTCAATAATGTGCAAAACACACAAAAAGTACGTATTGCAACTTTATATTTGGAGCCAAATCAGTTTGTATGGTATCAATGGCTTTGCTTTTGTAAACAAATTATCACTTAGGCAATTTTTACGGAAGAATTAACAACACATTATGAGGATACAAAAAGCAACACTTTTTCTAGCCAATTGATAAGTATCAAACAAAAGGGTTCAATAATGGAGCACATTGAGGAGTTTCAAAAATTGAACATAAGGGTAAAAAATATTCTAGAGGAGCATAGGATTGATGTGTTCATAGGGACTTTAAAGGATAATATTCAGCATGATGTTCGCCTTTGGGAACTTGATTCATTAGAGAAGGAATTCAGGTTAGCATGAAAAATGGAAAGCAAAATTATGGCAACCAAGAGGCATACCACTCACAACTATAAAGATGGAGGTGTTGTTGCCCCTAGTCTTCCACAACAATTGGAAGAAAAAAGAGAAAAATGGCTTTGTTACAGTTGTGATAGCAAATACACTAAAGGTCATAAGTGTGCTGAGAAGAAATTATTCTACATAGATTGTGAAGAGGAAGAAGAAAAGGAGCAAGAAAGGTCAAAAGAAGAGGATATACTCCAGGAACAAAGCCTAGATAAAGAAGAAATGAATCCGAACATATCTTGTAATGCATTGGCGGGAATTATCACTCCTCAAACCATCAAGATAAAAGGACAAATCAAGAAGAAAAAGGTAATAGTGTTGATTGATTCAGGAAGTACCCGTAATGTTTTTCATTGTAAGGTAGCAAAAGAATTGAATTGCTTCTTATATCCAGCACCAGAGTTTCAAGTGATGGTTGTAAATGGAGGAACAATAAATTGCTCGGGAAAATGCCATAATATCAAGCTATCCATGGGAGAATATGTATTGACTAGCCCAATGCTTTCCATTCCAATGGGAGGTGCTGATGTTGTACTAAGAGTCTAATGGCTACAATCTTTAGGTACAATAGCTTTTAATTTTTAAGAAATTTTCATGAAATTTTATATGGAAGGAAAGGAAGTTGAATTAAGGGGTATTGCAGGGAAACCGGGAAAGATAATCAACTCTAACGGTATGAAAAAGCTTCTAAAAAAAGAACAAAGAGGTGTAATTGCACAATTATGTTCGCTAGATGTTTCCACATTGGAATCATCTATTTCTCTAGATCTCCAAAAAGTCTTGGACAATCATTCCAAGGTATTTGACACTCCCAAAGGTCTCCCACCTATTCGTGATCATGATCATGCTATTCATCTGATTCCAGGAAGTGTTCCTCCAAACATCAGGCCGTATAGATATCCCTATGCCCATAAGAGTGAAATTGAACGTATGGTTGCAGAAATGCTAGAGGCTGGTATAATTCAACCGAGTCAAAGTTCTTTCTCTGCTCCAGTGGTATTGGTGCATAAGAAGGATGGATCTTGGCACATGTGTCCGGATTATAGGGAGCTCAACAAGCTCACTATCAAAGATAAGTTTCCCATTCCTGTCATTGATGAATTACTGGATGAATTGCATGGATCAATTTACTTCACTAAGTTGGATCTCCGTTCAGGATATCATCAAATCAGAATGAAGACTGAAGACATTCAAAAAACAACATTTAGAACTCATGAGGGTCATTATGAATTTTTGGTCATGCCTTTTGGCCTTACCAATGCACCTTCAACATTTCAAGGTTTGATGAATTCCATTTTCAAACAATTCCTTAGAAAATTTATATTAGTATTTTTTGATGATATACTAATCTACAACAAGTCTTGGAAGGATCATGTTGAACATGTTGACAAGGTGCTACAATTATTGGAGGAGAAACAATTATATGCAAAAAGATCCAAATGTTTCTTTGGAGTATAAGAGGTGGAATATCTGGGTCATATTATATGTCATGAAGGAGTTAAGGTAGACCCTAGCAAAATTAAAGCCATTAAGGAATGGAAAATCCCCACATCCATAAATCATCTGCGAGGATTTCTCGGGTTGACAGGGTATTATCACAAGTTTGTTAAGAATTATGGGAGAATAGTAGCACGTCTAACAACACTATTGAATAAAGATGCATTTTCATGGACTCCAGCAACAACAAAGGCCTTCGAACATCTTAAAGAGGCAATGTGCCAAGCATCGGTCTTAGCTACACCAGACTTCAAAAAAACCTTTATTGTAGAATGCGATGCTTCAGGAAATGGAATTGGTGTTGTTTTAATGCAAGATGAAAGACCCATTGCTTTTGAAAGTCGTCCAATCAAGGGAAAGTTTTTACACAAAGCTATTTATGAGAAGGAAATGTTGGCAATACTCCATGCACTTAAGAAATGGCGACCCTACCTAATGGGAAGACACTTCAAGGTAAAAATGGACAATGATTATCCTCTGAAGAGCAACAAAAGTGGGTCACAAAGATGTTGGGTTATGACTTTGAAATCATCTACAAAAAAGGGAAGCAAAATGTGGTGGCAGATGCACTCTCAAGAAAGGATGAGGATGTGGAAGCATTGTTGTGCACCATTTCTATTACCAACCAGACTGGATAAACGAAGCAAGGGAGGAATGGAAGAATGATGAAGAAGTGTGGGCACTTATTCGAAAGTTACAACAAGGTTCGAGTACATCTGATACATTTAGTTGGAAAAATGATTCGTTATGGTGCAAAGATCGCTTATACCTCTGTAAGAATTCCCAGCTAAAACAAAATATTCTTATGGAATTGCACACCTCTCCCTTAGGAGGGCACTCAGGATTTTTAAAAACTTACCACAAGGTTAAGAAGGAATTTTTTTGGGATGGCCTTAAATCAGATATTCAAAAGTTTGTGGCAGAATGTTTGGTTTGCCAGCAAAATAAAGTTGAAACAATTAAGACACCGGGTCTATTGCAACCTTTATCCATTCCAAGCAAACGTTGGGAGGAGATTTCAATGGATTTTATCGCAGGTTTACCCAAGTTTGAGGGAAATAGTGTCATCATGGAGGTAGTTGACAGACTTACCAAGTATGCACACCTTTTTGCATTATCACATCCATTTAAAGCCAGTACAGTTTCTTCTACATTTATGGAAACAATTCAAAAGCTACATGGAAACCCAAAGATTATTGTAAGTGACAGAGATCCCATTTTCACTGGAAATTTTTGGACAGAATTATTTTCTTGTCTTGGTACTCAGTTAGCTCATAGCTCATCTTATCATCCTCAATCTGATGGGCAAACTAGGATAGTAAAAAAATGTTTGGAAGGATATTTGCGTTGCTTTGTATCTGATAAACAGACACAATGGGTCAAATGGTTGCTTCTGGCTGAATGGTGGTATAACACTTCCTTCCATACAGCAACAAAAATGACCCCATTTATGGCACTTTATGGATATCCGCCACCAACCATCACATCATATTTAAGAGAAAATTCTAAGGTTCAAGTAGTGGAACATCACATCGAACATCAACAACAAGTCCTCCAACTCTTAAAGGATAACCTCATGTTGGCACAGAATAGAATGAAACAACAGGCAGATCAACATCGCAGTGAAAGAAGTTTTGATGTAGGTGAATGGGTATTCCTACGGCTACAACCATATAAGCAAATGTCCCTCAAGAAAGCTAAGAAGGATAGCAAATTATCACCAAAGTATTATGGTCTGTACAAGGTGTTTCAAAAGATTGGTACTATGGCATACAAATTGGAGCTTCTTGTAGCTTCTCGATTGCACCCAGTTTTCCATGTTTCATGTTTAAAGAAGGTTATAGGCGACAAGCTCCCAGTTCAAACAATATTGCCAGAACTTGAGGAGGAAGGAAAAATTATATTGGAACCAGAAGCAGTCATAGAAACAAGAACTCAACAACTATGAAATCAATCAATTTCGAAGTATCTTATCAAGTGGAAGAACTTATCCGCTGAAGATTCCACATGGAAGGATGAAAATTTTATACAGAAGCATCCAGAACTACTCAAGCATTGAGGACAACACTTTTTTGAAGGAGAGGGGCATGTTGGGTCCCTATAATACTAGTGATTACCCCATTACTATTGTAGTTGCATCCCTTATTAATATTGTTGTACCCCTGTTGCCCCCATATTGTTATTACTGTGCCCCATAGAATCCCTCTATTGTTATTTTTGTGGCTTTATATTATTATTGCTAGATCGGTTGGGTTATATTGTGACTCTTTAGACTCTTATATATAGAAAGGAGGTTTCGTCATTTGAACCATCCAAGAATTTTTCATTTATGTAATGTAAAGGAGGTTGCCCCCTCGAAGAGGCTGAATTCTAAGGCATTGATCTATCTTTTCTATCATTTTCTTGAGCTGGTTTCATAACATTTACAAAATTGCAGGCACCGGTCTATTTTTGTATTAAGGTTTATTATTCATATTGTGATTTGATTCTCATAATGTTTGTACTTTATATATTGCTGTTTTTTGTACGTTATAGGTTATTGCAACTTGGGGAGTTTGCAACAACATTGACTTTCTTTATTTGTCATACACACGACATGCAGAAGACATTATACAAATAAGAAAAATGACATAAAGCTAAATTCTCTCATGTTCTGAGCTTTGTGTTGTTGCTTCTAGATACTTTGATGGATCTCACATTTAAAAAATTATATTTAAGTTCTTTTTCTGGAGCCAAATTCATAATGTTATTTTATGCCTTTTAGTTTGTAGGCTGATCTGTTTCTATGGTGCCTGTTTTTTCTTATTCTTTGAAAAATTTCAAGTAGATGCATTATATTAAACATCAAATATGAAGGCATTATCACATGTACCTCTAAAATAATTCTGAATTGAAAATGATTTCATGAGGTAAATTTTTTTATTTTGCTGGCTTCATTAGTAAATGATGTTGTAAAATTGTTTATTTTATTTTCGTGACATGTGACTAGCCCCTTATAATTGAATAACCTCAAATAGTGAGTGCTACATCTTCAAAGGATTTTATATTGACAGTTAAGCCATAGATTAACATATTTTATCAAATATATTAGGGAACACTTAGAAATTTGTTTGTCTCAAGCTAACTTTACATTGATATAAAACATGTTTCCTCCTCTTGTCTTCTATAGACCCGTGCTTATCTTAATGGGCCTGGGATTCTTCATCAGACATATATTTTCTAAGATCAGAACTATAGAGGTATATGGTGTATCACTAAATGAAGTCTCCAATTTTTAATCTCTTATTTCCATGTTTAATCCATCTTAGATACAGACATTTCACAAGAAGCAATTTCTTATTTGAATCTTAATATACATACAGCTTACGTTGTAGGGTTTAGAGCACTTTGATGAGATCTTGCGAGAGGCCGATGTTATTGTCATTTCACATGGTCATTTAGGAATATATCTTCCAACAGTGAAGGTAGCCTTCGATATTTGGTGTAAACATTTTTGATATTTCCATTTCCTATTTTTTTTCTCATAGATAAATAAATATTGTTGTCTTTGTAATTTTACTACAAGTATATTTTCGCACTTTTATGGAGATGTCTTATAAATTTGTGCTTTTACTAAATATAAACTTAATGTGTCTCTAAAGTATAAGGTAATAGAAATCAAGATTTATGAACTCGTCGAAGATTCTCTCTTCATAAACTTTATTCATTTGGGATTTTAATTTTTTTGTCAAGGGAGGATCAAATTATTTACAACTTCAAATAAGTGATATTTAAATAGGTAATAGATGCAATATAGCAGTGTGAACAGGTAGGAAAATCAAAATTTTTGGAGGACTATTAGTACGTTGATGATGCCATCCCTCACTGCCAACAGTTTTTGTAGATTAGATTAGTTAAAAGGGCTTCTGCAAGTTGGAAGTTAGGAGACAACTTATAGAAGAAACGATGGTTTTTTTATTTAGGATCTTGTTGAATTATTACCAACTTTCCTATTACAGGTTTTCTGCTTGTGAGTTTTCTTGAATCTAGATTATATTGTACAGGCTCTTCTTATGATTGATTGATTGAGCAATGTTTTATTTAACTGGGGCCCTGTATTGATTTTGATTATAAAGAGAGTTTCTACCCTGAAATTCGAAGCCTTTAGTACTATGAGACTATGAGTTTATTCATGTTATGCTTCAAATCTCAGTTTAGTGTTTCTAATTGAAGCTGGTATTTGATGAGTCAACAACAAAAAAGGTGCAGGTCAGAGAAAAAAAGTCCATCTAAAGGAAGGTTCTTTTCACATAAAACTTTACTGTGGTAGATCTTTCTTTGTCCATATACATTTTGATTTTAATGTGTGGCTTTTATGTAGGTTTTGTATGACTTAATTCCAACATTTTATTGTGCATCTATTGAAAATATTTTCAAATTGTCTTACAGGCAGGTGTCAACAAGCTTGTTGATCTTGTCGGAGTCACCCTTGGATGAAAGGGCATAAATGTTGTTTTGGAGAGCAAGTATGGTTCTCCAAAGATTGTCAATGATGGTGTGACAATAGATAAGGAAGTAAATTGTAGATGTGTGTTGTAATTTTTCTATATTATATATTAGTTTTCCTTTCCTAAATGTCTTACTATCTTATAACTGGGAGGAAAAATTCTCATAGGTCATAGCATATTTCTCTTTTGATGATCTACCTGGTTTATGGAGTAGCCATAGTAGAGTAATGAATCAAGCTTTAACAATTGAAAACAAAGACTTGTGCACCAGATGTTGATGAGTCAAGGTAAATAGTTATTTCCAGTCTAGTTAATGCATTTCAATGTTGTACCCTGCTTCTGAAAGGTTGAATTAGAGGATCCAGTTGAAAATATTTTGGCCAAGTTGGTAAGATAGGATGCAACAAAGACAAATGATTCATATTTTGATTGAACAACCAGATATGTTTTACGCGTGAAAGGTTTAATAACTGAATATGTAAAGGTAATTTATTTGTCCCTAGTACTGGCTTAAGTATTTATTCATTTTTATAGGTCCTTATGGTGGCTGTTGTTTATTTATTTATTTTCTGAATTTTCAATGCTTTAGTAGGATCAAGATAGTATCTGAGTGGGAAAATAGCCTTGTTGAAGATGATATTGTGATTGTGTTTTCAATTAGTATGAGCTAGTTCAAAAAAAACTCAAAAGATAAATCTTGTTGGTATTTTTAAGATTTGTGAATAAGAATCTGAATCATAATCTTGTTCAGGTTATTGTAGCTGGAGGATATCCTATCCAAATTTCTAGGGGCATTGACAAGATAGTAAATGATCTTGCTTTTGAACTCAAAAATTTGTCAAAGGAGGTAAATGCTCACAATTTGAGTCAGTTTTCTCTTTTTGGTCTTGTTCCTTATTGACTTAGTTGATGGTTGAGGCGTACTTTCTTTAGGGGAACAGTTGATCCAAAACTGTCAGCTAGATTTTCTTGAAGACTCTAGGGTATAATGTTGAGGAGTCACTTGTGAAACATCTAGGACAAATGTTATCTATGAGGGAGTGTATATGCTAAAACTTAAGACCATTTAATTGACATTATTCTCCAGGTTTAAGATAGTGAATTAGCAGATGTTGCGACAGTAAGTTCTGGGAATAATAATGAAATAAGAAACATGATAACAGAGGCTATGAGTAAAGTTGGAAGGAAAGGTGTTGTGACACTTGAAGAGGGGAAATGTGTAGAAAAAAATCAATATGTCGTTGAGGGAATGAAATATGATCGTGGATATATTTCTACGTACTTTGTGACAGACAATGAGAAGATATTTGTGGAGTATGAAAATTGCAAGGTAATTAATGTGAATTGAAAGTGTCTTGCTTTCTTTGTTGTGTTTCTGTTTGTGAGTGCTCCTTGTAATGAAAATAGAATGGATATAAATCATTTGTAACATTTTTAGAATAAACTCTAATATGACTGTGGAATTGTTTCCCAATTACGTCCATCTATCATAAATACATGGCACATCCTCCTGGTTCAATTTGGGCCGGTGTTGGTTTTGTATGGAATTTTAAAATTTGTGCCTTATGAAAATTCTGTTATTTCCCAAATTTGTACAATATTGGATTTAGAATATTGATAAGAAAGAAATATGACCACTACTAAGCATGGGAAGAGGGTTTCTAAATTTCTATTTATTTGCACTTGATTTTTAAAATTCATTGATTGGGAATTTGGAGTTTGGAAATGAACTTGCATCTTTATATTTTCTTATAATTTGAAGCTATTATTGGTTGACAAAAATATCACAATTGCAAGAGACTTGATCACAATATTGGAAGAGGCCATCCATGGGGGGTATCCTATCTTGATCATTGCTGAGGACATTGAACAAGAAGCCTTGACTACTCTTGTTGTGAACAAGCTTCGTGGTGCATTAAAGGTTGGCACTTTGAAAGCTCCTGGATTTGGAGAGTGGAAAAGCCAATATTTGGATGACATTGCTATATTTACTGGAGGTATTTTTCAAGTTTAGCTACATTAAGGACTTACATGCACTAAGAGATTAAGTACAAAGCTTGGTGTGTATATAAGCAGTCTTATATCATTTTTCGTGGAAACAATCTTTATTTGGTAATGGGTTTGCTCTACAAGTTCAACTTTTCATGTTAATAGGATAAATTCTCACTGAGTGAGAGGTATTGAGAATAAAATCTCTCCAATGTGTCTATAGTCATGGGTTTCTAATATCTTATGTAGATATTGTTTTGTTTATTCTTTCTCTGTGTAGGCACTGTTATCAGGGACGAAGTTGGATTTGCCCTTGGATAAAGTTGGAAGTAAGGTTTTGGGTACTGTTTCCAAGGTGGTACTTACAAAGGATTCAAAAATGATAGTTGGTGATGGGAGAACTTAGGAAGCTGTTAATAAAAGAGTATCTCAAATTAAAAGCTTGATTGAGGTGTGCTATTTCTCTATAACTTAAAAATAGGTTGCTTTATCTAAATGGAGGCTTGAAATTATTGTCTTGTTTTCTCTGTATAGCCACCATATATTGTAAAGTGGCCATCACCTTGTGGGGAGGGATATCCTCATTAATATCATTCATGATGATGGTATTAATATCAAATTTGACTTGTGAGTTGTCAAGATAGGAGTGTAGAAAGAAACAATTTTGATGCACGGTTTATAATTTGAATATATGTGCCTCTGAAGGAACATGCAACAATAATTACAAACATTAAATTTAAATAACTTAAGGTTGCTTTAATATCAAAATATGTTTGACTTGATAGTTAACTTCCCTATCAACCTATTTTATTAAAGGTTTTCATGAATGATATCATTCTCACTTTCTTTGCAAGTTATAGAACAAGACTATGAAAAAGAAAAATTGAATGAAAGAATTATCAAGATTTCTGGTGGAGTTTTTGTTATCTAGATAAATTTTGGCATGGTTGAATTAATGGTAGCTATTTGTAACAATTCCCTATTATTGGCATTATAGCAATCTAAATCTAGTTAATGGATGTTGGTGACTGCATTTCAATGTGTATTTGTCTAAAGTAAGAATGGATGGTATAGGATAGTGTTCATAATTGTTGATAGGTGGGAGCACAAACAAAGACAGAGTTGAAGGAAAATAGTTTAAGAGTGGAATATTCCTTGAATTCAACAAAGGCATGCATGCAAAATATGCATAATCAATTACGAAATCTAATTCATATTTGCAAAAACATGTTGTGATCTGAAATAAAGGTGAATAATGAGTGTTAATTGAATCCTATCATGCATGGAGCTGCTATTATATCAGAGGGGTATAGGAATTACGTTCTTGCAACTTGGACTTATTTGTAGTGAGGCTTTCAACTGTTGCTATGTGGGATTGGTGTTTGCAACAATTTCAAGCTAAGCATCATGTCCAACAACATAAGGATCTAATTTTCTAGTAATTAACAGTGGTCGGGAGGATGTATTATGTTTCACGTTAGTTTTCCTAGTTAAGCATAGTGTTGGTCTTTGGAATAGATATCACATTCCTATTTATGGTCAAATTATGGTGGAGAGAGGGTCTATTGCCCAAGAATGAGAGATCGCTTGGTTTGATTGATTTAGCTGTTTGGAATTTAGAAGTGTATCCTTACTATGAAATCATTTGGAGGGTAATTCCCTTATAGGGGCTATTACGACATCGATTTTCTTTAGTATAGCATGTTGGCAAGGTATTGATATTCCTTCTTCTTCCCACCTATTCCAGGTCTCTTGTTGTTTATCTTCAAAAGTGTTTGGATGATAGTCAACTTGTTTAGATGGAACATGGATGTGAGTAGAGAAGGTTGTGATTTGGTGAGATGCCTTATTTGGAGTTGGAGGACAGGGTAGTTGTATCTCTTTTGGGCTCATCATATAAGTAGACAAGGCATTTAGTGGTTTGATTTTCTCTTGAGTATAAATTGAGAGAAGGATAATAAAAATAGCTTAAAGATGTTAAGTATAGATGAAACATTATGTAATGTACCCTAGTTTTGGTAGAAAGATCATTGTTTTGGTTTGCATCCTCATGTGATAGCAACCTTCATTCTCTACCCATTCTCTATATTTGACTCCCTATTATCTTTTCTCTATGCTCCTCCTTTATCTAATCTCTATATATTTCTAGAACTTGGAGGCCATTTTCTAACTATCATTGGGTGGTTTGTTGGGAAGTTAGGGCCAATGCAATATTTCATTTTCTTTTTCTTAATTTTATTATCAAATCCAATTATAGTTCAATTAATGGGTGGCTTGAATTGCTTGATTGGCCATTTGAGTCTATGTATCATTTGTTTTGAGGATGTGATTGGCCTCCCAACTGTCAAATTATTTGAAAAATAGCTTTCACTCTACTCACATTTATTTCAATTTGGATACTGGAAGCTTGAGAGAAACTAGTGAGATGGGAGATTATAATTTGAGGAGTCCCCAACATTGCAATGTTTTTTGAAGTAATATTGCTCAATAATGGCACTCCTTTTAGAAGAGTTGATGATTTTTCCATATTATTTTTTGTTTCACTAATATTCCATGAATATTTCAACAATGTTTGTACCTTTGCAATATATATGACTCTTTGCGAGCTTGAGAGGCCCTAGTTACCTTTCGAGGCCAATGAATGATAATGCATACATCCTTTTACTATAGATCCATTTGCTAATATCACTAATTTATAGGTTATTTTGGGTGGATTGGTTCTATTGAGCTATTCTTGATTTATTATACCTTGATTGTGAGATATTGGTTTAATATTCCAAGTTGATATCCACTTTTTGTCACTTTGAGTTAGATCTCCACTACAAATTTTATCTGTGAAATTTGTAATGATAGTTTATGTTGTAAAATTAATAATATATTTTAATATGCTTTTCGATGAGACTTAAAATGTTAAAAAGTATTTTAACAAAGTTGAACCCTAGGGGTACTTAAGAAGGTTTTCCATTGTCTCCTTGGCAACTCTTCCACTTACATTAGGCCAATTCTTTTATAGCACAAGCGGGGAACCCCTAGAAAATATTGCTTTTGATATTAAGCTTTTTCATATACTTCTTTCTCTTAGGATGATCTGTGTTTGAGTCTTGGACTTGCAATCTTTTGTCTCACTTCTTGAGAAAGAAACATAATGTTTTTTCCAATAAAATAATTCTATATAACATAGGTCCTTTCTCATCAATTAACTGAAGAACTTGTTATTTCCCATTGAAGGGCCAAATGTATAACTTTCTATTGAAAATGGCTCAGAAATAGTGATGTAACTTAACTAGGCAAATACACCTCAAAGCTTAATTTATTTTTTTTGTGTGGAAAAACAAGGATGATAATTTGTTGTTGGTGCATGCTTCCATTTGTCTTAGTTGATATAGGACTTCCTTGAAATTCAATTGCCACCTAGCTGGGAGTGGGCCAGCGATTGGCATATTGATAACAAAAGCTCATCTTCTCCTGAAGGTTGGACATATGCAGTTGCTTTTCGGCATCTAAAATGGCCCCCTCCATTTGATCCTGAAGGTCCCATGCTCTTTGTCAGGAGAAGGCGATAGGTATGGACAAGACAACATATATCCAAAGATGGAAGACACTCATTTTCTATAGGGATATTAAGGGCATGAGATGTAACTCCTTTACCTGCAGCATGTTTGGGTCGCTTTGGTCCAAAATATATTTTGAAATTTAAACCATGCAGTTTAAATGGTGTGGATGAATATCTTTGGAGAAATGTATTGAATTACAAAGGAAGACATGACAATACTCCAAAGCATGAGAATATGTCCCATATATATGTTTCTTCGCTCATGGAAACATAGGAACTTGTGTACTCCCCTACAAAAAAGGCTAATACATTAACTCACAAGAATGGTTTATGGTTTTGCTTAAGTGTAAAGGCTAGTGAAATTGGAAAAGATGTTCATTTGGACCCGATAAGGGACTGGAAACTCATGCTTACTGCTCTATTAACTTTAATTAGCTTTCTTCCAGTAACTTCTGAGTTTCCTATTCTCGAAAAGCTTTCTGGAGGTGAGTTGTCTATTCGCTTTAGGGGGGTGGTCATGATCCATATTTAAACATGAATGCAACAAATTACAGAGATAACCATAAATACAGAGATGCAACAAAAAAAATACTCCATTTCATTAATGTAAAATACTGAAATATGCTTACAAACAGAAATGGAAATAAACTAGCTCGGGCGATGGTAGCTTATCTCTCTAGAGAGATGGGACAATTACATGCCTCTAAACTGTGTTACAATGAGGCTCGAAGGCCTATTTATGGTTGAGAAACAATGGAAAACCCTAATCATCGAAAAACCTAACGTTAGGAGATTAAGCGCCAAACTATGGGCCCCATTTGGGTAAATTGGTACGTCAACTTCCCGAGGTCGTAACCTTGGCATACGATCTTCGTTTGACGTGCAAAATACCTTGTTAGTATGAACTATCTGAGGACCACAACTTTTGAGTGGCCAACATGGGTTTATGACCCATGTTGACCCATGTTGGTCCTAGTTTTCCCAAAAAAATTTCGTTTAGGGCCTCAAAATAACTCCAGAAGTTCAAGACTCGAAAAACTGGCAAAAATAGTACATTGTGCTACAATTAAGGAAACTAAAAAACTGAAAGAGACAATTGTGGGGGTCCAAGTGGGATAGGCGGGTGGCCACCAACATCCACCTTGATTAGGTCAAATCTATAGAAACAATTAAGGTTTATTCTATTGATCTTCGGAACCCTCTTTATTTTTCTTTGATTCCACAAGGTGGCTGGCAGCCAATACATGTATGTTTCTATTAACAGATTTTGTATTTTTTTATATTTTAATTCCTCAATTTATAGTGTTTTAGATATTTTTTTCCCTGAGATAAAGTAATGTATTTACGAAGTCATGACTATTTTTGAAGGAGGCTTCTCTAATTTCACATCCTACAAAGGATCTTGCTCAATACCTAACATTGAAGAATTCATACTCTGGCAGGTTAGCTTCTTGTCATATATAGATATTAATATTGTTCTTTCATAATAAAGCTAGTCAAGTAATTGCAAGAAAATGACAGTCAAGTATGTTAACTTTATTTCTCTAAGCACGATGGAGCTAAGATGATTATGGTAGGATAAAAGTAGCATGTTCATACTAACAAGTAATTATGATTTTTCTTAAGAATAAGATGGATGTTGGAATTTATTGAGACCAATACTTATCCAATTGGGTTATGGAGTCAAGACCAATGTAGAATAGGGTTCAAATGTGATGAAGAGGCATGACTAGGCTATTAACACTATGGTCTAGCCAACCACATAGGTTTTTTCAAGTGTAGAAATTAATAGTAGGGCCCTTCCAAAGAACCCTCACAACAATTATGAAATAGAAAAATATAACATGTAACCATGAACAAGGAATGGAATAAGAACAATATCCATTAAATGAACAATGATTACAACATGGAGGGTTACACCTCAACCTTCTCTTCTCAGTGGAGAAAAGTTTCCCTTCATTAAAGATTAGATCAATCATTTGCAAGAGTAATTCAAGCCCTTGTTGGCTTTATGCTTTAACTGAATGCAAAAGAGTGGTCATACAATCAAATATGGATTTATACATTTTTTATCAATCTCAATATAGTTGTCTACTCTAACAATATCATATTTTGACTAAAGGGAGGTCAGTTTTGGGAGTACATGCAACTATTTACTTTTTTATGTCTTTTGCTTCACACATGGCCTAGGTTTCCATGTCATGAAGGAATAGTTTGATGAAACACATCGTTGAAGAAATAAATTTTGATAAAATAGTCAATGTGACTGTCAAATACATTTTATAGAATACATCGTGACTCAAAGAGAAGCCTAGACTCTCCAAGAAGTACAAAAGAGAATTCAAAATATGGTAAGTAATAAAAAAATTAATTTCATAATATGATAATAGACCTTGAGACATAATGGTTTTGGTTTGGGTTAAAGATCTTTTTCTTAGTACTCCCTTATTTTCAAGATTTCAAAAGGAGATATTTGGATTCTTGTAAAGTGGATCCCCAATGCTGGAATCTGAACTATGAATGAAAACAAGTTGTTTAATCAACTACATGCCAATACTTGAACTTTATTGTGTTTCTCAACAATGTCATTTTTGGCTGCTTGAGAAAAAGAAGCAATTGTAAACATATTGTCAACAATGTGCCACTTCAAAAACATAGTTGTCAAGTTCACTGGACATGGAAGACTGTAAAAAATGGGTGAGTAGAAGGAATATAGTGATGCAAATTTTCTCCTAAAAGTTTCAATTCCTAATGGAACTAGGAATGTTGATAAATTTGTAACAACAATCCGACAACGTTTTCCAACATTAGATTATGACATCAACTACTTCGGTGGAATAACTAGGTTGTTTGAAATGAGATAAAATCAATTGGAAATGTTGCAGTTGTAACAATAGTTCCCCTAGACAAGAGAATAATATAATGGCTATATCTATAATTGTCTGTTAGGACCTCATATTGTCCCTTTTTGACCATACATTTTTCCATGATATCATCCTTTTCAACCTATATTTAAAAAGTCCTTGTTAGTGTTTTAACCCAATTATCCCAAAGGTATGCAATGATTCTTCTCATCACTATACGTTTAATTATTTAGCATATAATCACGATATCTTCATAGTTAATTTTTAAATTGTTAAGTTGCTGAACAGTTAAAGAATGATGTGCAGTTCGCGTTGCTGAAACTACATGGAGTTTGCAAGACTAATTTTGCAGTTGCTGAAACAGTAAGAACGACACGCAAATCTCGAAGTTGAAACAGTTGATATTTGCATTTCAAATTTGACATCAATAGAGGAACCAGACTGATCATCGAGGAAGCTATTACACTGGATGTAATGCCCATAATCTAAAGACAATATTACTGTAACAACATTTTGTTGACGGGAAACTGATTTCCCTATTTTTGTATAATGGGTTAAAATAGAATTTATAATGTAAATCTTTTGTAATAGATGTCTCCTCTTTATAAAGAGGAGACATCTACATTAGAGGGGGATGAACAGACTGTGGAAAAGGCTCAGTTGAAGGAACAAGACTAGAATCCTTTTTGTAATATGACATATTGATGGATGAATAAAATTTTGTTCTGAACATCTTTTTCTAGTTCTTGTCTCCTAGGGAATCTTGTGAGAAGGACAGGGCCCACCTTCATCACAAGATTCACCCATTATATTTCTGTAGTGTGTCAAGTGTGTCTTTTATTCATGCCTTGTTAACGAGTACTGTTTGTTGAATATCGTTTATAATACCTTTGCTGAAACTCTGTTTCTTTCTCAATTGATTATTGTATTGTTAATTCATGAGTGTTTCACCAGGGATTAAGTTACAGAGTGAATTGGCAAGCTAGATAATCAGAGGTAGGTGCTGAAGATTCCCGCTCTGGGGATAGGGTCCTGATTCTCTGTTACAGCATAGCCATTGTTTTCCTTTGCAGATTGATTCTTTTCTATTATATGACTCTTTGAATGAAATTAAGCATTCTTTGATAGTTATCTACAATAGAGTGTAATTGCTGTAATATAAAGTGGAGCTTCAGTTTGTTAAAGTGAGGTGTGATTTGTTTCTACTACAACTTTTGTTTCTTTTAGGATTGAGTACATATAGTACGCAGTTGCCTTTGAAATAAAAAGACTTCCCTGGGTTGAAAATTTATGTAGCACTTTGTTTTTTAATTCAATAAGCAATTAGAGTGACCAACATTTTGGCGGTGTTGCCGGGGAAGGCAATCATAGATTTTAAAAGCACTGATGATTTTCTCGTAGATATGCAAGATGCATGAGAGGATGCAAGAAAACTAATACTACACGTGGCAAGGGAAAAGGAAGAGGAGGAAGAAAAACTTTCATCGATGAGATTATTTCAAAAGCTGAGACATCCCAGAGGCTAAGCTCTCGGAGGCCACAAACTCAGCACTCTCTCCAAATGGACTACCACACAGAGGAACTAGTGGGACCTGAAAGGATTGAAGAAACAATAGAACATACTGAGGAACCAGTAGAGGAAATTGAAGAACCAATAGAGGATATTGAAGATGAGGAACCAGTTCAGGACATTGAGAGTCCAATAGAAAATACTGAATACTGGGCAAGTGCATCAGGAAAGCAACCAATGGATGGAAACAATGAAGGAATCTTTGGTGGAGGACGTAGAGGAGAAGGAAGAGGAGAGAATTCCCTCTCCACCTTGGAATTCCCTATTGAGGATCTTCCCAGAGGGACAACTCCTATGAAGAATATCCCACTCTCAGCGCTACCTAACTTCCATGGTTTATCCTCTGAAGACCCTGATGAGTTTCTTTTCGAATTTGATATATTGTGTAGAAGTTATGATTATGTTAATAATGCTCAAAAATTGAAGTTGTTTCCAGCAACATTAAAAGGAAATGCAGTAAGATGGTTTATGAGCTTGGGAGGTCATGTGATCATAACATGGGATCAGATGAAGGAGAAATTTTTGGCCAAATACCAAGACTATTTTCGGACGAGAGAAAAAAGGGAGGAATTATTGAAGATGGTTGAGAAGGAGGATGAAAATCTGGAGGACTTTGTGGAAAGAGTCCAGTATAATCTACAGAGATCTGAGCACCTTGATGTAAGTAAAGATATTCTTAAAACAATATTATTGAAAGGGGTAAGGGATGATGAAATCGTTAACCTCTGCAAGAGGTGTTCAAGAGGAGCTGAAAATAAATCAAAGAGCAGGGATAGTACTTATTCAAGGGTCCAGAAATCAGCCAGTGGAGGAGCAACAAGAGCTGAAATAGGTAATCTACTTGAGGAATTTAAAACTGAAATGTTAAGTTCTTTTGCTTCATAGATTGATACCTTGCAGGTTAAGAAGAAACAAGTAGAGGCAGAAGTCGCTTTGGTGATCTTCTGTCCTAAATGCAGAGAAAAACATCTGCTAAGGGAATGTCAATTGGAGAAGGTACCAATCTGCACCATTTGTGATAAGGACCATGAAACTCAACAATGCCCCTCTTTACCAGGAATAAAAGCAGCGTTGCAACCAACTGAGGAGGAAGCTGAAGCAGTTTATCTGCTGACACAAAGGAGGCAATGGCAACCATGAGGACAAGGTACGTACTCTAGTATGCCATTTAATTGTTGGAATAATTATCCTTCTTTTAATCAAGAAAATTACCCGCCCTTTAACCAAATGAAATACCCACCCTTTAATCAAATGAATTTCCCACCCATGCAGCAAACAAACCCTCCCTTTGTAGACCCTGCAATGTGGACTCCCTGGCTTCTATAGCAACCCTATTTTAACCAATGGAACCCAAACTGGAGAGCTCAAAAAACTCCATTCACAAACCAATTTCCTCAGTTCTAGCAACAACTTTCTCTCCCGTCAGGTACGCCTCCGAATAATCAGACCATGAAGCCTCAGTTGCCTATACAACCGAACCCTAACCCTAATAATAATAAAGCTGTGCAAGTCATCGACATTTAGAACCTGCCTACATCTCCTGTGCAATGTAATGATATTCATTTGCGACCTGGGAGAGTAGTTGAGCCGATTATAGATGATATTACCTCTTCCGACTATGATAAAGAAGAGACAGAAAAAAAATCATCTAATAAGGATGCTGAAACAGTCAAGCCATCCTCTAATAAAATTGCTGAAATAGTAGAGCCACCATTCCCTGAACGTCTAGCTCTTGCTAAGACACTTGAGCCGCCTGCTTTTAATCTTCTAGGGGAACTGCAGAATCTTTACGTTAAAATTCCACTTTTACAAGCACTCAGAGATGTGCCAATCTATGCCATAACTATCAGAGACATTTGCATCAAGAAACCTGGTAGGAAGGCTAAAGATTCCCTTACAGTTCATGTGATGGGTGATCTAGCTGCTTTAATGTCAGGAAAAGTTCCTCCTGTAAAATATGGTGATCCTGGTCACCCTACGGTCACAGTACAAGTCATAAAAACTATTGTTTCACGAGTTCTGGTAGACCTAGGTGCTGCTATAAATATTATGACCCTTGAAACTGCACAATGGTTACAGTTGAAAAATGTAATTAGAGAGACACCAAATATCCTGGAATTAGTTGATCGTTCCACAATCAAACCAGAGGAGGTTATTGAAGACATGATCATCTTAGTTGAATCTTGGAATTACCCAGCTGACTTTGTTTTATTACAGACTAAAGCAAAGTTGGGGGGGCATCCTTTGATTTTGGGGAGACCCTGGCTGGCTACAACAGATGCTTTTATCAGCTGTAGATCAGGTTCAATGACAATTTCTAATGGATGTGAAACTAAGCAGCTTACGTTGTACCCTCATGCTACACCTATGATTAACAATGATGATTCTGTATGGTTAGACTATGAGGATAATGATACTCAACCCATTTTGACCATTGGACAAGCCTTAACTCTTAAAGACACCATAGAAGATGAAGTAATTAGTAATTTTATTTATGAACCTTCCTCAGTTACTTCTGAAACATATAATCAGTTAACTGCAATTCTGGATCCTAAAACACAGGAAAAGCTTAAATCTGAAAATTTACCTCAAACATCAACTGCTATCTCCTCTAAAAGTATAACAATAGAAATTGAACCTGGAAAAACATTGAACATAAACCCCAATTTATCAGATGCTGAAACACAACAGCTAATAAAGTTGCTCCGTGAAAAAAAGGAAGCATTCACATGGGACTACACAGACATGAAGGGGATCTCTCCTGAATTATGTACTCATCGTATCTATATTAAGGAGGGGGCCCGACCAGTCTGTCAACCCTAGCGACGAATGAATCCCAATTTGAGGGAAATTGTTAAGGAAGAACTTCAAAAGTTGCTTAGTGTAGGGTTTATATACCCCATATCTGATAGTGAATGGGTTTCTCCATTGGTAATAGTACCTAAGAAAAATGGGAAATGGAGAGTGTGTGTAGATTATAGAGCCTTAAACAAAGCCACTCAAAAAGATCATTTCCCCTTGCCATTTATTGATCAGGTGTTGGACAGCTTGTCAGGAAAGAAATTATTTTCCCTTTTAGATGGTTTTAGTGGATATAACCAAATCAGAATTGCACCCCAAGATCAAGACAAGACCACTTTTACTAGTCCTTGGGGGACTTTTGCTTATAGAGTTCTCCCATTTGGACTATGTAATGCTCCAACAACGTTTCAAAGAGAAGTGATAGGAATATTTTCTGATATGCTTAATGATTCTTTGAAGATATTTATGGATGATTTCACTCCCTATGGTGTGACTTTTGAATATGCATTACAAAACCTTGAGAAAGTACTTAAACGATGCATATAAGCTAATCTTTGCTTGAGTGCCGAAAAATGTCATATGATGATGAACGAAGGAATTTTACTAGGACACTTCATTTCATTGCTTGGGATTCAAGTGGATCCATCCAAAGTACAGGTAATTCAGACCCTTCCTATTCCTAAAACACAAACTGATGTAAGAAGTTTTTTAGGACATGCTGGATATTACAGAAGATTTATCAATTTTTTTTCTAAAATAGCTTCTCCTTTGTTTGTGTTACTTATGAAAAATGCTGAATTTAAGTGGACTGATGCCTGTCAGAAAGAATTTGATGAACTTAAGCATGAGTTGTCTACAACTCCTATTTTGAGGGGACCTGATTGGGCACTTGCCTTTCATATATCCTCTGATGCTTCGGATATTGCAATTGGAGCTGTCTTGGGACAAGAAGAGAATAATCTTCCTTATACTATCTATTTCATTAGTAATAATATGACCCCTATTGAGCTTAATTATACAGTTACCGAGAAAGAATTTTTAGCAGTTATTTATGCTATTAATAAATTTTGACATTATATTACTAGTTATCCTACTTTTGTTCATACAGACCACTTGGCTATCAAGTATTTAATGAATAAATCTGTTACAAATGCTCGAGTTACCATGTGCTTATTGTTACTACAAGAATTTGATATTAAAATTGTGGATCGACTAGGTAAAGAAAAAGTAGTTGCTGATTTGCTTTCTCAGATAAAAACTGATGATCATACTCCAGTAGATGATTCCTTTCCCGATGAATACTTGTTTGCAGTATCTGCTCACTCACCATGGTATGCAGACATTGCCAATTATCTGGTTGCAGGGAAGCTACCATCACACCTATCACATCGGGAGAAAAGAAAGATCATTCAACAAAGTGCTCAGTATAGCTGGATAAGTGGGTGTCTTTTTCATACAGGACTTGATCAGGAAATCCAAAGATGCATTAGAGAAGATGAGGTTTATGATATATTGAAGGCTTGTCATGATGGCCCTTGTGGTGGGCATTTTGCTGATAAGAGAACAACACATAAAATTCTCAGGATGGGTTATTATTGGCCCTCACTTTTCAAGGATGCAAAGAAATATGTTAGGGCCTGTGATAGTTGTCAGAGAATGGGTCAACCTAATCACAGAGATGAAATGCCACTGAACCCCTAGGTAATACTTGAACCCTTTGAAAGATGGGCTCTAGACTTTGTAGGGCCCATCAATCCTCCATCCAACCAAAGAGTTTATATATTGGTTTGTACAGATTATATGACTAAATGGGTGGAAGCTAAGGAACTTATTAAAGCTAATGAAGAATCTGTTTTAACCTTTTTATTTGAAGAAATCTTCGTTAGATTTGGAGTGCCTAGAGAACTAGTCACAGATGGAGGACCTCCTTTCAATTCTCATGGTTTTAAAGCTATGCTTCAAAAATATCATATCAATCATAAAATGACTACACCTTACCACCCCCAAGCTAATGGTCGGGTGGAAAGTACAAATAAATTCATAGAAGCTATTTTAACAAAAACAGTGAAGGAGAATAGGAAGGATTGGTCTCAAAGACTGCCTGAGGCATTATGGGCTTACAAAACTACCTGGAGAAACACTACAGGTTTTTCACCCTATGAATTGGTTTATGGTAAAAGTGTTGTTTTTCCTGTGGAATTTGAAATCAAAACCTTAAGAACTACTTTAGTTGTTAACCTTGACTTGAATGATGCACAGACAGCTAGGTTGCAGCAGCTGCAGGAATTGGATGAAGAAAGGTTGGATGCCATCCATCAAACAACTATGATTCAGCAGCAAAGAACTAGGTGGCATGATAAAAATATTAAGCATAAGCAGTTCCAAAAAGGTAATTGGGCTTTATTATATGATTCCAGGTTTGAAAATTTTCAAGGGAAACTACGAACAAGGTGGTTAGGACCTTACGAGATAGATACTATTTTTCCAAATGGTACAGTAAGGCTCCTAACAATTGATGATTCTAGAACACCATTGTTAGTGAATGGGTATCGGCTCCGTTTGTACCAACAACCTATTTCTAAAGAGGATTTTAAAACCACTTGTATGGCAGATTCACATTATATCTTTTTGGGGGAGTCTGCTACCCCTCATTGCACCTAATTTTTCTATTATATATTTTTATTAGATTAGATTTCTTAACTAATAATCCCTGTCAAGGGCTGCCATGTTACAATTTATTATTTTGCAGGTCTTAGATTCAGAGGCTGGCTGAAGGAACAATTGCATTGCAAGCAGGATCAGGTTTCAGTTTGGGAAACATTTCCATTCCACTTCAATTCATAATCCATCCCCTCATACTACCCTTCAGCAACATTTTCCTATTTTTCTTTAACAACAACATCTCTTTTTCCCATTGCTGAAACACCAATTTCTCTGTTGCCGAAACATAAATTTTTCCCATTTTCCCCATTGCTGAAACACCAACTTTTCCCTATTTTCCCCGTTGCTGAAACGCTAACTTTTCCCTATTTTCTCCATTGCTGAAATACCAACAAAGCATCAATTTTCCCATTTTTCCATAGTTGAGGCATCAATTCCTCTAAAAAACGACCAATACATATCACTTTTCATTGAGAGAATCAACCATTCATCCTGATAATTGTGTTCCTTCACTATTACCTCCTGTGAATAGAGAAAGCCTTTCATATAAATACCCTCATATCTTACAACCCCTTTTCATAACCATTGGTGATCTATTAACGATGAGATTATACTTTCAGCACAACAATCGAAGGTAAAACGTGAGGTATGCGTGTTTATGTGTAAATATTAAACTATAGTTAATGAGAAGATTATGATATGATTGCCGAAATCACCGTACATTCAAAACTTATCATTTTAGCCGCAGTTGGGGGGGATATCAAAATCTTGCAATCATTACCCGATATGCCAATCACCGTCATTTTTACTACGACCGTGTCTTGTCACCCCGTCTCTGTCTTATTATGTCATAACCTCATTTGCAATATCTTACTTTGTCTTGGCTGCGGGAACTCGGCTCTGTATTGTGCATTTTACTAAACCGGTAACTATGGGAGGTAACGCTATTCGAAATGAACCTGGTTCAACAACTCTATTGGAATTACACCCGGAAGCATATCAAATTTTTTTGCAAACTGGCTGGGTGGACTATTTCCTAAGGCTCCAGGAATTTGATTCTCAGCAAGTCCTAGAATTCGCACGTAATTTAAAGGAAGTTTACTCTACTGTTCAGGGAGTGCGAATTCCAGTAACAGAAGAAGATATAGTGCAGGTTTCAGGATTACCAGCCGATGGCATTCGTTGGTTTAGTTGTAAACACATCATTCTGAATGCACAACAAGATTTTCTTCTACCTGGGAAACGGGTTGAACCTAAAGGTAGGGGTGTTGCATTGCATTCATTACCACCTCCATGGCCAAAGGTTGCAGAGTTTGCCAAGCACTACCTCACCTGCGAAGGACGTTATTAGGTAGTGTACCAGCATGACTTTGTGTTGTTGAATCATTTAAGACATGGTCATTTATTAAATATGCCATACTATCTGCTTGGGTGTCTAAAGAATATGTCACATTATTCCACGAATGCAAAGTACCCACTCCTCTCCCTCACTCACCATCGCCTGGTTCAGCTTCTAATCCAGAGGGGCTTTGCCCTACAGAATCCTCCTCCCCTTAACAACCCACCCCAGGAAGCTGCTGAAGTTCCTCAACCAGCAGCTGAAAACCCCCAGGAAGCTGCTGAAGTTCCTCAACCAGCAGCCGAAAATCCTCAAGAAACTGCCGAAATTTCTCAAGCAGCAGCCGAAACTCCCCAATTAAATGCTGAAAATCCCCAGCCACCTGTGACAATTAGTCCAATTGACCCCTCCATTGCATCAACCCCACCCCATAATTTACCTGAATCATCCACTCCCACTGTCCATATCCCCAGCGATGATTCAGATGACGACATTCCCCTTGCTAAGCTGAAAAGGAAAAGGCAAGAAAAGGCTATGCCCCCATCAAAAAAACGAACAAGGGCCTCAATTAAAGAAGCTATCACTTCTGATGACCCTCCTACTCCAGAGAAGGCTACCCATAAAAGAAAAACCATTGTTTTTCCCGCCTCCTTACCTCGAAGATGAAGGAGGACGTCTTCTGAAGCAGCAACTGAGACTGCCACCCCAAATTCCCCACCCATTATCCTAAAACCCCATACCCCACTAGACCCTGAATCCCTACCTTCCTCACCCTTAGGTACCGCAATGCAAAATGTTCAGGATTTTGTGACATCATTCCTTTCAGAAGACGCAGCTGCTCCATAAGAACCAGCTGCTAATTTATCAAAAGTAGACACCCAAGAAGATGTACAATAGGTAGCTGCCCCACAAGAACCAGCTACTGGCTCAACAGGTGTTACAGAAGAACCACCCGCTGAGGAGCAAACGATAGATGACTTAGATGTAGTTGCCCTATAAGAACCAGCTACTAGTCTAGCAGGTGCTACACAAGAACCACCTACTGATGATCATGATCAGGAAACAGATCAGGACGTAGCAGCTACTGACTCAGCAGGTGTTACACAAGAAACACCTACTGATAAACAGGAAATAGATAATCAACATGTAGCTGTCCCATAAGAACTAGCTACTGGCTCAGCAAGTGTCACACAAGAACTACTTGCTGATGACCATGACCAGAAAACAGACCAGGACTTGGCTGCTACTGACTCAGCAGTAGATACACAAGAACCACCAACTAATGAGAAAAGTGTAGATAACCAGGGTACTGCACAAACTGTAGCTGTTACAGAAGAACCAGCCACTCAGTCGGCTGATATGCAAAGTTTACATGCTCAAGAGGATATAGTTGTTATAGAACTAGCTGATGACCCAACATTTGTCACACAAGAACCGCCTGCTGAGGATGAAAATAATGAAGCTGTCACCGAACAAAGATCCTCCCATCCACTTGAACTAGCTACAAAGACTGCAACTGCTACAGAAGGCCTTGTCACGTTAGCTTCCCTTCAACAAGAAAATGAATTTCTGAAATCTGAGATTGAGGTTTATAAGAAGGAGTTAAGGATGGCAAGGGAAGCTTATGAAAAAGAACTTAATCTGTATACTTTAGCTCAAGTAGCATCTGCAGTTGAGAAAAGTGCGGAAAAGGATCGATACAATGAATACATGTGCAGCCAATGTGGTGATCTCTATTCTCGAGCTGGTCATAAGGTAATCGAAGTCCCATTGCCTGGGTCCACTCCTGTATTTATTCCTGTTATAATTAAAAAGGAACGCCCTGCTGTTACACAAGAACCAGCAGGGCCTTCAAAGATTTCTGAAGAAGAAGTGAAACCGCAAGTATCCAGGCCTACTCTGGTCATTAAAGCTAAAAATACTGCACCAAAGTCTACAAATATGGTGTTTACCCAGACTGAACCTCGGTGTGCAAAGACTGTCTTCACTCAGACCCCAAGCATTTAAGAACTTAGGGATATATGGAAGAAAGAGTATGCCCTGTCATAAGAACAGGCATTACAGGAACATAAATCATTATGGCAGAATCATGTATATAGAAATTGGGAAGTCCTGGAACAGTTCCATGCAAATCATAAGGAAAATAAGGAGTTGAAAACTAGACTGTCTCTTATCTTTGAGTTAGTTCAAAGACTTCTAGCCACCAGGAAACCATCCTTTAACTATTCTGTGTTTCTAGCAGAACGCCTAGCATTCCTCCAAGTAAAAGCAGTCAGAGATGGACGACCTCATGAGGTGTCTACACCCCAGCAGTTTATTGAAACCTTTGCAAAAGCATCAGTCAGTGAACATAATCTATTATGTGAACTCTATCTCCATAATGAAGCCATGCTGGAGGATAGAAAGCTTAATTTGATTCCTGTGGCTGGTGACATTCAGATTAGAGCCTTTGTCTCTTTCATGGCCAATCAGCTCACATGGCAAAACACTTTCCTTTCAGCGACACATAACGAAGAAAATCACCTTCTGTGGATCCGAGTTGAACCACAGAATGCTGTTGTTTTCGTTGCTGAACATCATCGGGTTATAGGAGAACCAGGAATGACTGAGCATATCAGAGAATTACAGGTAGCAGTGTTAAAGGAGTGTCAACAATATGTCAAAACTAAAGGACCTCTTGCCATAAAGGCAAACAATCTATTCTGGGAACATTGCCCTAAGGAGAGAAGGGAATACCATCCCTTTAACCCTCTTAATCTTCACGCAGCAATTTCACGAATACCTAATTACGTTAAATGTGTTCAACAGTGTGGCGAAAAATGGTTGGGTTATCATTTTCATTTCCCGCTTCTCTGGTTACTAGTACAACAATATAAGGCCTACTTCAAGGTGTCCAAAAAGGAGGAGCTTGCAGCATGGCAGAGATTACAGAGTGTCTAGGGCTTCAGAGATTCGGCTGATAGCCCCTTCTATACTTACTGTATAAGTAATTTTCACTGTACATCCTAGTACTCCGACTCGGACTCAGAGTAAATGTTGCATGGGGACATGCAACTGATTCAGTTGGGGGGGATGTTAGGACCTCATATTGTCCCTTTTTGACCATACATTTTGCCATGATATCATCCTTTTCAACCTATATTTAAAAAGTCCTTGTTAGTGTTTTAACCCAATTATCCCAAAGGTATGCAGTGATTCTTCTCATCACTATACGTTTAATTATTTAGCATATAATCACGATATCTTCGTAGTTAATTTTTAAATTGTTAAGTTGTTGAACAATTAAAGAATGAAGTGCAGTTCGCGTTGCTGAAACTGCCTGGAGTTTGCAAGACTATTTTTGCAGTTGCTGAAATAGTAAGAACGACACGCAAGTCTCGAACCTGAAACAGTTGAGATTTGCATTTTAGATTTGCTAGAAACAGAGGAACCAGACTGATCACCAAGGAAGCTGTTACACTAGATGTAACACCCATAATCTAAAGATAGTATTACTGTAACAACATTTTGTTGATGGGAAACTGATTTCCCTATTTTTGTATAATGTAAATCTTTTGTAATAGATGTCTCCTCTTTATAAAGAGGAGACACCTACATTAGAGGGGGATGAACAGACTGTGGAAAAGGCTTAGTTGAAGGAACAAGACTAGAATCCTTTTTGTAATATGACATATTGATGGATGAATAAAATTTTGTTCTGAACATCTTTTTCTAGTTCTTGTCTCCTAGGGGAATCTTGTGAGAAGGACAGGGCCCACCTTCATCACAAGATTCACCCATTATATTTTTGCAGTATGTCAAGCGTTTCTTTTATTCACGCCTTGTTAATGAGTACTATTCGCTGAATATCGTTTATAATACCTTTGCTGAAACTCTGTTTCTTTCTGAATTGATTATTGCATTGTTAATTCATGATTGTTTCACTGGTGATTAAGTTACAGAGTGAATTGGCAAGCTAGATAATTAGAGGCAGGTGCTGAAGATTCCCGCTCTAGGGATAGGGTCCTGATTTCTCTGTTACAGCATAGCCATTGTTTTCCTTTGCAGATTGATTCTTTTCTATTATATGACTCTTTGGATGAAATTAAGCATTCTTTGATAGTTATCTACAATAGAGTGTAATTGCTGTAATACAGAGTGGAGCCTCAGTTTGTTAAAGTGAGGTGTGATTTGTTTGTACTATAACTTTTGTTGCTTTTAAGATTGAGTAGATATAGTACGCAATTGCCTTTGAAATAACAAGACTTCCGTGGGTTGACAAATTATGTAGCACTTTGTTGTTTAAATCAATATACAATTAGAGTGACCAACATTGTCTTGGTTGAAATAGAAGTAATAAAGTGGAATTGTTAATGTTGAATTCTATGGTCACCTATTAGATTTTGTCCATGATTTTA
The DNA here is from genome assembly GCA_031772625.1 of Pinus tabuliformis. Lineage (NCBI taxonomy): Eukaryota > Viridiplantae > Streptophyta > Pinopsida > Pinales > Pinaceae > Pinus > Pinus tabuliformis. The sequence goes on along the minus strand of CM062820.1, from coordinate 286,757,052 downwards.
TTAGTAACCCAACGTAGAGACTATGCTAGAGGTAATTAGACTCCAAAAAAAGGTAAATCTATAGTTCTTGAGTTCCTTAGTAACTTGTTGTGGGATTGGGAATGTAATTTTCTATCTTTTATTATGGCTAGTGGCAGCTTTTGTTCAGAGTTATTATGAACAATGCTTATATGAGTGAGACTATTTGAAGTTGCTACTTTTGCATGTGTTTAAGTTCATTCTGTTCCTGTCTGTTTATAGTGAAGTAGGAGTAGAAGGATTGGAAACCTTGGATTACCTGGACAACTTACGAAATAAAGAACATTTTACTGAGTAAAGTGATGGAATCATCTTTGAGTTCAAGGTAAGCTAGAGCACATAGGTGAATATCTTTGGAATTTATTGTCATGGTTGTATTTTTGGCATAGCTAATGAAATAGTTGAATCTCTTAATTAAATATGATTTTTTCATGGAGGAAGGTGGACATAATTTGTCTTAGCACCTTGAGAAAAATTGCAATCATTGACCATAAGAAGAAGAGGACATTGTGATTTGTTCTGATTTTAATTATCTTTTGATTTTTCCAATTTCATGTTTTCATCCTTGTACAAAGCTAAAAAAAAGGCCAAAGAAAAGATCTGGGATTCAATTTAGTTATTTTCTAAATTCTCCAAATTCACATCCTTATTCTTGTACCTACAACTTAGATCTTTGTTATTTATGTCAACTTTGATTCAAGGAGCTACTCTTGCACTCCCAATTTATATTACACAAATTGTACCTTTCCACTCATTCTTGGCCACTCCCCATAGGATATCATCATCATCTGCCAGTGCATTGGTCCTTGCACAGTTACAATAAGTAATATTCTTGGAAGATACCATCCACCAGTGCATTTGTTCTTGCACAGTTATGGATGACTGATGAGGAGAGCCTGAATTGTAGTCACCCCACACCTTAACCACAAAGAATATACCTTAGATATTCATTCCTCTATCACAAATATATGCTTCATAACTTCCCTCCTTTGTCACAAATATATGCTTCAGAACTTTTCTCCACTGTCACAAATATATGCCTTAGATCCGAGCCCTATATTTTCACCGGGTTCCACAGAGATATACTACAGAGTTTTGTTGACTTCCATAAAATAAATATCACATTTTAAGGCTATTTTCATAGAGGATATACTTCAGAATCTTCATCCTTCTTTACACAAAAAGATTCATCCTTCTTGTACAAAGACAAACCACATAATTTGGACAAGACCACAAACTTGATTCTACAAAAAATTCAGGTTGAATCATTGCTACCTCAAATCCATAGAACTGAACTTCTCTTTCCTTCCACGAGCTCTTTGATCTTTTTGTTTCACCAAGTTCCTTGCTTCACTAAATTATTCTTGGAATATTTCATACCTTAGACTATTTTTAGCTTAGATTCCCCACGAGTTCCTCAGTTGTTTCTTTCTCACCGAACTCCTCTCCTGGAAATGGAGGAGGCATCACTTTTATATATGTGATTTCAACTTAACATACACGTCTTTTGAGCAGAGAAAACTTGAACACAAGGAGGCCAACATGAACATAATGATAATTCAAATTATTCTCAATAGCCTAGGGAGATAGTAGTTATAAGAATTTAAAGGCATTGGCATCTGATGCTTTTGCTACTTCCTGTGGGACTAATCAACAAGGTGTTCATTTTCTTCCCTTTTTTTATGCCACATATTTTCTATTGAGTAGATGGAGAGGGAAGATCATTAGTTCAACACCATCTCATGTGCTTAGATTTGAGGATTTAGTGGCCATTTTCATTCAACTCACTTCATTCAAAATTTGGTGGGATTCTTTGGCATTGATTATGTCCAAAATTTCATCTCTAGGAACAATGATGATGATGATGTGAAGGAAGAGAAGGAGCTCATGAACCTTGTTTCCAAGAAAGGAGTTGTTGCTAAGCTCAGCTCCAGCTCATGAACCTTGTTTCTAAGAAAGAAGTCGTTGCTAAGCTCAACTCAAGAGACTTGTATTGGGGGATAATGAGGATGGTCATATTGCTACTATTTTTTTATTGATACTCTTGTAGAGCTCCTTTTCCTTTGAAAAAATTCTACAACAAAAGAAATCCTACAACAATTGTTGTACATTAGATCCTCACACAAGAACAATATCATGTATAGAGATCTTACCTTATCATCCCTCAAACATTTCTTAACAAGCTCAAATTCCTAAACAAATTCATGTTGAGCTCCTCGATTTCATGTTCTCTTTTCCCTTTCACAAGTACTAAAGGATGGCCAATATAATGACTCCTTGCTTTGTTCTTGAACATAGCATAGTTGACCCATTGTCATCAATGACAATACCTCAACAATTTCCTCTTGGATATTCCTATTGAAGTTTGTCAACTCTTCCAATTTGTCCCTCTTCAAGGATTTTCCTATATCATCTTCTTCAACATATATACCAAACTTGATGTAATACCATATGGTTATAAATGGTAAAACTATGACCTATCCATTTTATCATCATGGATCCCTTATGGAAATATAATGCATTCTCTCTTCAATTCCAAATTTGATTATCTTATCTTACTCTAAGGTTGATTTCACTATGCACCGTTCTTTTGTTTCTCATGTATAAAACACCATTAAATTTCCATGCTTAAAAGAAGGAAATACATTGAAAGATCACAAAAAACAATATCAAAACTGATTTATTTATAAGTCCAAATTAACTCAACGCATTGTAATTCATATATATTATTGAAATGGAAGCCTTGATGCAGATGCATGCTCTATTCGTTTTTTTGTAGGATGTGGTGTTGAATGCTTTATTTCTCAGAGTTATGGAAAGGATATGGGGCTGTATGGGGAGCATGTGGGTGCTCTTAGAATTGTAAGGACAAGTAACTTCAAAACCACTATGTTTTCAAGGATACATTTTATTTGTAAAAATATTGTATGTCTCAGCTGACAAACTATTTGAACTTGTCATATGCTCAAATATCACCACTCTTGAATATCCAACCCTTAGATTAGTTTCTTGAAGTGAGCATTTATCATTACAATGTATCTAATGCATGAATATTTATCTTTATTACAATTGGACTGTTAAATTGAAAAAAATGAAAGATTGCATTATTAATATATCTTTGGATAATCATTCACCAACAGGAACCCCTTGAGACTGGAGCCACATTTACTTTTATGGATTACAGGAAATTATTACACTACTCAAAGCAGGGCCACCACCTTTACATGCATTAGTTGCCAATCAATGTGATCTGACTGAGGTGTCTATAAATTCATTGACAAAAGCTTGTCAAATATTGTGGTATGTTTCATTTTGCTACAATTCAATCAACCATAATCAACTCTCTTAGCATTACATGTATTTTTCACAGAAGCATAGCCGATGTTTGGGGCATTTTTTATTAATGAGATAGACTTCTATGTGCTTGAGGAAGACTATTGATTTTCATGGTCATTTCCAGGTTCCTAAAGATTAGGGTCTTCATTCTAGTGTTCCTCTTGATTCTGAAGGTTAGTATTGTCTATTTGAAAAGATAAAGATGTTTTGTTTGCCAATACATTTATGTTTTCAATTCATTTCATGATCTCATTGAGTTTTTGCCTCATGGATGTAGGACTTAAGATCTCTTTTAGTTGCACCATTTGGTGTTATTGATGATATTGAAGAATGCCAATTTGCGGCTTGGAATTTACAAGCATTTATGATTGGAATCTAGAGAACCTCTTGTTCTCCATCATCTTGATATTTTGCAATGTTCACACCCTCAGTTGGAAAGGCTTCACCTAATTTGGAACAGTTATAGTGGACCAAGGGAAGTACAAGTTTATCTCTTTACACATGAAGGCATCATGGAATATTTTGGATATGTTTTTGTATAGATGTTGCATGGTAAAGGGGTTGAATTATTATGTGAAATGGGCATTTTAAATCAATGTCCACATGGACTATGTTAGATCTGTTTTTGTACAAATACTTCATTGTAAATGGGTTGAAATTCAGGTTGCAATTATTATGTAAGATGGGAAATTTAAATCAATATCTTGGGTGATTAGAAAAAATTCATTCACCTGCAACATATAGTATGTTGGCAATATGGAAACGAGGTTGTTAGCAGGCTTTGTGGATGATTGATATTATTGGTCTTTTCGTGCTTAGATTCATCCCTCTGCTAATAATATGGAATTGTAGCAATACATTTAATGGACTCCATAAGTTGTGTGGGTCATGTTGCAAGGTGTGACATTCAGGTAACTCCCTTGAGTTATTTTAGTAAGTTAAAAATAGGGTCTACATGATTATAGTTTTTATAAATATTATAGATTAGTATCAAGCATTTTTTAAAAATCAATGCCTATATATGTAATTTCAAAGATTGTCACAACTCTTCACATAATTCTTTAAAGTGTGCTAGCTCAATGGAAGAGCGCCTGCCTTACAAGAAGGAGGTTAGTGGTTCGATTCCACTATGCCCTAACATGAATTAATCAACCATTTTGTAGTTTATTTTTAATTAAATGTTTTTCATATCAATTTATTTCAATGGTGAGATATTTATGGATTCGTTGTTTTATATTGTCTCTAGAGAGACAAAAGTGATCTTTAAATATTTTTTTATTATCTCTAGATAGAAAATAGAGAGTATTAAATACATATCATCTTTAATCCCGAGTGTTGTATCCATAGAGACAAAAATGAAATTATCTCTAGAGAGACAAAAATTGAAATTGCATCCTAAGAGACAATAATGCTTGTGTTATATATTGTCTTTATAAAAACAATTTTTTAGGACAATAATTTTTGAGACACCCGGTTAAAGACAATATTTAAGACAATACACAAGTAAAAATTGTCTCAAATATTGTCTTAAAACCCCCTTTATGTTGTAGTGTGTTTACTCTGATAATGAATTGATCAGTAGTGGTGCAGTGTCGTCATTAAGTGATGCACTTAGGGATGTTGGGTTAGAATTAGAAAATAAATCAATAATATCGCAAACTTCAGACCAGCGAGACTTCAGACCAGCAAGTCATAAGAAAAGAGCTAAACAAATTAATGACAATGGAATCAAGAGTCTTCTTTGTTCTTATGCACTCTGCTCTTGGTTCAAAGATATTTATGGAGGCCAAACGATTGGGAATGATGAATAGTGGTTATGTCTTGATAACTACACATGAATTTACTACTCTTTGGGATGTTCTGTTAAATTCTTCTACCATGGAATCTATGCAAGGTCTCCTAGGTGTCAAAAATTGTATACAGAATTACAACAAAGTTGGAGATTTCACTCGAAGGTGGAAACATCAATTTAGACTCCAAAACCCTAATGACGAAAATGTTGAGCTCAATATCTACAGTTTATTTGCATACGATGCCATGTGGATGATAGCTTGAGCCAATAAGAATTTAGGAAACATAAATTTTAATTTCTTGAAGTCCACAAGTTCCCCACCTTTCGATGTGGGAAACGCAACAGATTTAACTGATCTTAGGGTTTTTCAGGAAGGGCCACAGTTATTGCAAGATATCAAGACATATTTTAGTGGTGTAAGTGGAGTTTTTCAACTACTGTGGGGAAGTAAAACTATAAGTGCAGACACGAATGAATTCCTCTAGCCCGATAATGGGTCTAGCCACAATAGATACATTCTATGGAAGATTTCCTTAGGTTAGAATCAATCAAGATGGCCTACCTCTTGGTTGCTTATCCTGCTTGATGATGTCCTTGCTTTCTCACACTAGCAATCTCTCGCTTCCTTCTTCAAGCTCTTGTAACCAGTAAACAAAAAAAACACACAAACATAATAATAGACAAATTGCAATTCAACCTACTTAACAAGTCAAGAAGAATTAATACATGGATATGTAATATTGCAAAACATGTAGGAAATCAATCAATAGTTTCATATATTAATATCAAAGAGAGATTACAATCATTCATTTTGATGTCGCAATCTTCCTTTGACAAGAATAGGTTCCCACACACTTCTGCTAGCATTCCATGATGGTTTCAAACAACAATAGTTTTAAGGTTCTTCCCTTTAGGCTTCACTCCAAACCAAACACACTTCTCCCTCACACAACTAGATAGCTACAACTAGCAATAGCTTGCTTGTCTAATCCAAAATAGTATACTCACACTCAACCAAAACTGTAACTATGACTACCTTGTGCTTGGGAAGAAGGGAGGTTTATATAGGAAATATGGAGGGGAGATGGATCCTCTTCTTATGGGAGAAGGACTTATCCCTTGAGGTAGTTCCATCATTATAGGTGAAAGGAGCCCAAACTATCATCCTCGACCCCATCTGGCCAAACCATTTACTAGACTTCCATTACAGAGCTTCTAGAGCTGGAATCTTTGGCTCTAATTAAAAAAACTTTCCATAACAGGACCGGCGTGACTGAAACATAGCTCAATTGCTCCGGTCGGCGTGAGGAGTAGTGCTAATCTCTGCACATTGACGTGGGGGAGACAAAGGCAATTAGCGTCGGTCTTGTAAACTGGGCAAAACATAAGTTTAAGGGGAAATGGTGTAGAGGAGAAATGATCTACTCATGAAGAGAGACATAATGGGAGTTCCTTCATGAAGGCAAAGCATGTGGGGGTCACTATAGAGGTCCTCGAAGATCAAGGAATGGGGAGTACAGGGACAGTGAAAAAATGTTTTGTAACACATGCCCCCTAAAGCGTGAAGGCTGAGCTAGAGTGAGGGATGAAATGCTTTATAAATCAGTGTGAGGAACCGATATATCGTCAGAAAACCTGCCAGAAAGTACAGTTAGATATACATAAACTGAGATCTGTGTCAAATGGTTCATGAATCATGGCATGGATGCAACCATCCAGAGAATGATCATGTAAATGGATCGAGGTATGGGCATAGCCATCCGTTAAAGAGGATCATAATGAAACCAAGCTATGGTTGTAGCCATCCAATAATGAGAATGATCACATATGATAACTCAAGTTCTGGTCACACCTAGCCATTTGAAAGAGACATGCATATCATCATAACCATGTCACACCACTTCGCAACCTAGACTTGTGTGATCTGAGTCCAGGGCCTTGTGCTCCAAGATGACCCAATTAAAGTACAAATCCTAGCATGCAAATAGATATGTTGACGTCGAACATGCTAAAACATCGCTTGATTACTAGTGAATGATGTAAAATATTAACAAGCACGAGAGAAACCACCAATAATGACAATGGTCCTCAAGGTACTATCAGCACAATCCACGAAATGTGAATAGAGGAACTAAAGTCGAACAGCTGTGAAATCACTAGATCGAAAGCCAATGATGTGAACTTGTTGTCGCGTGTGAAGAACTTGCCATTAGGGCATGAAAGCTCTAAGGTACCGGAAAGGAGTCTCTCGGTCAACTTCCCGAATAATGAGTTGAAGTTGACGAAAAGTGACTGTGTCAAAGGAGAGCCATAATGAATCCCAAATCATCAACGCAAGACGAGAGGATGCAAAATGATTTTGGATGATATAGAGAATCAGAGGTAAGTGTAACTAAAGAAGGAGAACTATTGAACATATTGATGACACAACTAGAAGTTTGGCAGCTTTTGGATCCATAGAATCGGTGGTCATGACGACATGGCAGAGATCAAATGGAAGGCAAAAATGAACAGCCCAAACCCACGAGGGTGAACGATGCAAAGGAGGATGTCCCAACCCTACACAAAGCAAAGAGTGTCATGTTCAAGAGATGCCAACACGACTGATGGATTTCCAAAATTTCTCTCACCATTTCTGGCGAGTACCCTAGTTATTTTTAATCACAAGCTTGAAGGGGATAGCATATGCATGCACTGTAAGTCCATCCTTTGGATGAATCTGACCTAGTAAGTTTAACAAGCCCTAAGAAGGAGAATCTCATGTTCATCATGGTGATGAATCCGATGTCGTTTAATAGTTTAACGAGTCCGACAAAGGGGTAACTCAGCATATTTTTCACATTTAGAGAGTTTGAAGAAGACACGTAAAAGAAAACTCCACACAGTCCCTTTTCATACATTTGTGTCTCTCAAGCTTGAAAAGGCAGAAAACAATACTTGAGAGAACCGCTTGATCATTTCAGTCAAGGACTACCCTTTTTGTAAATAGTGCATCCCAACTCAAAAAAGGGGTAAACTTATATTGTGCACACGATGTTTTGCATCCATTAACGAGTTCGAAATGATAAGGGCTCGTCCATCTTTTTGTTTTTAAAGGGTTAGAAAAGAGCTAAAAGTGGACCCCCCATTTTTGTTCTCTTTAACGAGTCAAAAAAGGAAAACATACTCGGCAATATTTTCATATGAGTTTAAAGAGTAGAGAAAAGCGCTGAAATGTGACTCATCATCATCGTCGAACATCCATCAATTACTGCTACATACGTAAGGCAAAGCATATTATCGAGTCCTTGAGGTAAAATAGGTAAAAAAATATTTACAAAACCTGATATTTTCATGAAAAATTTAATAAAAAGGGGAAAAGTAAATATATTTTTACCATTTACCATTTTACCTTTGTAGTGAATACTTTTTACCCACTTTAGCCCTAGTTGTTCCAGAGCATATTGCAGGCAATATGGAAGGTCAATTGATGAGCCGTCAGTTCCAAGTAACAACCAAAGCCTTGAGCTCCATTTTCATGCTATTCATCTCTAATTTTAGCCATTTTTTTGGACTTTTAGGGAGGTTTTTGAGAAGTTTTTTCACCCTCGGTTAGTGTGATTTCTGGGCACGGGATCGCACTGGCCAAGGGTGATTTGCACAACCATCTGCGCTGATCAGTGCAAGTGTTTTTAAAACAGTCATGCCAATGCCATGGATAGGGAAAAACCATTTTTCTCAAGAACTAACCATTTCAACTTGAATTCTATATGCCAATGATGGTTATTGACTTAAATTAATGGCTTTTGCAGGAGAGAAATTGTCGAAAATGGTGGATTGGAAGGAAAGAGAACATGAAGATGTTGACACCTAGGCACTAAGTGATCTAAACTACCTAGAGGCTTTGAGGGCTTGCGGGATCCTCAAATTCTTCCTTACACCAGGGATGCGAGCCCAACTTAAGTTGCTTCGATACTTGATAAGCTTTGGGACATTAATCATCAAATTTTTGTCATTGGGGACTAGGAGTTGGAGTTGACAACTTGAGATATCTACTTCATCACTGGACTATCTCGCAGAAGTGAGCCAGTGAACTTGTATGGGTCACATCCGGTCGGGGCAAACATATCTTCCCTACTTGCCGAACATTGCCCTAAGGCCCTAAAATCAAAGAGTGGGAAGATAGAGATTTCCAGTGTATGGGATTTGACATTGAGGGTGCTCCTGTTGACTATCAACAGAGTATTGGGGTCCCCAGCGGAACATGAGACTAACAAGTCAAATTTCCTTTATGCTATTGACTGCACAGCTACTACGATATTCAACTCGGTAGAGGCCATGAAGATGAACATCAAGCACCAGTTATCCAAGGCCAAGGTGGGGAATCTGAAGCAATTTGGCTTCGGATCAGCACTTGTGACCTTTTTCCTAGAATGAGTGCCACTATTCTAGTATCAATTGACTAAGGTCAATCTTCCTGCGCCACATAATCCGCGAATGGCCCGCTGGAGTCATTTGATGCCTAAGATCATTGGGGGTCAACATATGTCATACCAACCTGCATTCTTCTCATGGATATGATGATAGAAGATCATCGTGGAGGAATGGCTGTATAATGACATTGATTTCGTGGAGATCCAAATATGCCCTTACCAGATGGAAGAGGACTTTGATGATGATGGTAAAAAATAAAAATTTTTAATTTTGAGATTTTTTAATTGTTTTTGGTATATGCATGCTTACAACATTTCTCTTGTTGATGCAGGTATTGGACTAGAGTAGCCAGCTGGGATGTCCCTGATAGCCAGGCGCGTCCCCCGTCCTATTGATGTTGTCGCCCCTTATCAAGAAGGGAGCTACAATGAGGAGGAGATCGTGAGGAACCTCGAGGGGTTAACTCATGGTATCTCAGAGTATGCTCACATAGGAGACATGCCCCGTTAGTACTAGAGGTAGATAGTGGGAGTCTCAGATTGGATCCACTGATTGCTGAGTCGTGTTGTATGAGCTGTCTCATGCTACCATGACCACCATGTTGAGTAGTTCCTAGGTCTAGTACTTACATATTTTTTGAGGCATGCATGCCACAAATATATGAAGCCTATGACCCGTTGATGTTATTATAGACACATATTATTTTTTGGGGTTCTGATGTATCAAACATTCTCACCACACACACACACACACACACATAGATATATATATATATATCTATATATCTATATATATATATATATATATATATATATATATATATATATATATATATATATATATATATATATATATATATATATATATATATATATATATATATATATATATATATATATATATATATATATATATAGATATATAGATATAGATATATACATATGTTGTATTTTTTTTGTCTATTATGGTATAAATGGTTTGTCTTATCTTTTACATTTTTCGTACATGTCTATCCAACACATAATTAGCTAATGCATCTGTCAATGTATTCATGCGTTTAGGAATATAATGATATGTAATATAATCAAAACTTCTTTCCAGTAGATGGATACAGAGATAAATTCGTAATATTTGAGGGTTCCTGATGGAATATTACCGGTTTAGTTGGAGGACAACAAGTTGTGAATCCAGGTTGACAACCAATTCCCTGATGCCCAGAGCAATGACTTCTAACAAAAGTTCGATGACTGAACTGTATTCAACAATGTTGTTGGTTGTACGACCCAGACAGAAACCATGAAGGTCAATCAACTCACTGTTAGGGTCATAGATAGCCCATGCCGCAGATGATAGGTTTTGGGTACTATGGCAAGCACGATCGGCGAAACCAACGTGAGGAGTTGCAGACATCTGCAAAGTAATAAAAGTGTAGTAAACAGGAAAGCTGTTTGAAGACTATCACACAAAACCACACTGTACAAAAATGAATCACACACTAATGTACATAAGTAACCATGGAATATGGCCTAAGCATACTACTTTTCGAGGTAAAGCCCATTTCAGGGCTTATCGAGAGGATTTCCTTCATAATCAATAAGCTCATAGGCTCCTTTCTACAAAACACATTTTACAATATAGGGCCCATGCCACATAGGTTCGAAATTGCTTGCCCCCAACTTATTGTTAGCTTGGTCGTATAACAGGACCAAATCAACCTCAGAGAAAGCGCAAAGGGATATCCACTTATCGAAACAGGATTTGACCCGTTTCTTTTGTGCTTTGATTACCAAGGTAGCGAGATGACGAGTCTCATCTAGTCGTTCTAAATATAAGAGGCATTCCTCTTGAGGTGATGTTTTGGGGAGGAGTTCAAAAACTAGCTTGAGTGAAGGAATCTCACATTCGATCACCAATGTTGCTTCCAGACCATAGACCAGCTAGAATGGTGTCAAACCAGTTGCATCTTTGGTTGAAGTTTGGTAGGCTCATAGAGCTGAAAAGAGCTTGAGATTCCAATTTGACTTGTGCATCCCAATAGTACGCTAAACCATGGTGACCAAATCCTTGTTCACGGCTTCAAATTGGCCATTGGCCTGAGGGTAATATGGGGTCGATCCATCATGGTGCAAGCCTAATGAAGATGTCTGTTTTGCCATCATGTAATCTTTGAAATGGGAGCCATGGTTTGTGACAATGGCTTGGGGTACATCGAACCTGGAAATAACATGGTTAAAAAGGAATTGAGTCGTTGTCTTACCATCTGCAGAATATGTAGGCATTGCTTCGGCCTATTTGGTGAAGTAATCCATAGCGATGATAATATAGCCATGCCCCCCAGTCGAACGAGGGTTACATGTCATATAATCGATGCACCATTTAGCAAAGGGACCAATGGTAATAATGGGGTGTAGGTGAGCGGGTGGGGCACACATCTTGCATTGGTAAATTTGGCATTCGTGGCACTTACGGACAATAAGAATGTAGTATTTGAAGATAGACGACTATAAATAACCAGAGTGAAGAATTTTCTGAGCTATAGCGTAACTATACATATGACCACCACATGCCCCGGAGTGGAAATCATTGAGAGTTGTTTCAGCTTCCTCAATCGTGAGGCATCGATGAAGAATAGAATCGACACTGACACGGTATAAAGTATCACCGATAATATAGTAGGTTTGGGAATGATGCCGAATCCTTCGATGATCATCCTTGGTCAACACGGACCGAAACGTGGAGGTTTGGAGATACATGATGATATCACCATACCATGGATCAAGGGTGCTAATCAGGAAAAAGGGTCTCATTTGGAAGCTATTCATCTGCACCAACAGGGAGAGCTTTGGAGGGAAGGGAAAAATCAACTCAGCGAAAACAAGTGATTTCTTAGATTTGGTTGTAGTGAAGACGAAATCGAATCCTTGCAGGATAACAATCCATTTAGAATACATGCCCCCCAGTAACTGACGAGTCATGATATAGGTCATAGGGTTGCATTTGGAAATCACTATAGTCATACGTAAAAGGATATAGTGTCAAAAGCATTGAACAACTAGAACAACATCCAAAGACAACTTCTCGACATGTACATAATGCGTTTCAGTGTCGAGGATATTTCAACTAAGGTAGTAGATCACATGTTCGCTTCCTTCGTCGTCATCTTGGACCAAAACCATAGCAATAGTGCTAAGGGTTGCGGCTAGGTAAAGGAAGTAATCTCGATAATAGCCCAGTGGATGAAACAGAGGATCATTTATGATGATGGCCTTAAGATCATCAAAATATTTTTGGGCCACCTTGTCCCATGTAAAGGGTATTTTGAGCAACTGGGTAAATCCTGTGGCTAGCCTGACATAGTTGGGTATAAAATGATGGAGAAAGTTGGCCTTTCCTTGCAAGCTCTAGAGTTGGTGCAGTGAAGATGGAGGGGGTAAATTTACAATGGCCTCGACTTTTAGCAGATCTAGGTGAATACCATCAATGGGAACGATGAAGCCGAGGAGTTGTCTTAATTCCTCATAGAAAACACATTTTTATGGATTCAACAGAATGTTATAGTGTCTGTAGCATAGAAAAATCTGCCGAAGATGGTCTGGGTGATCTTGGCGCTTACGAGAATGGGTAGGAAAGACAATGTTGTGAATATCATGAAATGCGTAGGACATTTCCCATTGAAACGTGGCTCCAAGATTTTTGAGGCTGAAAGGGAGCTTCTTGTATGTGAACAGACCCCATGGGCAGATAAAGGCTCCCTTCTGTTGGTTGGCTGGTGCGATATTAATTTGGTTATAACTAGAAAAACCGTCCATAAAGGAAAAGATCTTGCTCCCAGCGCATTCATCAATGATTTGATCAATGAAGGGAGTAGGGTAGTTGTATTTAGGAAAAACATGATTAAGATCTTGATAATCCACACAAACGCGGATCATGCCTTGTTTTTAGTCACCGGGATAATATTGGACACCCAGTCTGTAAGCGGTATGGGATAAATGAACCCAGCTTTGAGAAGCTTTTCGACTTCACCCTTAATATCAGCGACCTTCCTAGGGTGCACTGGATGAAGCTATTAGTGAATGGGCTTCGTATGAATATACGTTGGTATTTCATGCACCACAATGCTAGGATCGATGCCAGGCATTTCTTCGTAAGACCATGCAAACACATCATGAAATTCCTAAAATAGATGAGTATATGTCTTGATCTCATCCGAAGAACAAGATACCCCAATATGAACATGTTCAACGATAACGGGTTTGATATAAATTTCAATCGGCATTGTTTGGGTATTGTTACCCAGATTAATTCTGACCATACTTCATGAGTAATGGTTGGTGGCGGAAATGGAGAAGATGACTCTTCAAAAGCAGTAGACATAACCGCTGGGCGAGGCAGGAACGAGGAGCAATGATGAGTATCGATCCATGGCAGTTCCTCGATTGACATGATTTGCATGATACCTTTGTCAGCGAGGTAGGTCTCGACTAAGGGATTGGATGATTCCAAGGTGCCAAGCTAGGGGGATTGAGAGTACATATCAAGAGAGGTATTCGACATATGAGACTTAGAGGATGCAGAGTTCGAAGCCGAAACAATTTCCACGTAATTGACTTCAGCGGGACTAAGCGGCATAACCTCCCTCCAAGTATCAACAAGATCTGGCGTAGGTATGGCCCAAGGATCAGATTTGACCAAGATCATGTTGAAAAAGGAAACATGAGGAGGTGGGAGTGGGAAAATTCCCATTAAGGCAGAATCCTTAAAGGGCCCTGCCCCCACACTCTCATAAGGAGCACCAGAGTGCTTGACATACTGAACATTGCCATCCGAGGAGGAAGAGGAAAAGAAAGACAACTGATCAATAGTGAGAATCTTCCCTTGATGGGGAAATATATTACGTGAAACAAAGAGGAGGCCATGGCATGAATCCAACTTTGGTCGAGTAGAATATTATAATTGAGATTGGCGTCAACAATCTCTACTTCGACTTGCACTGTGTTGCCTTCTAGGGTGATGGCAAGGTTAGGTAAGACACTGAAGGGTCGGGAATCATGCCCATCGAAAGCTTCCAAAGTATTCTGAGACTGGTTCAGTGCAGGGGAGCCAATAGCCTTCCAACATGTAGTTGACATGATGCAGGTGGAGGCACCTTCATCGATGACGGTGCAGAGGATGGTATTCTCATTAATTATTACCTGAATAAGAAAGCCAATTTGATGAGGGAGCCATGAACATGGTTCTCCAAATCGAAACATATCAAATTAGAATTAGTGGGATCGATGCTCAGGATAACTGACAACAAATATTTCTGCTGCGATGGGCAGCTTTGGAGTACCTCGAGAGCCTACATGGATGACAACGCCTAAGCCAAATTCTCAACAATATTGTAGTGTTGAGTAGCTCGGGCATTGGGATTATATGAGGATTTTTGCAGGAAACCTCAAGAGGGTGACAGCTTAGCAAAATCAGAGTTAGGGCGCTCAATTTGCAGAGGGCTAGAACTCAGGGTAGAAGAAGAAGGCATAGCTTCTTTTTCTTTCCCAACTGCCAAAGCTAGAGTTTGATAATATTTTGATGAGGTGGGCACATTAATGGGCATGATCATCATGAACATTTGAAATCTAGAGGAATCAGATCAGGGTTGGTCTACCATTTGAGTCTGCATAGACAGAAATGGCCCTTTAAGGATAGTAGGGGTCCCTTTGAGTAGGTGACTAACTTTGGATCGTCAAGGACAATCCTTAGTGTAGTGATCTTTCTCACAAATGAGGTAGGGATACTTGGGTTTCCGTTGCAAAGATTCGCCAGCAGATGATTTGGGAGGACCCTATTTCGAGGCATTAGCTTTAGCTTTTCCTTTGCCTTTCTTTTTTCCTTTTGAGGATTTGTCTGCTACAATAGCCTAAACAACGTGGACCTTAGAGGTTTTACCAGGGCCAGGCAGATGCTGAGATGAAATATTAGGAGTAGCATTCGATACCAACTTCTGTTTGGAAGAAGTTTTAGCAGGGATCTGGGATACTGATCCAATAACTACATCAATGGGAGGAACAACTGGTGATTTTGATGTTGCGGGATCAGATGATGGCTACGGAGCATTGGGTAACAACTCGTATAAAGTGCAGACTGAGAGTAAACCAGATCGAAGTACTAGGCACGGGCAATGGCTTGCTCTTCAATGATGCATCCACCCATAGCTATATTGCGAGCAATTGGGGCTACCAATGATTTGGTAAGCCATTGAGTGAGCAACTGATCAACTATCTCGAATTTTATCAAGCGACGTCTACATCTCCATTCATGGATATGATTAGAGATGTGCATTGTAGTGTCTTTCTTAAGCAATGTGAGCAAATAGGTGCCAGTTTCATAGTGAACCGACAGCTGAAAATGTGTGAGGAAAGCCATGTCTAACAAATTGAAGTCATAGAAAGTACTTCTTCATAGCTTGATGTATCATTTCGCATCAACACCCATAAGGGTTCCTTGGAAAAGACGAAGATGAATAGAATCGTCCACATACGAGTTCGATGAGCACCAGAGGTGATATGTCATCACATGGACCTGAGGATCTTCTTTAGCTATTCCATCGAACTTTGGGCAATCACTTGGTATCTTGGATGGCACTGGAGACCAGTACGATGAATGAAGGATTGGATCACTCGTAAGGCGTGATACATCCAGCAACTCAAGTGTAGCCAACAAAGGTAATTGAGTGTGAAAAGGCATGGGAGGTTGATAAGTGAGCCCATAGGGACGAGCCCATTCCTGCTAGTAAGGATTTTGGCCCCACAGTGGGGTATTTTGGCCATATGGCATCTGAGGCTGCCCCGATTGCGGATTTCCTTGACCATAGGGAGGAATCTGACCTTGAATACCTTGAAACTGTCCAGGCACAGGTCGTTGATAATATGGGTTAAAATGTTGTTGATCCTATTGACCTTGGACATATGGATATGGGACCTGTTGTCTTGGAACATAGGGTTGTTGAGCCTGTTGTCCTTGAACAAGAGGGTTCTGCACCTGCAGTCCTTGGGCATAAGGTTGATACACTTGTTGCCCTTGGACGTAGGGGTTTCCTTGATCGACAGGATTGTAAACTT
The DNA here is from genome assembly GCA_031772625.1 of Pinus tabuliformis. Taxonomy (NCBI): domain Eukaryota; kingdom Viridiplantae; phylum Streptophyta; class Pinopsida; order Pinales; family Pinaceae; genus Pinus; species Pinus tabuliformis. The sequence goes on along the minus strand of CM062820.1, from coordinate 286,740,393 downwards.
GTTGACCTAAGACAAGAGGATTCTGGGCCTACTATTGTAGGACTTGACCTTTGCCCTACCCCTACAAGGGTTGACCTTTTTGATGTGTATACAAGGGTTGTTGATGCCCTAGTTGGTTTTAGTATTATAAGGGTGGACCTTGTGGTTGAAATATTTGTCCCTGGGTTGCAGAGGTTGGCCCTGCAAGGGTATGGGTTGAGAGGTATGCGGAGCATATTTCATATGCTATTGTGCGACCTTCTGTAACTGTTGTAAGGATTGACGTTGCGGTTATTGTAGGTGACCTTTTTGCTGGATAATTTTCCCTTGTTGTTGTGGGGAGAGACCTTGCTGCAAAAAAGGTTTCCCTTACAGTAGCAAAGGCTATTGTGGTTGTTGTAAAGGTTGTCCTTGTTGTTGTAAGGGTACTTAAACAGTGCCCAGGAAATTACCGAACTAAATCTGGCTATAGCCAGGATGGATGTACTACCCAAATTGAAGGGTGTAAGGTTGATTACCCAATCCTTGATAACCATATGGAACATAAGGGTTTTGGTATTGGACTTGAGCCCCATAGCGCTGTTGATATTGAACATTAGTTGATCTAGAAGGACCAACAGGATTCTAAACCTGTTGGTACTGGACATTACTTGATCCAGTAGGGTCAACAGGGTTATAAATAATACTAGAAGAGGGTTGGTTTATACCAAGCATGTGAGCTTGTGAGCTACTCAAATTATTGGCACCTGACATCATAGAGACATTTCAGTTCTGCCCCCCAGGCAGTGGCACAATCTGGCCATTGAATAATGAGACAGAAGAAATGATAGAGACAATCTTTGAAACTGCCGATTATGACTGATGTGTAACTAGGATCGATGATACAAGAGTATTCGGAATGGTGGGTTGCACCATGACTGAAGTAATAGCCTGTTGGGAGGTCATGTTCGTGATGAACAGACCTGACATAGGCTTGACGCCTGATGCCCATACAGGATTATGGTAGAGTGATGAGGCACTAGGTGTTCCTGAAACTAAGTGCCCTAAAGACACATAACCAGGTGGAAAACTAGCGGGAATACCTTATGAATAAGGGAAAACCTTGGGAGGGAACTTCAATTGCAATTCTTCTCCCTCAAGAGTGTGTGGAGTACAAACTTTAGACTCATCTGGAGATGTGACTGGAGCATCGCCTTCGGGTTCCATGTTTGAAAACAAATGACGATGAATGGCCGAACATGTAACGGGGGATAGTTCCAAAGGAACACCCGGCTGGTCATACAGACTGTAAGGATGCTGCAGTGATATGTCAACAATTTCAAACAGAGGGTTCAGAGGATAGATAACCAATCCAAGTTGATCGTTAGTGGTCGGCGAGTTCTCTGGAGTTCAAATGGGATTGTCTAGAGATTTTGGGCCAAGATTAGCAGGTGACCCTGAATCGAATGTAGGAAGAGGATGAGATGAAAATGGTTGAACACTCAAAACAATTGTGAGTTCAACATTTTGGTCCTCAAGTGAGTCTAATAACTCAGGAAATAGCTCCTCAGAAAATCTTTCAGATGGAGGAGAGGAATAGGAACTGGGTGAACTAGATGGTTCAGCCACGATGATCTTGTCTTAGTTGAGAAAACAAATAACTTCAAGGCTTTAAAATGTCCTTTTAATGGAACTCATGATTTGGTCAAAAATACTAACAAGATGTTCTTGGATTGTGGGTAATCAATTGTTAAGATGAATAAAAGACTAATTTTCTTTCATTTTTTTAAGAGTCAAGAAAGAAGCAAAGATGATTCTATCGCTTTCGATTGGAAATAAGCTTTAAAGGACAAGTGTTCGAATGATCTTTTAAGTTTAATGAGTCAAAAATTTCAAATGACTACTCTAGATGATCTAGGTAAATAGGATTACCAGGAAACCATGAACTATAGAATACCTCTTGGTGAACCAAGAAGTACGAGCAGGGAATCTCCCTGAATGTTGTGTTTGGTGTATCACATTCACAAGGTAGCCGACTCAGCTTCCTAAGGATAAAAGCATTGCAGCCTAGTGGGATCTCCTGCTATATACTTGACGGTACGGGGAGCACAAATCCATACTAGCATTGTCTAATGCCGAAGCTAATGACAACTGCTAGGTTTAAAGACGTCGGAACACGTCTCTAGCCTAGACCTTCTAGATGTGATCATTAATGTCAAATGTGTCTTAGGTTAATTGAATTCATTTTAGAGTTGATCTTGAATTAAGTTTCAGTTTTCAGGTCATAGCAATGCTACTCGAAAGAACTTAAAATGCAACTAAATGGGACAAGACTCTTTCAATTCGACGAAATGACTACATTAGAGAGGGTAGAAACTACTCAATCAAATGCAAACAATCAAGCAACTGAAAATGAAATGATCTTTCACTACTTCACTTTTTCTAAAAATAAACTAATGAAAATTGCATTCCAATTCCTAATTTGCTGACAAGCACTTATCTGTTAGTCCTTTCAAAATGAAAAAATTCTCATCCTTTTTCAAATGTTGATGCAATTATAGTCTTTAAAAAGATGCAAATTTCGCAGCACAATGATGCAACAGGCTAGAATTTCATGCTTTCTCATGAAACCACGAAACAAACTTTGCATACAAACTTTCAATGAAATTTTTTTCGAGACAATGAGCTCTTCAAGAAGATGAAAACATGAAAAGAGAAGTTCATTCAGATCAATGAAATACTGACTTTACCAAACATAAGGCCAACAATGTGATCTATGCCAGAAAGAGACGTTCAAGCTAGTAAACGAAACTTTTTCAAACTTGTGTAGAAAGAGGTCAAAGTTGTAAAAGGACCAAAAAGAAAATGCAAGGAGTAAACACACCTACAAATGGACTTAGTGAGTCCACAAGCTACTGAATGGGCGACTAACTAGATGCCCTAGTGTTGCTGGCCACTCAATGACTCAATCAATCAAATAGAAAGATGACAAGCCAATAAGCAAGAAAAACCAAATGAAAAGTAGCTTTCTAATCGGGAGAAAATAGTTAAAAAGGCTTACGGGGTCAAAAACACAAGAGTATAACACACTGGCCAAGATTGGGGTCAAGCCCTAATCTTCACTTACAGGCATCGACATGACTGCCTAATTGAGAACAAGTGCCAGAGGCTAGTCGGCATGACTGTTCCTCAGCAGTTTGCACTAGTCGGCGTGACTATCAGCAGATTAAACACGCTAGTAAGCCAGGGACCAAATCTTCTACTATGAATTTTAGACTTAGGCCAGTAAACAAGAGAAAAGAAAAAGAACCAAAGGGAAAATGTTAAACTAGAAAAGTTCTCACAAAATCATGAAATCCAAAACAAACAAGAGGATGGGTTCCCTAATGGAGTCACCAATTTGTGGGGAAGTAAAATTATAAGTGCGGACACGAATGAATTCCTCTAGCCCAATAATGGGTCTAGCCACAACACATACATTCTACGGAAGATTTCCTTATGTTAGAATCAATTAGGAGGGGCTACCTCTTGGTTGCTTATCTTGCTTGATGGTGTCCTTGCTTGCTCGCTCCAGCAATCTCTCACTTCGTTCTTCAAGCTCCCGTAACAAGTAAAAAACAACAGCATACAAAAATAATAATAGACAAATTGAAATTCAACCTACTTAACGAGTCAATAAGAATTAAGACATGGATATGTAATATTACAAAACATGTAGGAAATCAATTGATAGTTGCATATATTAATATCAAAGAGAGATTGCAACCATTCATCTTGACGTCGTAGTCTTCCTCTGACAAGACCAGGTTCCCACACACTTCTGCTAGCATTCCATGATGGCTTCAAACAACAATAGTTTTAAGGCTCTTCCCTTTAGGTTTCACTCCAAACCAAACACACTTCTCCCTCACACAACTAGATGGCTACAACTAGTAATAACTTGCTTCTCTAATCCAAAATAGTATACTCACACTCAGCCAGAACTGTAACTATGAATAGCTTGTGCTTGGGAAGAACGGAGGTTAATATAGGAAATATGGATGGGAGATGGATCCTCTTCTTATGGGAGAAGGAATTATCCCTTGAGGTAGTTCCATCATTATAGGGGAAAGGAGCCCAAACTATTGTCCTTGACCCCATCTGGCCAAACCATTTACCAGACTTCCGTTACACAGCTTCTAGAGCTGGAAGCTTCGACTCTAATTTAAAAAAATTTCCTTAATAGGACCAGTGCGACTGAAACATAGCTTAGTTTCTTTAGTCGGCGTGAGGATTAGTGCTAATCTCTACAAATTGGCATGGGGGAGATAAAGTCCATTAGCGTCAGTCTTGTAAACTAGGCAAAACAGAAGTTTCATGGGAAATGGTGCAAAAGCGAAATGATCTGCTCATGAAGAGGGACATAATGGGAGTTTCTTCATGAAGTCAAAGCATGTGGAGGTCACTGTAGAGGTCCTCTAGGATCAAGGATCAGGGAGTACAGGGATAGTTACAAAATGTTGTGTAACAACTACTGTTAGAAATTGTAATTACTCCCACATGTGGAGTTAGCTAAAAATAGTGATTTAGTTAACTAAGTGATAGAGTGATTGAGTGTTTGAGTGTTGAGTCAAGTTGAGTTAAGTGATAGATAATTTTGAGTGTGTGATTGCATGTGGTTGCATGTCAAGATATTTTAGGCAAGTAGCTAGTTGAAAAAGGTTAAATACCCTTCACTGGGTTCATTGAAAGAATCATGTTTTGTGTGATCAATATAAGAAGAACAGCTCGTGTTTTGTGTGAAATCATGATTTGTCTCCTCTGCCTTTCCAACAAATTGGTATCAGAGCGAGGATTAAAGAGTTAAATTTGAAAATCAGAAGATAGAAATAGATAAAAGCATGCAACAGTAGCTTGCAGAACAAAAATATGAGTTATAAAACACGGTAGAGAGGAAAATCCAAGACTAAGAGGTTTTTTTTCCACCGAAAACCACTGCCACCAAGTTCGAGAGTTATAAGGGTTGCAAGTAGCCTAGAGAGCCATTACTACAATTGGAAGAACTCATTGACACAACGCATAGCTGTCAATCTTTTTTATATAAGAAGATGACCGCTTCCCCAGTCATAGAGTCAAGTGGCACTTATCGCCGTTTCCATGCTGCTGTGAGTGGTGAGCAAGCGTGACCGTCCGGAGCCACTCCATAGGCTTCAAAACTCTGTAAAGATTTTTGAAAGGCCGTAGTCATAGAGAGAATTGACTGAAGCTTTTAAAAGGTCGAAAGTGTTTCCACAACGGCCAAGCGATAAGCCTATATAAGTTTGCATGCTAGTTTGCGAAGCAGCCTGGAACCATGGAATCGCTGGCTTAAGGTTTGATGTTTGATGGCAAGTCAAAGTCACGTTGGTCTTCTTTCCTCCATATTAAAAGACCTTTTCAAAGTCATGTGTGTATTTTTTTCTCCATATTAAAAGACCTTTTCAATATATATGTTAAATATTTGTTTTATGGTATGGTATTAAAGTGGTTGAAATGGTTTTGTTAAAAGATCTTTACAAAGTGGTTAACAAAATTTTAAAAAGTAAGGTTTTTTAAAAGGTTCCTCGAAAGTTTTATGAAGGAATATTATAAGGAGTTATAAAGGGTTTTGAAGCATAAAGGATTTGAAAATGATTTAAGGCTTTGCAAAGTCTAGTGGTCTACAAAGATATTGTTTTTTTTTGTTAAGCATGATAGGTTTTTTGGTGAAGATTTTTTCTTATGGGGGCACATATTGAAAATCATAATTTTTTTTTTTCAGGGGTGATATGGAAGATAGCCTCATGCAATTAGGAAATAAACTACAAAACAGAGGAATAACCACAGTCATGGGTCACAAAGCGTGACTAAAGCATATGAAGAAAAGAAATAAAAAAGAAGAGGCAGAGATTGTTGCTGCCATGGTTAGAAAGGTTGAGGTCACAGCCAAGGAACTGAGAATTCTAGCAAAAGACAAAGAAGAAATCAAGGGTGATTGGTGTAGCTTTGATCTACTACCACCTCCTATGTTTATAGGTGAATATTTTGATCATTAAGTTATCAAGATGATAACTTTTCTTAGAGCTAATGAGTTAATTGTGTATGAATCTAATAAACCATATGATGCAATATGTGATGTTTTAGCATTCAATTTTATAAAATATGCATTGGATGAGAAGTGTTTGTGCAAGGTAGCAAAAGCTACAACTTCAAAGGAAGCATGGAAGATCTTGGAAGGAGAGTTTGGCACAAAGGAGAGTGACATGCAACAACAGGTTATGTCACAAGCAAAGAATTCAGGTGCAGATTTAATAGTATATGAGCAAGAATCTAAGAGGAAAATAGAGTTCAGGGAACCCCACTCAAAATTGGATGATGGTTGTCAAGACCATAGAATTGAAAGCCATTATGCAAGCATGCATATGGATGAAGAAGACGCAACAAATATTGCAGAGAGAGAAGGAGGAGCCTTTGTATGTGAAAGAGAGAAAGAGCATAGAAATGCTCAAGGACTCCATTGTAATGTGGATGATGCAGATGATGGTGAGTCCCCCTGTGATGAGACACATAAGGATGATGACTGCAAATTTATATGTGAATTGGTGAATCCAACCGCCGCTGATGTATTTGGTGAAGTTGAAATTGTCAACGAAATTGACAATGAGCACATGCATGCTCGGATATCCCACCATAGTGTGGATGAACATCATGTTGATATGTGTGGTTTCTCTTTTGAAATAGGGATTGATTGTGGAAATATGGTAAGTAAAATGTTTGATGAAACATTGAAGGTTGAAGCTGCCACTGTAGCACCAAGATATGAAGTAGTTGGATCTGTTCATGAAGCAGTATGTCATATAACAACAGTTGATGATCAAGAACAAGATAAAGTGATTGAAGAGTTTTTGATGAGAATATCCACTAACAACATAATAGTGGAAGACAACCTCCATGCAGTTGAAAGAAGGTAGATGTAGAGCAGGAGGCTCTCACTGAAGAGAGTCATATGAAAGATGCTTTTAACATTGTTTTTGAATATGAAGGTGTTCAAAATAGCATTGGATGAGAAGTTGAAAGCAAGGTTATTAATAAGTTTCATGCAGATTTAAAGTTCATTGAAGAATGGATTTAGAAACCAATAAGAAAAATTGAATTGATTCAAACTCATGAATATAAAGCACAAGAAGCAAAGCAAACAAGACAGCTTCAAGATGAAATGTTTTGGCAGCAGTCCATGGTTGAACGAATATCTGAAGAAGAAGGTGTAGAAAACAAGATCCAATTGTTTTGCACAACAAGTTCAAAACAAGTCAAAGAAAAATTGTTGCAACCTCAAGTGAATAAAGCCTACAACAAGAAAGTTCAACAAAGAATGAAGCAATTTTGAGGATATAGAATTTGGAAACAGAGAAAAAGAAAATGCAAAATTGTACAATTCTTGAGTCATTGTAAACCTAGATGAGACATAGACCGACAGACAAGTTTTTGTGATAGTTAAGTCATGTTGAGTTATGTTGAGTCATACGGTCATAATTAAGGGGGAGTGTTAGAAATTGTAATTACTCCCGCATTTGGAGTTAGCTAAAAATAGAGAGTCAATTAACTAAGTGATTGAGTGATTGAGTGTTTGAGTGTTGAGTCAAGTCAAGTTAAGTGATAGATGAGTTTGAGTGTGTGATTTCATGTGGTTTCATGTCATGATATTTTAGGAAAGTAGCTAGTTGGAAAAGGTTAAATACCCTTCACCGGGTTCATTGTAAGCAACATGTTTTGTGTGATCAATAGAAGAGTAGCAGCTCATGTTTTGTGTGAATTCATGCTTTGTCCCCTCCGCCTTTCCAACAGCTACAACATGGTGAAATTGTAGGTTCTACTTATGATATAGTGAATGTTGTTGGCAATGGATACCATGTGGTTGGATATTGGAATGATGAAAACGAACTCTAAAAAAGATTTCCCTCTACTATACCAACGCCATCTCACTAGAATAATATTATCGAAAAACTTGGAACTATCATTTGGCTCGGTGGATCTACAGAAGTGCCTCATGGTTGGGAGCAACCAATTAGTGGCAAGATGTTGAAAATTGGAGTTCACATAAAATATGGGTTCACTGAATTTTTCAGAGTCTCATTTGACAGTAGCAGTAAGAAAATTCAAGTCATTGGTTTTTGTAAGGATGTATTTGACGTGGTTGTGAAGTGACTAGACTATCCATTACCATATGATAAGGTTCCATACAACCATATAGACTCCTATGATGATCTTTTCTATCAGGTTTATCTGAAGGTACGTTCTATTGTCTGTTAAATTACCAACAATTTTCTGATAAGCCAGAATTCCCCACATTGACTTTGTGTTTGCTTGTAGAAATTTGATGCTGTTGTGGGCAATGATACAATTTTATAAATTAGAATCGAATATGTATATTTCACACAACCATTCACAGAATCAGGTTTAGTGATGGTAGTTCCTATCAAGGCAGAGGAATCAAATAATGTTTGGGTGTTCCTGCTGCATTTTACACCAGACATGTTGTGCACAACAGGAACATTCTTTATATTCACAGGAATTGTAATACGGATTTTAAAGCATAGGGTAATTCCCGAGTTTAGAGGAAGACCCAAGAAAAAAGTGGTGACTCTACTCTAGTATATTACTTTTGGTACTAACTATTTTGTTGGATATAATTATTCCTAGTATATTACTTTGAGTACTCACTACTTTGTTGGAGATAATTATTCCCAGTTACAGTTTGTATGCAATTGATAGTAAATTTAGGATCTATCAACTACACTAGAGTTTTGATTTGGGAAGTGCCAATTATGTATGTGTAACCTAAAAGTAATATCTATTTTTCAACTTATATAATCATTTAGCTTCAAGCAATTGAATCAATACGATTTAATCAGCAGAGTGTGTTATTTTGTGGTTTCCTCTCCATACATCTATTATGTTTTTCTTCTGTCTCTTTTGTTTCTATCCAATAGTGAGTCTTTTTAACATTTTCATTCTTTGATGTTCTAGGTTTTCCTTCTAGACGCTATTTTCAACACACAGTAAGCGATTCTTCTTCGACTTCAAATGATTTGTTTTCTCTTTTCATTGGAAAATGAAAAAGCGGAGTAATAATGTTTTACCTATGGTGTACTGTATGGCAGGAGGAAGTTAGTCAGCAGTTTGTCTACATTAGTGCTTACAATCTAGCTATTTGTAGTCCTAATTTCGACATCCAGCTGTATGACCAGTTTAATGTCTTTATTCACATTGAAACAATTAAAACCTACTATTAAAAATGCTGACTATCTCCGTGCTAATGGAGAAGCAATAGGGTATCAAAATGGTTCTTTTGTTGCTAAATACCTGGACAAGGATTTTGGCATTACCAAAGGAAATCTTCGAGCTTATGCAACACCAGAGGAAGTTGTGGAGCTTCTTTCAAAGGGGCCAACAAATAGAGGCATTGCTGCCATTTTCAATGAGATTCCTTACATTCGTATTTTTCTAGCTTCACAATGTAGATATATAATGCTTGGACCAATCTACAAGACCAGGGCCTTTGACTTTATAAGTTTTTTCAAATCCTACTGCAATGCATTTCACTTCTTCCATGGCTAGTAGCTCATAATGAGTAGTTTTGTGCATGTCTTTCCTAAGGATTCTCCTATGGTATCTGATATTTCTAGGTCTATTCTGTCTCTTTCAGAAGACAAAGAAATGCAAGAAATTGAAACCAAGTGGTTAACTAGTTCCGAATGTACAGATTCAGAAACCGAAGTGGATTCCAGTAGGTTAAGCATTGACAGTTTATGGGGTCTCTACCTGATCACTGATACGACCTCATTGATAACTCTAACGATATTATTTACCATGATTTTCTATGATTACAAGAGGGATCGTAATGTTAAATCTCATAATGATAATGATAGGCATGATTTTAGAAAAATTAAACAAAATTTGTGCGGAGAGGCAAAGTAAAATTATTTTGCGAAGATACTTTCACACAACTCAATTTTGCGGATTCACAGAGATAGATTTCACGTAGCTACACAGAGACTTAAAACCACAATATCCACTCATGGCAAAAAAAATAGAACAGAGTAAGTTTGGAGAAACACACTAAAAACTTAGGATTGAATTCTAAATCATGAAAATACATTCACATGAGACTGCAGCTCATTCACCAAGTAAAACAAAGGTTTTACAGTGATTTACACTTACGCAAAATAACATATAGTAAAACACAGTAACTGTTGTTTTTCACGTGCCCACCAAAATTTGCTCCACCATTTTCTCCTCATAGACTCTCGCGCTCTTTCTCTCTTGTTTGCAAAATGACTTTTACATGCTTCTTTATCTCAACATACAATTTTTACATTAATGAATGACAGAGAAAATAATTAATACATTGTTGTTGTTGAGTGTGATCAGAATTGCGCAGGTGTTTGTGGAGTATGGAAAATAGTTGCACAATAAATTCTTGCCCATATATATTTACCAAAATACATTAAATGCCTTAAATTCTTTGTTGTGTTGAGGAATGGTTCGCGCGGTACTTCTGTTCTGGCTTCAATCCTTTCATCTTCAAATAGAGACACAACCTGCAAAAATACTTCTGACAAGTATGGCTGCTATCAAGGTGTTTATTGTGGTGGTTGGGATTATTATTTCCAACACTCCCCCTTAATCACAATTGCCACCATTGACAACTCCAAAAAAAATTTTGAGATAAAAAAAAATTCATGTGCCAATGGCTTTGTGAAGATATCAACAAATTGTTCCTATGACCTGTAGTGCTGCAACATAATTTCATCATTGTTAATCAACTCTCTAATAAAATGATATTTAGCATCAATATGCTTGGTCCTCTTATGAGAGACAAAATTCTTTGACAATGCAATTGCTGAGCTGTTGAAAATAGTTTTCATTCCCTCTTGGTCATGACGAAGATCCCTCAACATCCTTCTCATTCAAACTGCCTAACACACTGTTGTTATTGATGCGACATATTCAGCTTCTGTATTGACAGTGAAACTATTGGCTGCTTCTTGAGTCCCATGAAATGGCTTCAGAACCCAAATAAAAAACATATCCTGATGTGCTCTTTCTGTCATCGACACTTCTAGCCCAATCACTGTCAGTGTAACCGACCAGCTTGAAATCACTTGTTGCTGTATACAAAATGCCATAATGTTTTGTCCCATTGGCATACCTTAAATTCCTTTTCACTGCTTGCCAATGTGTCTCCTTAGGTGTCTCCATAAACTTCGACACCAAACTTACTACATACATTATATCCGGCTTAGTGGCGGTCAAATACATCAAGCTGCCTATCATGCTTTTGTATAATGTCAGATTGACATTGCAGATGCAATCTTCTTTTCTTAACTTCAACCCCATGATAGCTGGAGTTGGTGCGGGCTTGTTGTTCTGCGTTGTTAACCTCTCCAAAATGTTTGTCACATACTTCGCTTGAGAGATAAAAATGCCATTTTCTGTTTTCTTCACTTCTATGCCCAAAGAATATCTTAACAATCCCAAGTCAATCATTTCAAATTCAATCTTCATGACTTGTTTGAAATCACTGATGAGGAAATCATCACTGCTTGTAAAAATCAAATCATCTACATATAAGACGACAATGAGAATCTTACCTTCGCTCTCCTTGATGTAGAGAGTGGGTTCACCATCACATTTGTCAAAACCATTGTCCTACAAGTAGGCATCTATCCTACTGTACCATGCATGTGGTGCTTGCTTCAACCCATAAAGAGCTTTCATCAACCGATACACTTTGTCTTCTTGGCCTTCTACCTCATAACTAGGCGGTTGCGCAACATACACTTCTTCTTTCAACACCCCATTTAAAAACGTTGGTTTTACGTCCATTTGATACACTCTCCATTTATGCTGCACGACAATTGCCACAACTACTTGCACTGTCTCCATCCTCGCAACTGGCGTGAGCATCTCCACATAATCTCTCCCATGTTGTTGCTTGTACCCTTTGACAACTAGCCTTCTTTGTGCCTTTCAATCTTTCCCTCAATGTTGTTTTTGGTCTTATAGACCCACTTCACTCCAATGACATGTTTTCCTTTCGGAAGGTTCACTAACTCCCATGTGTCATTCATTTCTATTGCTTCTATTTCTTCCTCCATTGTCGTAACCCATTTTTTTCTTTGACTGCGTCGTCAAAATGGATTAGTCATCTACATGACAAAATAAGGAAAATAAGGAATTCAGACCAACGCTACTATCAACTTCATCTTGCTCATAAATTTCATTTAAATTTATGAATTTTGGTCTTCTTGTGCTTACTAAAGATGGGCTTGACATGTCACTTGGTGTTGCGCTTTGCGGTGTGCTTGGAGAAGTGCTTTCTTGGCTGCATGAAACTGTCGTATTATTTTTTGACGGCGTTGCTTGCTGCCTGCTTTGTTGCACTTGTATAGGAGTAGAGGGAGACATTGTTGAGGAATTACTTGTTGCCATTAATTCCTCTTTGTCCTCATGTGGTATACGTGCTTTCACATTGACTATCTTCTCTAAACTTCCATCCCATGCTTCCTCTTTTATGAACTGCACATCTCTGTTGATTATTACCTTCTTGGTTGATGGATTATAGAGCTTGTATGCTTTGGATTCATCAGTGTATCCAACAAATATACGTTTCTCCCCCTTGCTGTCCAACTTCTTCCTCAACTCATCCAGGACATGTGCATACACCACACATAAAAAAAATCTCATGTGGGTGACACTATGCTTTCTTCCACTCCATGCCTCTTCAGGAAATATGTTCTGGATGCTTTGGGTTGGACATATATTCATGATATATGTTGCACAAGTGATAGCTTCAGCCCAATAATCATTTGGAAAATGCTTTTCCTTCATCATACTTATTTCCATTTCCATAATGGTCATATTCTTCCTTTCAGCGACACCATTTTATTGAGGTGTATATCTTGTTGTAAATTGCTTGTGAATTCCATGCTCCCTGCAAAAATGAAGGAAATCATTTGAGATGTATTCTCCACCTCTGTCAGTCCTAAGGACTTTGATGTAGTGTCTGCTTTGCTTCTCAACAAGAGCTTTGTATTGGTGAAAGCGCTCAAACACTTCACTTTTCTGTTTCAGGAGAAAGACCCATGTCTTCCTTGTGTAGTCATCTAGGAAGGTTAATACATAGTGGCTGCCACCAATTGATGGTGTCTGCATTGGTCCACATAGATCTAAGTGGACAATCTGCAAAGGTGCCTTTGTCCTTACTAACTTTACTATTGGAAATGTCTCTCTATGTTGCTTGCCCAAGATACATCCTTCACATATGCTGTCCGATTTTTCTATGAGTGGCAAACCCTTCACCATGCCTTTCCTATGCAACAAATTCAAACCTACAAATTTGAGATGACCAAATCTCAAATGCCATAACCAATTTTCCTATTTTACCTTTGTTTGAAGGTTTACTTGTGTGACAACTGCCTATTTTCTTTCATTCTCTTGTGAGTTCATTGAGAGTTGTTCTTGTGCACCTTGCTTTTGCAAATCTGATTTTAATTATAGGGGGAACATTCTATTTTTTTTCATTTGAATGTTTGCAATCATCTGCTTTCTTGGAGGCATATCCAAAATTGTGCACACATCATTTTTGAAGAAGACATTGTAGCCCTTTTGCATGAGTTGTCCAATGCTTATGACGTTATGTTTCAGACCGGGGACAAGGTAAACATCTCAGATGTACTTCTTCTCCCCCTTCTTTGTTAGGATATTAGCTCTACCTTTTCCCATGAGAGAGACTTTGCTATCAGTCCCTAATGTCACTTCACATTTCACACTTTCATCTAGATTGGAAAATATTTCTTTGTTTCCTGACATGTGGTTGCTACACACTGAATCTAGATACCATGTATTGCTTTGTTTTTCTTGTGCTACATTACAAGTGAAAAACATGCTATCATGGTTCTGATTTTCTTTTGTGAAATTTACACTTGGTTTGTTACTAATGTCATATTTATTATTTCTACATACATTTACATAATGACCATAATTCTTATAGTAATGACATTGAACTTGAGATTTATCATACCTCTGACCTTGTGCTTGATTTTGGCTTGGGCCTTGACTTGGATTTTGATTGCTACCTCTTCCATTTGAACTTGAAGGGCTGCTTCTTCCACCTCTATGTGGGCTTCTTCCTCTGCCTCAACATTGACCGAATGATACTTTTGTCTTGAAGGCATGCTCCAATAAGGAGCTTGTTGCTCTATTAAGTCTATGTTCATGAGAAATCAGCGATGCATTAAGCTCATCCACTAAGAATTGTGAGAGATCCTTTGTCTCTTCTATGGCCACAACAATGGCATCAAACCTTGCTAGAAAACTTCTCAAAACTTTCTCAACTATTCTTCTTTCCTCAAGTGTCTCACCATGAAACCTAATTTGAGTAACCAACCCACTTACATGTGTCAAAAACGAATATACATTCTGAGACTCTTTCATACAAAGTGTTTCAAAGTCACTTCTCAACATTTGCAACTTTGTTGTCTTGACTTTTTCCATGCCTTGGTAGGCTATCTGGAGGGTGTCCCATGTTTGCTTGGACTTCGTTGCTACTACAACCCTTGGGAAAATACTTTCATGAACTGCTTGGAAAATATGGAATAGGGATTTTGAATCCTTCTTCCTATTGTCCCTTAACAAATCTCTTTTTGGTTGATATGAGGCATTGTATGCTGTTGCATCTGCTGGTTCTTGGAAACCATTCTCCACCAAATCCCAAATGTCTTGAGACGAAAATAGGGCCTTCATTGTAATAGCCCAATAATCATAATTTTTGCCATTAAATTGAGGTATTTGAGGATTAGTCAAGCTTGTGCTTGATGTTTCCATTTCTGAGTGTAAGAAAAAAACTTTCTACCTGTTGGTAAATATGCTAAAAACAATCTACCCTCAAAACAATTTTAACTGCTAGTAAAAACACTTGTTTTTACACTAACAGATTTTAACCCGCTCTGATACCATGTTAGAAAAAATAAACAAAATTTATGTCGAGAGGCAGAGTAAAATTATTTCGCGAAGCTACGTTCACGCAACACAATTTCGCGGAGTTGCGGACCTAGATTTTGTGCAACTGTAAACAAACTTATAAAACATAGTATTCACTCATGGAAAAAAAATAGAACAGAGTATGTTTGGAGAAACACACTAAAAACTTAGGATTTAAGTCTAAATAATGAAAATACATTCACATTTGACTGCGACTCATTCACCAAGTAAAACAAAAGTTTTACAATGATTTACAATTACGTGGAATAACACACAGTAACACATAGTAAAACACAGTAACTGTTGTTTTTCACGCGCCCACAAAAATTTTCTCCACCATTTTCTCCTCAGAGACTCTCGCGCTCTTTCTCTGTTGCTTGCAAAATGACTTTTACATGCTTCTTTATCTCAACATACCATTTTTACATTAATGCATGACAAAGAAAATAATTAATACATTGTTGTTGTTGAGTGTGATCAGAGTCACTCAAGTGTTTTTAGAGTATCGGAAATAGTCATGCAGTAAATGCTTACGCATATATATTTATCAAAATACATTAAATTCCTTAAATTCTTTCCTGTGTTGAGGAATGGTTCACACAGTACTTTTGTTCTGGCTTTAGTCCTTCAATCTTCAAACAGAGACACAACCTACAAAAATACTTATGACAAGTATGGCTGCTATCAGGGTGTTTATTGCGGTGGTTGGGATTATTATTTCCAACACGTGATTTTTCTGGACAGACGCCTTTGAAAAGTTTGTCCAAGGCAATGAAATTGTTCATAGAGTATGTTGACGAGAAGGAAGATTCAACATCAGCTCCCAATATAGAAGTACCAACAAGCCCAACAGTCTCCTCATGCTCTATGCCCACATTTGCAGGTGTCCCTTCTGATATTGGAATGAATACTCTTGTCACAAGCACCAACACCGTTTCTAGTTCAAGATTCTCCTTCCTGGATAAGGATCATGCAACCTTCGCAGATTAGAAGGCAACATATTGCTCTTATTCATTTAATTGTAGCACGTTTGACATCCCTCCACCAAATACAACACAATAAATGACATTAAGATGGACCATGTGGATTCAGTGTCATGTGATATTTCTCGCTTTGTTGGAATGAAAACGGATAATTTTGAGCCAGCCAGAGACCATTGAACAGTTGTTGATGTATATATGCATATGTATTATTAGGTATTCTGTTGTCAGTAATGTGTTGTTAGGTATTCTGTTGTCATTAGTGTGTTACAGTGCCATTCTCAGTGTATATTGATATCAAACTTTTATATATATAATAAAATATAAAATATAAAGATAAAGACAAGGAGTAAAATGTTACATTGTAATTAGTTAGTCTTAGACATGCTTATAAAAGTTGCATTTTGAAAAGATAATAGTTTTATTAATTAAAGAGTCTTTAATTTTCATGAGCTTCTCCAAAGTGGTATAAACAAATATCTTTATCAAATTTTCATATATTGAATATCTATAAATTGACTGACCTGAACTCTTTTTTCGTATACAGATTAAAATAAATAATTTTAATTTTAATTTTATGTAATAAATATAAGAATTAAAAAAATAATGTAAGGCAATTAATAGTTAAGAGCATGTGTTTCTTATTAAGAGGTTACATGTTCAAAATTAGAGGGGTAGAGTATGTATGCTTTTGTAGACTTTTAGCAGTCAAATCGTTGTGTCGAGGTGGGTCACTTGTTCCACAAACAAGGGGGTCGTATATACGAATTTTGTGTCTGGCGACCTTAACTAGCAATTGCATCACATGTTGCAAAGGAAACGCCGCAAGGCATACCATATCGAAGAATAGTATAGATGAAGTGATTAGAAAATGATCCTTGATGATTTTAATGATAAAAAATGAAAGTCAAAAGATACTCTTGGAAATACTCTCATTGCATATATCTCTTCATTCTGAATCTACTGCAATTTGAATGGACCAAAATGGACTTCGGATGAAGGAGTTATTGTAAAATGAAAATTGCCCAATGTCCTTAGAAAAGGAGGCAATTTCTTTAACCTTCATACTATATTGAAAAATGTTGAGTTTTCGTATGGGCCCATGGGCCAATCCACAACTGCAACATGGTAGGCCAGAATTGGGCCACGTGGCCTATTAAGATTAGTCAAAGAGGAAATATCGCATTGGAGAAAGCCAAATGGTGAGTTATCAGAGCTACCCTTTGAAATAGTGTGATTGTGATGGTGCGATCAAACGTCAGCCATTGGATCGGGTGTGCAGATCAACGATTGGGATATGATCGATGATCATTGATGGGGAAAAGGATAAAGACCATGGCCCAGGGAACTAGTGATATGCTGACTGCCGATATGCTGAAATGTCAATGGGCCAATTGCGATGAAAGCTTTCTAGCTGTCGGATCGGAAAAGGAATGGACGACTGAGATGTAATCAAGGATTGTTGATCAAGGGAGCTTAAGGGTTGTGACTCATGAGAGTAGCGGTACTCCGATATACCGAAATGCTTATGGCCAATGAGGTGCTGGTCGAAGTGATTGAAGATCAGAGATCGGAGCGCAACAGAGCATTGGGCTATTAGATGAAGCGATTGCGATTTGCGATGGATGCATAGACCCAAAATGTTTATGGACACGATTAAATTCTATTAGAGACCCGGCTTGGCATTCAAATAGTGGATTTCTTTTTATTTCTCATGTATTGGTTGCTTCATGTTCTATTTGGGGTTTAGCCTTACACAATGCGACATGCGAGGTGCGATAAGGAAATGGACTCGAAATATTATAGATGCAGGTTGATAATATTTGAGATCTAGCTTAGTTTCTTCATTCGGGCTTTCAATGTATTTCTGCGTTTTTCTATGTATTGCCATACATTGATTTATATTGTTAAAATATGCTCCATTTCAGGATTTAGCTCCAAAGAAAGGTCGAACGGTCGAGATTGCCCGCGCCTGCAATTCCTTTCATTTGTAAATTGTTTCTATTATGAGAACAGTCGATTTCCATGCAAAAAAGGAACTATAACCAAACAGATTATAAAAGCACAAATGACATAGAAGTAAGGGGTTCTTAGGCTCGAGGATTCTCAGAGGCAGTGTGAAAGGGATTCTCAATAGAGGCTCGAGAGGGTAGCCACCAGAGGTTGGAGAGGCAGAGTGAGAGTGCTTAACAAAGCAAAGTCACCAGAGGTTGGAGGCAACGCCTAAATGCTTCAGTGTAGTATCAGACAACAAAGAGATCGAAGGATCAAGCAGTTGTTGGCATCTGTTGTGGAGAAGGCAGAGAAAGGAATCCCAGAGACAGTGCAGAATTTTGAGGGAG
Organism: Pinus tabuliformis; assembly: GCA_031772625.1. Lineage (NCBI taxonomy): Eukaryota > Viridiplantae > Streptophyta > Pinopsida > Pinales > Pinaceae > Pinus > Pinus tabuliformis. The sequence continues at coordinate 286,722,071 of CM062820.1, read as the reverse complement.
TCAGAGAAGCCAGAAGCTCAAGAAGCCCATAGCACTGATTGAAGGAGTCAAGTCCAGAGAAGCCTAGATCTGTCTACAAATAGAGGACAGCCAGGGGTAAGATGGAATTCTAAGACCATTGGTTCAGTTCTAAACCATTGGAGTTAAGTGTTAAACTTGTAAAAGAATTAAAGCCATAATCCCAAAGAGCCTAATCAAGCTGATTAAAGCTCAAGGAGACATAGCCCAAGATATCAGGGTGAACTCCATATTACATTGTTGTCTTATGTGTTTTCTTATTTGTTGCTTACTTACTGTTATATGTATTGCATATCAGTTTAAGAAAATAAACTTAAGATACATGAATAGTCTAAAAACAAACACAAGAGCACACCTATTTCAAGTTCTTTTTATTCTACAAATTATCAATCATAAGCATAGATCTTGGGAATATATAAGCTTTGGAGTGGGAGAGGTTGTTGTAAGTTTGACGAGAAGCCTTTAGTGCCCCATTTCAGATCATGAAGAAGATGTGATATGTTATGTGATCTAGATGTTGGCTATTGAGGAACTATTTACCTTGCAACATAAATTACTTCCTCTACAAAAGGTAATAATTAAATTCATCTTTACCATTTATTTATATTATTACTCTGAACTAAAACCTATTCAATCTTCTTCTACCAAATACTTTTCCAAGACTAACATAATTTGTGAATGTACTTGGAAGTAATATATGTTGAACGGAACACTTCTCAGAGGTCAATATCAAAAGTAAAAGTGAAATTAGGCACAATGCTACATTTCCTACTCATAATAGAAAATACACTTGGTTGTTTGGATTATATTCTTCCCCTGTAAAAGGAATTTAATGCAAAATGAATGGAAAGAACCTTGCAAAAAGGCTTTGTAAATCAAATGGTCAGAGTTGATGTCTTATTATATCGTTCACTATTCTCACCCAGAGTTCACCAAATTCATACAAAAAGTGAAGCATGTAGGTACTTGTGAGGGTTCAAAGAACCCAGTGTCCATCTTATTTGTGCCAATATAAACATTTTTTCCCTTAATGTATGCATAAAATCACCATCTTCCATTTGCAGATAGTGAGAATTACCACTTACTTTGAGATCATTCAATTTGTAGAGTCATGGTAATGTAAGATGCATTGCCTTGTATTATCTTATTAAAACAATATATCCTCTATTTCCGTAATTTATATTTATTTCATGTTACCAACAATATGGGTCATAAACTATGTCATTGACTTAGTAGGGATGTAGTGAAAACATATAGTTAATGTGAACAAATTTTCTCAAATTTTATTGGGCCCTGGGTTACTGGAGAAAATATAACTTAGTTTCGATCGTGATGTTGAATTCCATGATACTAAGACCCTTGTGAGACTTGTAATTAATGGACACAATGGAGGCATAGTCAAAATCTACTTAATACCTATAAGATAGGCCCATTTCTTCCTTTTTTTTGGTAAAATATAACTTAGTTTCGATTGTGATGTTGAATTACATGATACTAAGACCCTTGTGAGACTTTTAATTCATGGATACAAGGGAGGCATAGTAAAAATCTACTTAATACCTATAAGATAGGCTCATTTCTTCGTTTTCTTATGGTAACTTAGTTTTGATCGTGATGTTGAATTCCATGATACTAAGACCCTTGTGATACTTGAAATTCATGGATACAAGGGAGGCATAGTCAAAATCTAATTAATACCTATAAGATAGGCTTGTTTCTTCCTTTTTTTTCTAGTTACATAAACCCTTCAAGGAAGAGAGTTAAAATTTTAAAAGTTCTTGTATTTAAACCATCAACCCTATGCCCAAATACCCCATGTTGCAACCACTCTTAAAGCCATAAAAATGCTTTGAACTTTTTCTTTGTTTCAACTATCAGTCCTTAAGATTGGGTTTAGAGAGTTTCGATCCTAAAAACTTCTGCAAGTATGGACATGAGAAAAAACTCACCAAAAATCAAATTCGTGAATAAATGGAAATCACAGTAATAGATTCATTGAATGAATTTGACTTGCATTTGAATTGTAAGTTAAAACTACAGGTATGGTTTGAGTTTGAATCAAACTCTAAGGAGTTGCTTTGACTCAATTTCCACAAAACATAGATTCAAACTTAAGAGTTGACTTGGCCTATGAAGCCTCTAGTGGTACTGGTTGTCCCTTCAAAGAGTACATTCCATTTCATCATCATATCAAAATAAACTTTTCCTATGTAACTATTAATATATGCATAAAATATAAATCTTAAATCTAACTTTTAGGAAAAAAAAAATCAAGACGAACTTAACATTGAATAGATATAAAATTAAAAATAAAGAATTTACAAAGCTATTCTATGCAAATTGAACTTGAAACAAATTCTTGACAAGCACCATATTTCACCCCTACAATAATAAGCCAAATCTACCCAAAAAAATGTAGACCAGGGTAGACCACATCCAACTTGTGCATAAAACACATGCCAAAGTAAACTGAGTTATGTGTTGTGGATTTTAACCACCTTAGCATTAAGACATGATTTATGCACATGAGTTGTCTGGCAGGCTTTGATCTTGAGGCAATCTAGAATGTTTCAATGATAATGACATTGGTTCAAAACTTGGTGGCCTCACTCCTTAAGATGATATCATTAACCAAAGTATTTCAAGGTGACAATCACATTTATATGAAAACACCAATTCCATGATAATGCAAAGATATATTAAAGGAAACCCTTATACTAATGCAGTTTTCTATGCAATTTCAAGGTGACAATCACATATATATGAAAACACCAGTTCCATGATAATGCAAAGACACATTAAAGGCATCCCTTGTACTAATGTAATTTTCTGTGCAGATGAAGATATAATTATCACCATCTTCCATTTGCAGATATTGAGATTGATGATCTTTATCTTCTTTTCTTTGATCTCTTATATAAGAGAAATATGAGTTGGAGGAATTGTCTATTTCTGAGTATAGGATGAAGGTAAAAGAAATGCCCTCATTTGGTAGGCGACAACCTATATTTCTAGGATCTTTATCAAATTTTTCCACTATAGACTTCAAATCATTGGCTTCACTTTTCAAATTTTCAAACATATTTTCAATCATAGGATCCTCTTTCTCAACATTTCCCTTTATCCCATTTCCTTTTTCATCTACTTTAGATCCCTCAATGTAGGTTTCACAATCCTCTTCACCTTCAAAAGAAGTTTTGAGTATGACAAGAAAGCACCCTTTCAATGACATCCTTCATATCCAATCCTCATCAAGACATTTATTTGTTCTATGTTTTTTCACCCATGTTGAATTGACTGAACCACTTCGAAAGGATCCTAAAAAAGAAGAGAATTTTACAAAAAACCTCCTATTGGAAATGAATAAATGCATAGGTATAGAAGACAAAAAATACCCGGAGAAACATGGTGAGTTTACTGTAGCTGTGGAATGTAATCAACCCCATTTGTTGTAGCCTTGACAATACTTTTCAATGCCCTATTCCTTTTGACTTATTTTACCTGTATGATCAATAAGATGGAACTACACATTAATTTTTCTAACCAGATCACTATTACATGAGATGCATTAATGTGTATATGTGTGTTTAGAAGTGAGAGAGAAAGAGTGAGCACTAAGAACCTGCACATTTGACTCTACCCCTATCCCTGCATGTCTGATGTTTTTTAATGGCGCATCTACTATAATTTGGAATTTGAATTCCATTAGCATGGACATTGGCCTCTGTTGCTAAAAAAAATGGGAATATCCAAAAACACCATATATGAACATATATGATTACATAATCACAACAACCATTAATATATGTTTCTTACAAAAATGTAAAATATGAATTACAAATATGCAAAAATTGTAGCACAACCTAGACAAGGATCCCAATGCACAAGAAAAACTCATTACAAATATTATGTTTTGTCGACCTACAATTCTAAAATCTATCTAGGATCATTTTTATAGTACAATATAACAAATATTTACATATGTTTAAAATATTTAAGCAACCAAACAATTAGACAGTTTCAACAATCAGACAGTTTCAAGGAAAAGGAAGTACAACAAAGTGAGATACCATGCAATGGTCGTGAATGGGAATATCCAAAAACACCATAGATGAGCATATATGATTACACAATCAGAACAACCATTAATATATGTTTCTTACAAAAATGTAAAATACCAACTACAAATATGCAAAAATTGTAGCACAACCTAGGCAAGGATCCCAATGCACAAGAAAAACTCATTGCAAATATTATGTTTTGTCAACCTAAAATTCTAAAATCTATCTAAGATCGTTTTTATAGTGCAATATAATAGATATTTACATATGTTTAGAATATTTAAGTAACCAAACAATTAGACAGTGTCAACAATCAAGCAATTTCAAGGAGAAGCAAGTACAACAAAGTGAGATACCATGCAATGGTCGCGAGAACTCCTCTTATTGCAATTGGTACTCTTCACAATGAAAAAAGAAGTAAGACAAAGTGAGCTACCATGCAATGGTTGTGGAGCTACTCTTCACAACACACGTTTTCTCCACCATTTGTATTCAACAAATAATGCCATTCACTTTCTTCCTACTTACTGAACATGCATTTTTAACCTTTCGACCCCACACCTCCAATCTCATCTACAATGCAGCAACAAGCAATCTCACCCTGAATCTTAGAAGACAAATTATAGAAAAATAACATCAATGACAATCCAGTAATAAGCCTAGGGATTGAGTTAATATGAAGATTACACTGGTAGATTCTTTGAAGACAAAAGCATTATATTTTAGTTATTGGTCGAAACATATAATTTCATTGATTTAGGAAACCTAACCTACATAAGGACTAAAGGGGTATTTAAAGAAAAATTTAGAACTATGCATTTTTTCTTTGATATTAGGCTCATCTACACATGTTTTGAGAAACTTACACTTCGTAGCCCCTGAAAATAATATTTTTGCTTTCTCTATTTAAAGTAACATCCACAGAAAACAACCTTATAGTGCAACAAATTTTTACAAGATGCAATTTATTGGACCAAAAACTTAAGAATAGATCATACACCGACAAAATTGACCAAGGCTATCCATTTTCTTCATGACATTCCTGATCCAAATATTTATAAGGTAAAGCAGGTTAAATGTTGCACTACATGCACCATTTTGTGAAATAATACAAATGGCATTGTTTCAACCCTAAAAAAATGGCTCTTAGAGCTCCTCGTAACAATCCTTATAACCTCCTCTGCACGTGTTTTGAGAAACTTGCACTTCGAACAACCTCACGTTGCAAAATATATTTACAATATGAAATTTATTGAACCAAAAACTTAAGAATAGAGCATACACAAACAACACTCACAAGGCTATCGATTTTCTTCATGACATTCTTGATCCAAATATTTATAAGGTAAAGCAAGTTAAATGTTACACTGCATGCAACATTTTGTGAAATAATACAAATGGCATTGTTTCAAGCCTAAAAAATAGCTCCTAAAGCTCCTTATAACAATCCTTATAACCTCCAGCTCCAACCTCGTTCTGATATCCTTGAGGAGTATAGGAACAATACTCTTTTATCTTACTAGAATATAATTTTCAATTAATTTTGTTGCATCAATATGCTATCTCATAAGAACCTTTTTATCACTAGTTAGTACTTTTCTAATGTACTCTTATATAATATATGTTCTTTAGAAGCAAGTTCTTTGTAACACTTTCTTCAAAATAAATAAATTTAAAAATTCTAGTATTAACTATGATGTTGTCAATCTACCATTCATATATATATATTATCTTTTATTAAAAAAATAAATTTATAACTTTAATCCCATATTAACTTATTAATTAAGTTTTATATTTCAAATCAATGTTATTTACTATTTAATTACCCTTTTGATAACATTTGAATTAGAAATTTCTGATATCGTTGAGGAGTATAGGAAAAATACTCTTTTATCTTACCAGAATATAATTTTCAATTTTTTTTTTTTTTTTTTGCATCAATATGCTATCTTATAAAAACTTTTTATCACTAGTTAGTATTTTTCTAATGTAATTTTATATAATATATGTTCCTGAGAAACAAGTTCTTTGTAGTACTTTCTTTAAAAATAGATAAATTTAAAAAGTCTAACATTAACTATGATGTAGTCAATTTATCATATATATTATTTATTATTAAAAAAATAATTTTATAACTTTAATCACGTATTAACCTATTAATTAAATTTTATTGTCAATATTATTTACTATTTAATTACCTTTTTATAACATTTGAATTGGAAATTTTAAGGAATTGGAAAACTAACTGATACACTTATCTTCTAATTAACTTTATCTTAAACTGTATTTCACCGATCATTTTTTCAGAAATTTTATATTATAAGGAATATTTTAATAAAAAAAATATTTGTATTTTTCTTTTGTATTATTTTATATGATTTTATATGAAAATGTGTACATGTAGGTCAATGAGTCATGTTGTTTCACAAGGTGATGTCTTTAGTTTTAATGTGACTCTTCATTTACATATTATAATTATTTATTTAACATCCCTTCAGTAGTAAAGTTGAATTTTGAGTAACTTAAATATGGGTAGAATTGGAGGAATTATTCAAAACAATAAAAGGAAATTGTAGGCTTATTTTGTAGAAAATGTAAGAACAATACCAATAAATTTACATCCACCTAAAAGATTCCAAAACCTCCAATACTGAAGTTGAATTTTGAGTAATGAATTTTGAGTAATCTAAATATGGGTAGAACTGGAGGAATTATTCAAAACAATAAAAAGCAATTGTAGACCCATTTTGTAGAAAGTGTAAAAACAATACCAATAAATTTACAGAAAAATAGGTTACAAAGAAAAAACTTTAGTTGGCCATACAATTAAAATATCATATCATCAAAATAGAGGATAACTCCTTCATTACTCATAAATAAGTGAGCATAAATCAAAGAAATTAATAGCAATGCAAATAATGCAAATATTGATTAGAGAATTATTTGACCTAAACTCAAATGATGAATATTATGGCCAAATATTAAATCTGGAGATGCAGAATAGTGCAAAATAGCACCTAGGGTAATCTTTTTCAAAAGAAACGCCTTGCAATAATAAAAATAATAAAACATGGGAATAATTTAACTGGACTAGAGTGTTGTCTTAGGATTCCAAAGAATTTACACAATAAGAGATAATATTTTAGACATGCTTTTGTTATAATATCTATTATTACATATTTTGTTATTTATTATTGTTATTTTTATTTGTTAAGTAGCTTTTTAGTGTGTGAATTTTAATTTATTAGCTTTTTTTAATTTATTTTTGTTTTGTTTTTTAAATAATATTGTTTATTATTTTATTTAAGCTATGTTTGTTTGAAGTGATATTTAGAATAAGATTCTTTTATACTAATTAAAATCTCCATATTCATATACATGGATAAATTAAAGTACACTTAATACATATATTTTTAATGATATTAGAATGCTTTTTTCACCATTTTATTATCAAGTAATATATTTCTTAGTTTTTAAGTGTTCATGATTCTTTAAATATGAATGCACATGGAAATGTATTTTCCAACTAGTGCAATCCCATGTGAGATATCGGAAATTGAAAATTTCTTTCTTTTGTACAATATAATCATGTAGTTCCTCTTAATAGGTTCATATGCCTTTCCTTTTCCATTCGCTTGGAATATTCTTGTAACTATGTTTGGCTCTCTCCTTTTCTCTTTCTTTACACATTATAGGTGTGGAAAAAGCTACCAAGTTGAACAAAAGCTTTATTCAAGCCACTCATTCTTCAAATTTGATTTCCCTTGTGTAGAATCTCAAATGAGTTCCTTTTGGTTGATTCACGATAACATAAACTCCAATCATTCTCATTTCAAGAGAGGTGCTACAATGGAGATATTTTTTCTTAGAGAATGGATTTATATGTCATTACAATAAATGTTGGTATTAACGAGTAGATATAGTTTAATGATTATCTATGTTAAATATATATGAATGAGTATTTATGTTTCGAATTCTTTATTATAATGAGAAGCTTTGATATTTTCATGTGCTAGGGGGTTTTCATTGTGGACATCGATTTATAGGTAAATAAAGATCTCATTCATTATATAAGTCTATAGTTTTGGGTTCATTTAGGTCATTTCATGAAGCTATGGTTCTTTATGTTTTACTTTTACTGAAGCACTAATTTGAACTTTAATACAAGTTTGGTTAGATAACCCAATCTTTAATTTTGACAATGGGATTTTTTGAATAAAATCAAGAATGAATTAGGTAATTATCATTTTTTATTAGCTAAAATCTAGGAAAAATGTATATAGCTACGTATACAATTTTCCTTAGAATGTAACATAATCATATAAATTAAATGGCTAATAAAGCAAATAGGCATTAATCCATAATACACATCAAGAAAATTACTTCATGATACACTCAAATTTCCAATATTAAAAGAAATCATGATAATTAACTAAATTGTAATTTTATTTTAATTTGTTATTATTATTATTATGATTATTATAAAAAATTAATATATTAGTTAAATATATATGCAATTAAACATGTAACAAGAAAAATAATGTAAATCATCAATAATCAATAAGAGTTGAATTCCATAAACAAAAACTAAGCCAAATTTGACTTGTGGGCATGCCATTTTTCTAATTATATTGAAAAGAAAATTGGCATAACTACCTATAAAATGAATCTAGACCCTCTATCCATGATACTACTAAAAGTGTTCCATGGATTTTTCATGGTGGTTACATCACTACCATCCACCTAATAAATATCCATAATTAAACTAAAATTCTAGAAGCTCTATTGCAAAATAGACATGCCTGTAGGTGTAATTAATGGTTTTAGAGGACTAATCGAAGATATTTCATTGGAACCAATAGATAAATTATGGAAGAAGAATCTAGATTATGAAATAGATGCTTTTAGCTATAGATCATGATTTGAAGTAGGGCATGTGACAATATCTTATATTAAATACAACTTTGAACATAATTTTTTATATTCCTAGGAGCCTATTGCGGGTAATATGAATGTTGATTTGGTTGTAGGCCGTCCTAGTGGTATGGAGCCACTTAACAACACCATTTGATAAAAACTATGACTTCTCGGTGAAGGCCCCAAGAAAGGAAGGCAATCAATCCTCTCTAAGTTATACAATTATGCTCAATAACTCATGGAAGAGTAAGCATCTAAATATGATATTAGAATTCATAGGAAATGGTGTGAAAACACAATAAACTGACTATGAAATAATTAGCAAGCAAACTCAATGAATAATTTTAAATCTCTATTCAGGGAGCAATCAAACATAACATATTTGTATCCTTGTTGAGCTCAGAGGCTCATTCTACAACCTAGTATGAGGGGATGTGAAAATATGTCCATCCCTCTTAAAATAAAAACAAAATACACTCGAAATAGAAAAATACACTATAATTCTTTTCTTTTAATTTTTTTTTTTTTATACATAATTAATAAAGTAAATGTGTACATTAGTAACACAAGGAATGTTGTAATATTTTGCTTTGCTACATTTATGAAACCTTTCAATATATCAACTACATTAAAATTTTTAATATGGTTGTATTAATTAAATTTTTATATTATATATATTTTATAATTTTCAATATTATGTAAATATTTTTTTCATAAAAACATTAAACTTAAATTCAATTTAAAAGCAATCTTAATTAATTAAAAAAAAACAGTCGACTAAACCACTTATCTCACATCACATTATTATTCCACTTATCTCACATCACATTATTATTCCGTTTCCTTTGCTAACTCCCCTAACAAAATTTCAAAAGTTCACATACACCATTTCTTAAGGTAGTGATGCTTTTCAAAGGGGCCAACAAATGGAGGCGTTGCTGCTATTTTCGATGAGATTCCTTACATTCGTATTTTCCTAGCTTCACAATGCGGATATACAATGGTTGGACCAATCTACAAGACCGGGGGATCCGGCTTTGTAAGTTCCTTCAAAGCCTCAGTAACCTGTCTAAACTGCAATGCATTTCACTTAGACAATGCATTTCACTTCTTCCATGGCTAGTAGCTCATAATGAGTAGTTTTGCTCAGCTCTTTCCTAAGGATTTTCCTCTGGTATCCGATATTTCCAGGGCTGTTCTGTCTCTTTCAGAAGACAAAGAAATGCAAGAAATTGAAACCAAGTGATTAACTAGTTCCGACTGTACAGATTCGGAAACCAAAGTGGATTCCAGTAGGTTAAGCATTGACAGCTTCTGGGGTCTCTACTTGATCACTGGAACGGCCTCTTTGATAACTCTAACGATATTCTTTACCATGCTGTTTTACGATTACAAGAGGGATCCTAATGTTAAATCTCATAATGATAATGATATGCGTGATCTGTCCGCAGGGACGCCTTTGAAAAGTTTGTCAAGCGTAATGAAATTGTTCATAGAGAACGTTGACCAGAAGGAAGATTCAACCTCGGAAAGTACCAACAAGCCAAACAGACTGTTCATGCTCTACGCCCACTTTTGCAGGTGGCCCTTCCGATATTGGAATGAATACTCTTGTCACCAGCACCAGCACCTTTTCGAGTACAAGATTCTCTTTCCTGGATAAGGATCATGCGGCCTTCGCAGATTAAAAGGCAACAGATCGCTCTTATTCTTTTAATTGCAGCACGTTTGACATCCCTCCACCAAACACGACAGAATAAAGAACATTAAGACGGGCCATGTGGATTCAGTGTAATGTGATATTTCTCGCTTTGTTGGACTGAAAACGGATAATTTTCAGCCAGCCGGAGACCATCGAGCGGTCGTTGATGTATTTATTCCTATTTATTGTTAGGTATTCTGCTGTCAGTAATGTGTTACAGTGCTCTTCTCAGTGTATCTTGACATAAAATAGAGATAAGATAAGGAGTAAAATGTTAGATTGTAATTAGTTAGTCTTAGCCATGCTTATAAAAGTTGCCTCTTGAAAGGATAATAGTTTTATTAATTAAAGAGTCTTTAATTTTCACGCGCTTCTCCAAAGTGGTATAAACAAGTATCTTTATTAAATTTTCATATAGGGAATATCTATAAATTGACTGACCTGAACGCTTTTTTCATACACCGACTAAAAAATTATTCATATATAGATTACAGTAAATAATTTTAATTTTATTTAATAGATATAAGATTTAAAAAACAATGTAATGTAACTAATAGTTAAGAGTGTGTTTTTTTAAGAGGTTATATGTTTAAAATTAGAGAGGTAGAATATGTATGTTTCTGTAGATTTTTAGTAATCGAGTGGTTGTATAGAGGTAGGTCCTTTGTTCAATAAACAAGAGAGTTTTATATATCAATTTGGTGTGTGGCTTAGCTGTAACCTTAAACATAGATAATAATAATAATATTGAATAAAAAATTAACTATATAAAATAGATTTTCATCTTAAACATAATAATAGACCATGACAAGAATTTATCTTGATCAGAATGTTGTTCTAAGATTCCAGTTCTTTGAAGAGTTTACACAATAAAAGATAATATTTCAAACATATTTTTGTTATAATATTTGAATAATAATAATTATTACATATTTTGTTATCTATTATCGTTATTTTTATCTGTTAAATAAATTTTTACTGTGAATTTTAATTTATTATTTATTTTTTACATAATTTTGTTTTTTTATTTTATTTAAATTATGTTGAAAAGTATATCTAAATTCCCTTATTCATGTTATGTTTGAAGTAACATTTAAAATAAAATTCTTTTATACTAATTAATATATATATATATATATATATATATATATATATATATATTCATATTTTTGGATAAATTAAAATACACTTAATACATATATTTTAATCATATTAAAATATCTTTCTCACCATTTTATTATCAAGTGATATATTGCTTAATTTTTAAGTATTCATGAAACCCTACATATGAATACACATAGAAAGTTATTTTCCAACTAGTACACTCCCATATGAGGTATCGGAGATTGAATTTTTTTTGTTTAACCATATAATCCTTTACCTCTTCTCAATAGGTCCATAGGCCTTTCCTCCTCCATTCGCTAGGAATATTCTTGTCACTATATTTCGCTCTTTTCTTCTCTCTCTAAACATTGTAAATGTGGAAAATGTTACCATGTTGAACAAAAGCTTCATTGAACCCACTAATTCTTTAAATTTGGTTTCCCTTGTGTGGAATCTCAATGAGTTCCTTTCGTTGATTCACGATAACATAAACTCCAATCATTCTCATTTCAAGAGAGATGCTGCAATAAAAATATTTTTCCTTCGAGAATGGATTTATATGTCATTACAATAAATCTCGGCATTAACAAGTAGATATATGTTAATGATTATTTATGTTAGATAAATTTGAATGATTATTTATATAAGGAAAAGCTTTGTTATTTTCATCTTCTAGGGGTAGCTTTGTTATTTTCATCTGCGGGGGGTTTCTTCATAGTGGACATGAACTTAGAGGTAGACAATTTTCATCTGCGGGGGGTTTCTTCATAGTGGACATGAACTTAGAGGTAGACAAAGATCTCATTCATTATATAGCTCTATCATTCCTGGTTCATTTAGGTCATTTCATGAAGTTATGTTTCTTTATGTTTTACCCTTACCTAAACACTAATTTCTTTATCCTAATAAGGGTTTGGTTAGGTAATCCAATATTTAATTTTGACAATGGGATCTTTTCAGTAAAATCAACAATGAATTGGGTAATTATCATTTTTTGTTACCTAAAATCTAGGAAAAATGCATATTGCTACTTATGCAAAGATTTCCTTAAAAAATAACACAATCATATAAATTAAATGACTAATAATAAATGACAATAGGCATCAATCCATAATAGATATCAAGAAAATTACTTCATGATACACTCAAATTTCCAATATTAAAAGAAATCATGATAATTAACTAAATTATAACTTCATTTTAAGTTATTGTTATTATTATTATTAATTATAAAAAATTAATATGTTAGTTAAATATATATGCAATTAAACAGGTCACAAGAAAAATGATGTAAATCAACATTAATCAATAAGAGTTGAATTCCATAAACAAAAACTAAGCCAAATTTGACACTTGCGGGCATGCCATTTTTCTAATTATATTGAAAAGAAAAATGGCATAACTACCTATGAAATGAATCTTACCCTCTATCCATGATACTACTAAAAGTATTCCATGGATATTCATGGTGGTTACATCACTACCATCCACCTAATAGATATTGATAATTAAACTAAAATTCTAGAAGCTCTATTGCAAAATATACATGCTTGTAGGTGTAATTAATGGTTTTAAAGGACTAATGGAAGATATTTCATTGGAACCCATAGATGAATTATGGAAGAAGAATCTAGATTATGAAATAAATGCTTTTAGCTATAGATCATGGTTTGAAGTAGGGCATGTGACAATATCCTATATTAAATACAACTTTGAACATAATTTTTGAAGTAGGACATGTGACAGTATCTTATATTAAATACAATTTTGAACACAATTTTTTATATTCCTAGGAGCCTAATGTAGGTAATGTCAATGTTGATTTGGTTGTAGGCCTTCGTAGTGGTATGTAGCCACTTAACAGCACCATTTGATAGAAACTATGGCTTCTATGGTGAAGGCCGCAACAAAGGAAGGCAATGAATCCTCTCTAAGTTATGGAATTTTGATGAATAGCTCATGGAAGAGTAAGCATCTAAATATGATATTAGATTTCGTAGGAAATGGTGTGGAAAAGCAATAAAGTGACTATGAAATAATTAGCAAGCACACTCATTCATGGAGCAATCAAACCTAACATATTTGTATCTTAAATCTCTATTGAGGGGGCAATGGAACATAACATATTTATATTCTTGTTGAGCTGAGAGGCTCATTCTACAACCTATTATGAGGAGATGTGTAAGTATGTCCATCCCTCTTAAAATAAAAATAAAATACACTCGAAATAGAAAAATACACTATAATTCTTTTTTTTTTTTTATACATAATTAATCAGGTAAATATATGCATTAGTAATACATTTTTTTGTATTGCAATATTTTTTTGGTTCTATTTATGAAGCTTTTAGCTATATCAACTACATTAAAAGTTTTAATATAATTGTACCAATTAAACTTTTATATTATATACATTTTATAATTAAACTTTTATATTAATACCTTTTATAATATTTAATATTATGTAAATATTTTTTTCATACAAACATTAAATTTAAATTCAATTTAAACCCATCTTAATTAATTAAAAAAAAGAAAAAACAGTCGACTAAACCACTTATCTCATATCACATCATTATTCCTTTTCCTTTGCTAACTCCCCTAACAAAATTTAAAAAGTTCACGTACAGCATACACCATTTCTTAAGGTACTGATGCTGTTTTTAGTTGGATAACGGAGAGTTCCTTTTCAAAACATATCGAATAGGCGTACTTCAGCGATGGGAACACTGTTTGAATTCTTTATTGCTATCAAGATTCCCAGGTCTCTCGAGAGCGGAATTACACATTCTGGATCGACATGACGGATTAAATTTTTTACTATGCCTCTTCTCATAAATTTCATGTGGAATCACACCGCTGACGCAACTTCCTATATTTTCGCCTGTCCCTATTGCGTTGCAAAACTTATTCACTCCGCAAAAAATTGAATGCGGGAGGACTAAAGATGAATTTTGTTTTCGCATTTTCCAGGAATTTGGTTACACGATTTTTATCTAATTGTATTTTTTGTTAACGTATTTTACAATGCGAGAACATATTCAATGTTTTGGAAAGTTCATAACAAACTTGATTCAACGATTTAAATTCATAATTTTTTCAAATTTTAAATAGATTTGAAATAAAATTGATAAAAAGAGTTATGATTTTGATGTGAATATTTTTTAATTAATTATATAAAAATCAAAATATATTTAATATGGATGATAATTTGATTCAACTATTTAAATTCATAAATTTTTCAAAATTTTAAATAGATTTGAAATTAAATTGATAAAAAAAGTTATGATTTTGAGGTAAATAATTTTTAATTAATCATATTAAAATCAAAATATATTTAATATTGAATTTAATATTGATGATAATTTTAAAGTATCTTGCATGAACTTATAGAGGCTTGAAGTTTCAATGGCCAATGGCCTATGGTTTTGGCAATGATATTCTTATATTATAGAGTTTATTTAAAGGCATGATAAATCTATCTTAATTTGTTTTTTAGGTCATTGTAAGTGCATGTTAAAAAGCAATATAGAGACCATAAAAAAATGTGTACTAGTTTGGAATGGAATTACATAATAAAAGGGGTAGCCATTTTTAGACGAGGTAGTCTATATTGAGTAAACTCTATAAAGTTGGTCTCAAATGAATTGATTTGTGTTTTTGTGTCCCTATTATATCTTAATCTCTCTCTCCTACTTCATAACAATTGGAATCAAAGATCCTAAGTCCACTAGGCAAGTTCAAAAAGTGGCTTGGACATTTCTCATATGATGGAGAATAAGTGGTGTGGTAGATCTATCACTTGGATACCCTAATATGCAAAGAAATGCATAGAAATGAGTATATGTGAAGATTTATTAGATGGAGGAGGCACATCCCTAGGTGAATAAACCCATAAGAGCACAAAATGTTGTTTGTGCTTATAATGAAGATTAATGGCCACACACGCTAATGAGAGGAGATTTACCAATTGGACGCTAGAAGTGGAGGAGGCACAACCCTAAGTGAATAAACCATAAGGTCAAATTGTTATCTTCTTATGTGTTTCACATACTTGCATGCTATCTAAATTGAATGAAATAACTGGAATATTATTACATAATTTATTTAACTACACCATGTCCTGAATAGTTATTCATTTTAATGTTTTTTTCCTGATATCCAGAGTAGGGAATCCTTCATTTCTCCCTAGTTTCGATTAACCTCTATCATGTCCCTCATTATCCGGTTTGAGGAATCCTTAACTTCTCCTTCACCCGATTGAAAACCACTTCACCATCCAGCCTAAAAGATCTGAATTTACTCAGCTACCCTGCCTTGTAAACACTATCTTTAGAACTTGATTCAGTCTTGTTTTATTGACACTTGACCCCATAGCCCAATGGTAAAGGACATCCCTCTATCCATCTAAGTCAGTGATTCCACCACCAAATCAAAATCAAAACCCAATCAAAGCTTAAATAACTAGCCTAAAATCAATTCACTCAACAAAGTTAAATCATAAAGAGAGAGCCCTCTCTAAGCATTAGGAAGGCTAGATCCTGATCTCAAAAGTAGGCTTGTGGTTACCTCTAATATTTCTTTTGACAAAAGATAAAATCTCTACAGAAATTTTAGAGTGATAACAATAGGGACGTAACATTCCCCACTCCTCATAAAAGTGTTTTCCTCAATGCTTGAGTAGTTGCGGATGCTTCTATATAAAATTGTCATCCTCTCATGTGGAATATTAAGAGGGCAAGTTATTCCACTTAATAGATACTCTGAAAATAATCGATTACATAGCTATCATGTTCTTGTTTTTATGACTTCTTCAGGCTCAAATATGATTTTTCCTTCTTTGCCAAGTTATGGAAACACCGTTTGAACAGGGCGCTTGTCACCGATAACCTTATTTAAGCATGAGACATGGAAAATGGGGTGTTCTCGGGAAGATGCGAGAAACTCCAATTTGTATGCCATAGTACCAATCTTTTGCAACTCCTTGTGAGGACCATAATACTTGGGTGATAATTTGTTATCTTTCTTATCTTTCTTGAGGAGCACTTGTTTGTATGGCTGTAGCTGTAAAAATACCTAATCACCTACATCAAAACTTCTTTCACTTCAATGTTGATATTCCTATTATTTCATTTGATTATGCACCAAAGTGAGGTTATCCTTTAAGAGTTGGAGAACTTGATGCTGATGCTCGATGTGATCTTCCAATGCTTGAACCTTAGAATTTTTTCTTAAAGATGATGTGATGGATGGTGGATGATATCCATAAAGTGCCATAAATGGGGTCATTTTCGTTGCAGTATGGAAGGACATGTTATACCACCATTTATCTAGAGGTAACAACTTGACCCATTATGTTTGTTTATTAGATATAGAGCAACGAAGATATCTTTCCAAACATTTGTTCACTATCTCAATTTTCCCATAATATTTAGGATTATAAGATGAGCTATGAGTTAATTGAGAACCAAGACAAGAAAATAACTACATCCAAAAATTTCCAGTGAAAATGGGATCTCTGTCACTTACAATAATTTTTGTGTTTCCATGTAGATTTTGAATTATTTCCATAAATGCAATAACAACCGTACTAGCTTTAAAAGGATGAGATAATGCACAAAAGTGTGAATACTTGGTAAGTCTATCAACTACCACCATGATGACACTCTTTCCTTCATACTTGAGTAAACTTGTGATAAAATCCATTGATATCTCCCCCAACGCTAACCTTGAATGACTAGGGGTTGTAAAAATTTCCGGGTCTTAATTATATAAACTTTATTTTGTTGGAAAACTAAACATTCAGCCACAAATTTCTGAATACCATATTTGAGGCCATCCCAAAAAATTCCTTTTTTATCTTATGGTAATTTTTTTAAAATCCTGAGTTCCCTCCTAAGGGGGAGGTGTACATTTCCAAAAGAATATTTTTCTTGAGTTGGGAATTATTGCAAAGATATATGTGATCTTTGTACCTTAAAAAATCATGTTTCCAGCTATATGTATCAGATGTACTGGGGTCTTGCTGCAAGTTTGGAATCAGTGTCCATACCTCTTTGTGATTCTTCCATTCATCCATTGCTTCAGTTATCCAATCAAGTTGGATAATAAAAATGGTACAAAGTAGTGCTTCCACATCCTCATCCTTTTTTAAGAGTGCATCTACAACAACAATTTTCTACCCTTTTTTGTCGATGATTTCATAGTCATAACCCAACATCTTTGTGACCCATTTTCATTAATCTTTTGAAGATGATCTTTGTTCCAACAATTATTTAAGACTATCATGATATGTTTTTAGCTTGAAGTGTCTTCCCATTAGGTAAGGTTTCCATTGGTTTACTGGATGTAGTATTTCCCACACTTCCTTCTCATAAATAGGTTTATGTAAGTAGTTTCCTTTGATTGGTGCAAATTTCAAAAGAAGTCGGTCTTCCTTATTTCATTAAAAAGACATCAATATGTTTTCCTGACGCATGACAATCCACAATAAAAAAAATTTGTGAAGTTTGGCGTGGCTAAGACCGGTGCTCTTGGCACATTGCCTCTTTAAGATGTTCAAAGGCCTTTGTTGCTTCTGGCGTCCAAGAAAATGGATTTTTCTTTAGTAATGTTGTTAGAGGTTCTTCTATTTTCCCATAATTCTTAACCAACTTGCGATAATACCCTTTCAACCTGAGAAATCCTCGAAGGTGCTTTATGGTTGTGGGGATTTTCCATTCCTTAATGGATTTAATTTCTTTAGGGTCTACCTTAAAACCCTCATGAGACACAATATGACAGAAATATTCCACCTATTGTACTCCAAATAAACATTTGGAGCTTTTTCATATAATTGTTTCTCCTCTAATAGTTTGAGCACCCCATTAACATGTTGAATATAACCCTTCCAAGAGTTGTTGTAGATTAGCATATCATCAAAAAATACTAACATAACTTTTCTAAGGAATGGTTTGAAAATGGAATTCATCAAACCTTGAATTCTAGAAGGTGCATTAATAAGGCCAAAAGGCATGACCAAGAATGCATAATGACTCTCATGCATTTTGAATGTTGTTTTTGGAATGTCTTCAGTCTTCATTCGAATTTGATGATATCCTAAATGAAGGTCAAGCTTGGTGAAGTAAATTGCTCCATGTAATTCATCCAGCGATTCATCAACATTAGGAATGGGAAATTTATCTTTAATATTAAGCTTGTTGAGCTCCCTATAATCGTGACACATATGCCACAATCCATCCTTCTTGTGCACCAATACTACTTGAGCAGAAAATTAACTTTGACTAAGTTGAATGATACCATCCTCTAGCATTTTTTCAACCATACATTGAATTTCACTCTTGTGGGCATAGGGATATCTGTAAGGTTTGATTTTTTGAGGAAAAATTCTTGGATACAGATGAATAACATCATCGTGATCAGGAATAGGTGGGAGGTCTTTGAGAGTCTCAAATACCTTAGAATGATCATCTAATATTTTATGGAGATATGGAAAAATACATGATTTCGATGTTTTAACCTATAGTGAACATAATTATGCAATTACGCCTCATTATTATTTATTCAAAAGCTTTGGCACACCATCATAGATTATGATCTCTCTTAGTTTCCTTATGATATCCTTTAATTCAACTTCCTTTCCTTCCCAAGGAATAATTTCAAGAACAATTCCTAAAAATTAAAAGCTATCATCCCCAAAGATTGTAACCATTGGATTCCTGGTACAACATCAGCACCACCCTCTGGATGGAAACCATTAGACTATTCAATACTTATTCCCCCATGGTTAGCTTGATATTATGGTACTTTCTAGCATAGTTTATAGTTCCTCCATTTGGAACCATCACTTGACACTATGGTGTTGGATATATGAAGCAATTCCATTCCTTGGCTATCTTACAATGAAGAAAAATATGGGTACAACCTAAATCAATCAACACTATTACCTTTTTATTCTTGATATATCGTTTTATCTTGAGAATTTCAGGAGTGGTAATTTTTACCAATGCATTACAATATATGGTTGGATGCATTTCTTCTTTCTCTGAGGTTGGTTTCTAGTGTATATCCTCCTCTTTTGATGTTTCTTGTTCCTTTTCTTCCTCCTCTTCACAATCTATGAAGAATAATTTCTTCTTGGCACACTCATGACCTTTAGTGTATTTGCTATCACAACTGTAATAAATCAATTTTGCTCTTTCTTCCTCTAATTGTTGTGGTGTCAACATTATAGGTTATGGAAGGCTAGGAACAACAACACTTCCATATTTATAGTTGTGAATGGTAGACTTCCTTGTTGTCGTAATTTTTCTTTCAAATTTTCTTTCCACCTTGAATGTCTTCCCCAATGAATCAGGTTCCTAAAGATGAACCTCATGTTGGATGTTATCCTTTAAAGTCCCTATGAAGACATAAATCCTATTCTCCTCTAGAATATTAGCTACCCTGATATTCAATTTTTGGAAGTCCCCAATGTGATCTACAATTAAACCATTTTCTTTGAGATTGATCAATTGGAAAAAGAAGGTATTTTGCTTTGTACCCTCATAATGTGCTATCATTTCCTCCGTAAAAATTGACCAGGTGACAAGGGATTTACAAGAACAAATCCATTGCTACCATACAAACTAAGTGGGTTCTAAATATAAATATGCAATGTGTACCTTTTGTGTGTGTTGCACATCATGGAGATCAAAAGATTGCTCCATCTGTAGTATTCATGTTACTAGATTATTTCCATCAAACTTCCTCATATTGATATTTGGAATGTGGTTGGTCTTCAGTACAAAGTTAGAGACTCCAAAATCATGATTAACATTCCCTTTATTCTCATAATGAGTTTCATGGAATACTTTTTCGCCATTAGGAAGAATTTCTTGTGGCAACTTTGTTAAACTTTCCTTCAAATCTTCCATGTCTACTTTTAAACCATTTCAAGACCATCCATATAGCCTCCATGTCTTCTTTTAATCCATCCTTCAAACCTTTGATCTTAGCTTCCAATTCATTTTTGGTTACTCTTTGTGAGAATGAAATTTGTTGCTCTTGGTCTCATAATTTTGATATATCATGTTGCATTTCCTCCTCTTCTTCATGCATCATAGAGGAGATTTCTAGTTGCTTACTAGGTGTGTCCTTTTTTTTTTTTGAGGCATTCTCGAATCAAAGAATGATATCTATGATTCATTTTTCCCTTTCAATCACTTCAAACTGGATTTTCAAACAAAATTTATGCAAAATCTTAAAAAAATACACACCTTTTTCTTGTTCTTTAGGAGCTCAATATCGAAAATGTTGCATCTCGATA
Organism: Pinus tabuliformis; assembly: GCA_031772625.1. Taxonomy (NCBI): domain Eukaryota; kingdom Viridiplantae; phylum Streptophyta; class Pinopsida; order Pinales; family Pinaceae; genus Pinus; species Pinus tabuliformis. Next base: position 286,700,963 of record CM062820.1, on the reverse strand, counting down.
ATTTATGATCTCCAAGGTTTGAAATCCCGTACTACGGTACCTTCTTAGTTTTCCTTCCAATGCCATAAGTTAGACCAAAATTTGATTCTCCAAGATAATTTTATGCCTAATCTCCCACTATGATTTGATTATGAACTAGTTCAGTAGAGTGAAATTGTAAGGAATGATACGTGTCATTTTTTAAACCTTTGTTACTAAAAATGATAGATGAAAAACTATGTGCCATGCATATTCAGTCACTTTTTACAAAATTCAAATCTGATGTGTATAGAGGAAGTAATGACTATTTTACCAAATTCACATGTTTGAAACTAAAATATGGAGCATGAAAAAGCCCTAACTTCTTCAGAACATATTTCCCAAAATATGGTGGACCAAGACCTAGACATTGTATAAGAAGGTCATCAAGATTTTGGCTCCACGTGGTCACATTTTCAACTTTTTAACCTTCATATAAAAAAGGTTATATAAAAAATGCCAATATGTCCAGTTTGTAGCAGCAAAACTTTAGAATCCGAAGCTTTGATACCAAATGTTATGCAACCAACTCAAAAAATAGAAGAAACGATAAATCAATGACTTGAGAAATAGCCTCTTCGATGGACAAGCCCCCTTTACATCACCCATATGAACAATTATTGGATGATACCAATGATAAGACATCCTTGGTACATATAAGAGTTTAAGGGGTCATGATATAATGAGAGACTACATAACAATAATAATGTAAGGGCACAACAATAACCATAGTGGGCTTCTTTGGGGCACAATAATAACAAATTAGGGGATACATGGGCACAACAATAATAATAGGGGGCTACACTAACACTAACACTAAGTGGGATACACTTGTATTATAAGGACCTAACACTCTGTGGTGTACATATTCTTCCTCTATTTCATCTCCAATTAAGGCCCGTATGTGCAGTCGTTACCCTCATTCCTTTTTCATTAATTAGTTATGGTTAAGTTAGCTTAATATTATATTACAACATAATCACATTATTTTATTAATGAAGATTCCTTTTTTTAAGTATAACTCTCTCTCTCTCTCTCTCTCTCTCTCTCTCTCTCTCTCTCTCTCTCTCTCTATATATATATATATATATATATATATATATATATATATATATATATATATATATATATATATATATATATATATTTAGGATGTTCCCTTTGAACTGGCTTATCATTCATTGACTATTTCATGTGGAGAAAGTGTGGAGTTACTTTTTTTTCTTAGGCTATTCATGGAGTTTGGTTCATGACATCTTCCTTACTTAAAATTCTAGAATTTCATTTTAATCTTCACCACAACATTTGATTAAACTCATTTACTACAACATATTCTTCCACCCATAACTCTATATTATCAATATGATTAATCTAATAAATATCTTTCATCGCATTACTAGTTTAGAATATTAATTTCAAATAAATAGTATATTTATTTTACTTCTTCTTTGGTAAGAGGTTAAACAACAACTAAAGGTAATATCGAATATCTTGTCAAGGACTAAGGCTATCAATCATTAGAAAGCATATGAATCCACTAGAGGAAATCTCAATAATGACTATGAGAGAAGTTGGCATTTTTTCTAGTGACACTATCTAGTCCAAAAGAACCTTCTGTCCCAATAATTGTTATCACTTTTGAATGTGTTGCTAGGAAATGCCCTTTAAATGAACCTTCCTTTACTTTTTATTACCTAATCTACCAACCCACCTTACCAACCTATAAACTTCACATTACCCTACTTTGTAATGCCCCAAACTTACAACAACATTTGGCCCTATATTAAGATCTAAAACTATTTTCTATTGACTAAAAGCTTGTATTCTTGAGACATAAGGAAACAAGTTAATTTCCTAAGAACCAAAGAAATTGGGAGTGGAGTTATACCCCACTATGAATGACCAATGAGTCATTTCAATTGGCATAATTTTCCTTAAAATAATATTATTGAGTTAAATTAGATTTATGAATATTAATAAGTAATGAATATCATTATTACAATCTAACAATTGAGATATGATAATATTTTCATATATATATATATATATATATATATATATATATATATATATATATATATATATATATATATATATATATATATAATTTTCACACACACACACACATATATATATTTAATTATAACTTCTCATTGATCTAAATAAAATTATCACATTGTAAGATATCATTCATTATATTGATATCCTGAAAGAAATATAGTAAAATTTATGAATATATATTTAAAAAATAAGTAATATTTCAAGTCTAATTGGAAAATAATGCTCAAACCCTCTTTTCTCTGTTTCTTCTTTTGACATCAATTCATGCCTTGAGAGAAAGTTCCATGGGGAATACTGAATTTTAGAATTTGAAAGAAGTATCATCTACTTAATTGAATTAATGTTTCTAAATTTAGAATTTTTCTTTATTTCTCCACTTGACTTTTATTAATAAAAACCTCTTTCAAGGGGAAAATCGCAATATTCATTACTTCTTCTCCGTCACTCAAGGGAGTTATTAATTTCTTAAATTAAACTATTGGAAGTGCATTGAGTCCATGGCCACAAAAAGACCCCTTTTTGATAGAGAATCAACCAAAATGTTATAATCCCTTAGTATGTCTTGGAATGTGATGTGCGCAAATGACTGTTTGACATTGTGTACATGGTTGAGCCAGCCTTCAAGAGTAGGAGGAGAAAATTCCAACTTCTCCAACACTCTGTTTATGAGGGATTTGGAATCCTCATATATATAAATAAAGTCCATAGTAAGCTCCTTTGCAAACCAAAGGTGACCCCATAAAGCCATAATGTTTTCCCTCATGTTCATGGTAGTGCCACTTAGACAATTTATTTTGTATTGTTTCCCGTGACATATCTGAAGCCATGCTCCAAATCCACATATACCTTCATGTGCGCACCATGAAATTAACCTTCAGTGAATAGAATGATAGGATGTATATATCGATAACTCAAGTCTTTATCCTTATGCAAACTTATATTATGAGTGCCCATCCACGTCGCTATATTGGATCAAATCTTATGTGTGGGGATGGGAATACCATCAAATATGTTTTTGTTTCTGCATCTCCATAATTCCCAAAATATTTACAGAGGAATCATCTAGTGTGTTCTCCCTCTCCCACTCCACTAGGACAGACACTATTCAATAGAGAGGTAATTTCTAATGGGGAAATTAAAAAAAAATTGTTCAATTGCCATAGTCTAAGATGATTTATTACATAGTACACACCATCCTGGTCCATGCATACCCTTCTTTCGCAAATTTTACCAAGTCAAGTTTTTTTCTTGTCAAACCAACTAGGTGTATAAAATGATCATCGTAGGGACCTTCATTTTCCAAATATTCAAAAACCAGATTTTGTTATTTAGAGAGATTTTGGAGCACATAATGTACCGATATGTTTACACAACTGCCACTGTACCTTTGTGAAAAGTTCCATCCCATGTAATATGATCACCCCTCCCTATTCTTCACAGGCCCATCTTTCTAAGTTCCATAGTATAATTATCCCAGACCTCACCACTATGTGTCGTTAGCCCGATGTAATTTTCCATACTCAAAACTAGAAACGTCCCATGCTATTATTGGATTACTTGTGAGAAAGAGAAGTATCCCTGGCATGTAATCCATCTATGATGTCCATCATGAAGCCATTGGTAGGATTGACACCCAAAATTTTATCTAGACCAACAAGAATGCAATTACCTATAGCAAAAGACCAACGGATTCACTAGAGAAACCATTTTTTGAAACTGATCCAGATATAAGAGCCATAACTTTTACCTTTGGAGACATCCCTCACACATTCTGAAGCTTCTATCCATTTCAGTTACTTTTCCCAAATGATGTCCCTCAAGGCACCCTCTCGAAATAATGCATGCCATAAAGACTTAATCAATAGGGCCCAACAGAAAATTTTCACATCTAATATCCCCCATCCTCCATTTTATTTGAGGATGGTGATCTTCTCCCATTTAATCACATGGTATTTCCTACCCTCCCTAGTGCCTGCCCAGATAAAGTGTGCCATGATGCTTTGTATTTTGTATATAATGGCTACAAGACGAATAAATAAGTGTGCCCAGTAAATCAAGATATGTTGAAGAACCCAATGTACAAGGGTGAATCTCCCTCCCAAGGTAAGCCATCTTTGAGACCAAACAAATAATTTATGAAATTTATCTATAATCCATAGCCAATCATCAATATTGTAGTTGTTGGGCATGAGTCTGTGTCCCAAATATGTGAAACCCTCACATAGGGGCTTAGTAACCACCCCAAATATACCAACAATAACTTAAATAACTTCTCAGTCTCCACTCAAGTAAAGGAGAAGTGATTTTTGTCCATTTACCTGCAGTCCATATTCTTTGCCAAATATCATAAAGATATAATATATAGCCAACCGTTGTACTCTGGATACCATCCCGAAATTGACGATATCACTGACAAAGAAGTTGTGGGATATATCGGCATTCCTATGCATATTTATTCCACAAAATAGACCAATAGATTGCACCTCCCAGATCTTGTGACTTAGCCCATCCACATCGAGAATAAATAGTAGGGTGATAATGTACATCCCTATCATAAACCCCTACTAGCATGGAAAAAATGAGAAGGATATCCATTGATGAATATTGCAAATTGTACCGAAGTCACACATGCCATATTCCATTCAACATTGTACATCGTCATTCCAATATTTGTCAGTATGAGATGCAAAAATGTCCAATCGATGCAATCATATGCTTTATACAAATCCACCTTTATGACTAGTGCCTCCATTTTCTACATGTGGATGAAATGTAAACATTCTTGGGATGTCACCACATTATAACGAATCAGACAGTTGTGGATAAATTCATATTGTTCTCAGGTGATATAGGTTGAGAGAGTCAACTTCAAGCACTGTGTTATGATTTTAGAAATAAGCTTGTAAGTAATATTGCATAGAGAGATAGATCTAAAATCCATAAAGGTGACAGGATCTTATGTCTTTGGTATGAGGGAAATAAATGTTGAGTTTATGGCTCTAGTCATATTCCCAGTGATCCTAGATTCTTCAACTATATGCAAAAGTTCCTTCCCCACGAGATTGAAGAAATATAGAAAGAGGTCAATTGTCCATCCATCTAGGCCAATATAGTTATCTTTAGCAAAAAATTTCAGTACCCTATGTAATTCATCCATATCTATAATTCTGAAAATAACTTGACTTGTTTCCTCATCAAACATGATTGGATAGTTCTCTGGTCCCCGCATTTGATCCTCTATATTAACACCATTTCGTTCCCTATAGAAGGATTCAAAAAATAAAATTTCTTCTCGTTGTATGTCATTTGTAGTGTATAGCTGAAGATCATTGCTCCCCTTTATATTCCAAATAGTATTAATATTTCTCCTATGTTTTGCATACTTGTGAAAAAATCATGTGTTTTGGTCGTCCTCTTTTAACCATAGACCCTGGCTTTTCAAGCACCAAGTAGCCTCATGTATTTGTAACATATTTATTTTTCTATCCTCCAAATCCTTTAGCTTTTCAATAATATATAGGGAAGGTGTTCCTATATCCAAAACTTTGCCAGGTAGATCATTCTCTGCCACAATAGACTTCAATTCCTTATACACAAATGTTTTTATGCCTTTCCCATATAAGAACTCGACTCTTCAGGAATTAGATTTTATTTTTTATGTGATGCATTGTTGATGTACCTGGTTCCAAAATAACCATATTCGAATATGTTTAGTCAATTCATGGATATCTTATTTTTTTTCTCAAGTAATATTAGGTCCTTTTATTCATCTATATGAAAAAAGTTACATAACATACACATAAAGGAGCTATTTCCACCATGAAAGTCAAGCCCCACAAAGCCTTTATACCCAGGTCGTGGACCCACAATCCGAGCCGAGGGCCCACAAAACATTTCAACGTTACCTTTGTTGAACCAGAACTCTCCATGACTGTTCAATCGTTGTACAAAGATCTAGCGGTCAAGAGGCTATATCGGGCTATATTCATGGATATATTCATCCTCCAACCATATTAGATTAAACTTGAAAGGGATGCCAAGTCGAACCAGTTCGGACTGCCATTGTAAGATAGTTGGAATTCAAAAGTAAAGCACATAATCTTTGCATAGTGGAAAATAATAGTGGATTTCTACTTTACATAGTGGGAAATCATAGTGGATTTCTCTTTTATGTAGTGGAGAATCAGGAGATTCTAGTTAGAATGATGATAAATTGTAGACTCGAATCAAATAGATATTTAAAACACATGCATATATTTTCAATTCAAATAATAGTCATCTCTCCAATGGTATAATCGACACTTGAGCATACTTATGAACCATCTAACAATTTTTATTTTTATTTTCAAATGAAAAAAAACTAGATATTATAATGTACCATTACATTTTATGGAAAAACACTGCAAATTGTCTTACATATTTCTTCACAAAGTAACCCCCAATTTATGCTAGTGATAATAAATAAAAGCCTAATGCAAAAGAGTCTTTATGGACAAAATAACAAAATAGATTTCAAAAGTAAGATACTCACATATAAAACCCAACCCTCTGACCTCCCTTCTTCCAAAATGCCAAATGCATTTGTAGCTCTTCTATGTGAAAGGTGTTACTATAAAGAAGAGCAACTTTGGATTAAAGGAGAAATTTAATGAGACAAGGTAGATGTTCAAGCATGACGACCAAATCATAGTTGGGTTACTCTGCTTAGAAGTACATATTTTAAATTAAATGTGATTGGCATATTATTTGTGAAAAAGAGAAATACAAAATCCAATATCTAAATTTAAATTAATTGTGTTGATGTCATTTCAATTTAAATGACTTTTCTATAAAAATACTTCAACTTTGCAGTTAAAAGGGTGTAGAATTATATGTTTATAAAGTTTGAGAGGAAATTAAGTATATAATACAAATGTTTTAACATTTTTTTATTTAGTACATGTGTTCTTATTATTGTTTGTGCTTTATAATTCTTACATTACGATGGATTTTAGTATTGCAACAATAATGTCGCAACTCCTAAGGGTTTTAGTTTTAATTGTCAACTTGGTATTCATACAAATTTAAGAGGGGTTGAAACTATAGATGTAGTAGATGACATTTCTTTCTCTTATTGATTTATGTATTTGGAAATACTGAAATGAAAGATATATGTACAATGACCAAGTTGAGTAATTTATGTTACAACAAATTTTCAATTAGAGGAAATAACTTCCTAAAAGTAAAATGAAACACAAACATAGACTAGTTGCAATAACAGAATATATAATTCTACACTATCTGCAATAAAATGAAAGCACACTTTCATACCTCTATGCTATCTTGCAAGGAAATGAAAACACAATGTTGAAATGAGAAACTGTAAACCCTTGAAAAAAATAGATTTCTAAATCAAACCAATCAAAAACATCTACAATGTATCTCTACTTCGAAAATCCATTAGGAGGGTTCTAAGAGATTTTTAATATATCAAAGAACACAAATAATGATTTTATTATACTTTGAGTGAGTTTGAAAGGATAGCTATGAAGGTGATAGGTGAAAAACTCCCAGTTCAAACTATATTTCCATATCATGACAAGGAAGGAAAAATCATATTGGATCCTGAAGAAATCATGGAAACAAGAATATGATAGCTACAAAATAAACAAATTTTAGAGAATGTCCTTAAGTGCAAGAACCTGCATGCTGAAGATTCTGCATGAGAGGATGATTATTTTATATAGAAGCATCCAAAGCTAATCAAACATTGATGCCAACACGTTTTTGAAGGAGAGGGGCATGTTAAGTCTCTATAATACTAGTGTAGCCCCTATATTGTTATTGTGTGCCTCATAGAAGCTCACTATTGTTATTGTTGTGCCCTTACATTTTTATTTTTATGTAAGCCCGAATTATATTTTGACCCTTTAGACTCCTATATATACCAAGGAGGTCTCGTCATTTGAATCATCCAAGAATTGTTCATTTATGTGATGTAAAAGGAGGTAGCTTCCTCAAAGTGACTTATGATCAAGTCGTTGATCTATATTTTCGTCTGTGTTATTTTGATCTAAATACATAACACTATCTCCCAAGGTAGTGGTTAATTCTTAAATTTCCACTTTTGGACCAACATTAATATAGTTATTCTCTATATCTATTTTTCATTGATTTTCTTTACTCTAATCATCTCCATCAGTTAAAAAATGTTTGCTCACATAATTACAAAATTTTTTGGTTGGAACTGTAACCTATTTCCATTTTCGGTGAGGTTCTCTCGTGAAAAAGAAAAATGATATGGGTTAGTTATGGCTAATTTGAAGCCTTGTAACGCTTGAGAAATTGTATACATTTTTGGAGATGTTGATGGAATTTTTGTCAGTGACAGGAAGTGAAGAGGCAACAAAGAAGCAAATATGTGATGGAAAATGAGCAACGAAGAAGTAGCAAGGAAAGGAGCAGCAGAAGCAAGGGAAAGATGTGATGGAAAAGGAGCAACAAGAGCAATGAAAATATGTGATGACAAAGGAACAACAAGGTAAGAGCAAGAGATGAAGGTGATGGAAAAGGAACAACAAAGTTGTAGCAACATATGTGATATTGATGCTTGTATGTGTTGTGTATAAGCTTTGTTTAAAGAATCCATGAAAATAAAGGGAAGGAAAGGGTAAATCACAAAAAGGCAAGTTCTTTGAGGCAATGACATCAATATGGTGTGATACAAGTCCAAGGCAAAGGCAAAGATGTTGTAGAGATTATTATCATTCCTTAATGGAAAATGTTGTTGTTGATCATGAGGAATGAATGCTTAATTATATAGTTATAGGTTATTCCTATAATGTTACATGATGTTGGAATTATGTTGATGAATTTAATCATTTCATTGGGTGGATCAATTATTTTTATCTTCTAATATTCAAAATATCAGAATTTTGGAAATGAATGAGTGGAAGGCAAAGAGACAAGCATTTCCACTTCATATTGTTATTTGTAATACCAATAACCATAAATGTTTTCTTATAGAAATGTGTGAGGTTGCAAGGCTAAATGATTAGAGAGTGAGAGAATGTGTGAGAGTTTATTGAGGTATTATGAGTTAGTTACCTGATAAATATGAATCTAATGTGAATCAGATTTGAGGGGAATAAGAGGAAAAAACAAAGAAGGAGATATGCATAATTTATGAGTAGGTAAAACAACACATTGTTATTTTTTGTTTGCATCAGGGGATCGTAGTCTCCTTTCAAGTAGTGGCTTAATAAACATTAGGTTGTAGCCTATAGTAAACATATGGGACTTGGAGCTCCCTTGCATGTTGCAGCTTGCAGAAAATTGACATAGCAGCCTCCTGCAGGTTGGAGCCTATAGAAAATTAGATGTAATAAGGAGTAGGATGTTGCCTTTGCATCACAACAATAATAAAATCATGGTTTTATCCCTTTATGGGTTTCCACATATATCTGTTGTCAATATGTGTTGTTATTATGTGTTGATGTGATTTTTTGGTTTTCCTATTACTTACTGCTCACATATTCAATGTGTTGCCAATTACTCATTAAGATGCTCATGTAATGTTTCTATTAATAAGTTTGATGATATTTTTGTGTCCATGAATATACCAAATTGATTCACATCCCCTCTCAGTTTAGCCATGGTTTCATCAATTGGTATTAGAGCCAAGTTCCATCTGTATAAGCCTAACAACTTGAAGGTAGGTCTGCTTGTGTTATGGAGTATTGTTGGCCCTCGATTTTGATCAATTTTTCTTATTCAAAATCCAATTAACTTCCATCATATTCCACCTTACATGATCAATATATGCCTTATTTTTACCTTATTATGCATATTCAGGTAAATAGATTATGTTTTTCAATTTTCGGATATTTTGGCAAAAAATTGGTTTTAAGAGTATTTTTGGACAGAACTAGAAATTCGCGTAATTGCTCCGTTAAAGTGATATATGCAGGACTCCTGGGCTTGAGATGAATATATATTTGGAAAGCTTAGGAACCAAGACTGGATGAACAACTATTGGCTCGGTCAAAATGAGCAAATACAGGCCCGGTCAACGCTGGTCAAACTTGACCTGTCACAGAGAAATCCCTATTAAAAGGGGCAGTTTCAGGATCTTTTTGGAAATTTTCCAAATTTCTTGTAGCTAATGGATGGATTCGACCTGATGAAGTGGGATAACATTAATGATGGTTGTTTCAGACTTTTTAGCTTATATGTTTATCATGTTTCCTATTTAAAGATAGGCATTCATAGTTAGAGTCATGTAGAAAAACTTATTATTTTGAGATAATTGAAGATAGATTTTGTTTCTTGATTTATTTTTGTTTGATGGGATGAATGGGTTTCTGTAGTTGAGTATTTTAGCAGTGCACCAGTAAGGTTTGAGGGCTCCTATACCAAGTTAAGTACACTTTGTTGTATCATGTTTATATTTGTGCATATGCTAGTTTGATTCGCCATGTTTATTATATTGATTTGTTCTAAATATTTGCAAATATCTTTAATGTGAATTTATTTGATGAAATGTGTTAAGTGAAGATTTCTTCCCTTATTTTATTAAATGTGTTAAGTGAAGATTTCTTCCCTTGTAAATATCTTTAATGTGAAATTATTGTATGAAATTTGTTAAGTGAAGATTCCTTCCCTTAGTGATTAGCTTGAATATGGAAGGACAACCAGAACTATTTGAGAGAGCCTCTTCTCCGTGAGTTAGGACTAAGATTGTGTTATGAAACCAGCTCAAGAAAAAGATAGAAAAGATAGATCAACGCCTTAGAATTCAGCCTCTTCGAGGGGGCAACCTCCTTTACATTACATAAATGAACAATTCTTGGATGATTCAAATGAAAAAACCTCCTTTCTATATATAGGAGTCTAAGGAGTCACAATATAACCCAGCCGACCTAGCAATAATAATATAAAGCCACAAAAATAACAATAGAGGGATTCTATGGGGCACAGTAATAACAATATGGGGATAATAGGGGCACAACAATATTAATAAGGGGTAAAAATACAATATTAATGGGGTAATCACTAGTATTATAGGGACCCAACATGCCCCTCTCCTTCAAAAAAGTGTTGTCCTCAACGCTTGAGAAGTTTTGGATGCTTCTGTATAAAATTCTCATCCTCCCATGTGGAATCTTCAGCGGATAAGTTCTTCCACTTGATAAGATACTCCAAAATTGATCGATTTCGTAGTTGTCGAGTTCTTGTTTCTATGACTGCTTCCGGTTCCAATATAATTTTTCCTTCCTCGTCAAGTTCTGGCAATATTGTTTGAACTGGTAGCTTGTCACCTATAACCTTCTTTAAACATGAAACATGGAAAACTAGGTGCAATCGAGAAGCTGCAGGAAGCTCCAATTTGTATGCCATAGTACCAATCTTTTGCAACACCTTGTATGGACCATAATACTTTGGTGATAATTTATTATCCTTCTTAGCTTGCTTGAGGGACATTTGCTTATATGGTTGTAGCCGTAGGAATACCCAATCACCTACATCAAAACTTCTTTCGCTACGATGTTGATCTGCTTGTTGTTTCATTCTATTCTGTGCCAACACAAGGTTATCCTTTAAGAGTTGGAGGACTTGTTGTTGATGTTCCATGTGATGTTCCACTGCTTGAACCTTAGAATTTTCTCTTAAATATGATGTGATGGATGGTGGTTGATACCCATAAAGTGCCATAAATGGGGTCATTTTTGTTGCTGTATGGAAGGAAGTGTTATACCACCATTCAGCCAGAGGCAACCATTTGACCCATTGTGTCTGTTTATCAGATACAAAGCAACGAAGATATCCTTCCAAACATGTTTACTATCTCAGTTTGCCCATCAGATTGAGGATGATAAGATGAGCTATGAGCTAACTGAGTACCAAGACAAGAAAATAATTCTGTCCAAAAATTTCCAGTGAAAATGGGATCTCTGTCACTTACAATAATCTTTGGGTTTCCATGTAGCTTTTGAATTGTTTCCATAAATGCAGTAGAAACTGTACTGGCTTTAAATGAATGTGATAATGCACAAAAGTGTGCATACTTGGTAAGTCTGTCAACTACCACCATGATGACACTCTTTCCCTCAGACTTGGGTAAACCTGTGATAAAATCCATTGAAACCTCCTCCCAACATTGGCTTGGAATGGATAAAGGTTGTAATAGACCCGGTGTCTTAATTGTTTCAACTTTATTTTGTTGGCAAACCAAACATTCCGCCACAAACTTTTGAATATCTGATTTAAGGCCATCCCAAAAAATTCCTTCTTAACCCTGTGGTAAGTTTTTAAAAATCCTGAGTGCCCTCCTAAGGGGGAAGTGTGCAATTCCATAAGAATCTTTTGTTTTAGCTAGGAATTCTTACAGAGGTATAAGCGATCTTTGTACCATAACGAATCATTTTGCCAGCTAAATGTATCAGACATACTGGAATCTTGTTGTAACTTTCGAATAAGTGCCCACACTACTTCGTCATTCTTCCATTCCTCCCTTGCTTCGTTTATCCAATCTGGTTGGATAATAGAAATGGCACACAACAATTCTTCCACATCCTCATCCTTTCTTGAGAGTGCATCTGCCACCACATTTTGCTTCCCTTTTTTGTAGATGATTTCAAAGTCATAACCCAACATCTTTGTGACCCACTTTTGTTGCTCTTCAGAGGATAATCTTTGTTCTAAAAAGTATTTAAGGCTATCATGATCCGTTTTTACCTTGAAGTGTCTTCCCATTAGGTAGGGTCGCCATTTCTTAAGTGCATGGAGTATTGCCAACATTTCCTTCTCATAAATAGCTTTGTGTAAAAACTTTCCCTTGATTGGACACTTTCAAAAGCAATGGGTCTTTCATCTTGCATTAAAACAGCACCAATTCCATTTCCTGAAGCATCACATTCCACAATAAAGGTTTTTGTGAAGTCCGGTGTAGCTAAGACCAGTGCTTGGCACATTGCCTCTTTAAGATGTTCGAATGCCTTTGTTGCTTCTGGAGTCCATGAAAATGCATCTTTCTTTAATAATGTTGTTAGAGGTGCTGCTATTCTCCCATAATTCTTAACAAACTTGCGATAATACCCTGTCAACCCGAGAAATCCTCGCAGATGCTTTATGGATGTGGGAATTTTCCATTCCTTAATGGCTTTAATTTTGCTAGGGTCTACCTTAACTCCTTCATGAGATACAATATGACCTAGATATTCCACCTCTTGTACTCCAAAGAAACATTTGGATCTTTTTGCATATAATTGTTTCTCCTCCAATAGTTGTAGCACCCTGTCAACATGTTCAACATGATCCTTCCAAGACTTGCTGTAGATTAGTATATCATCAAAAAATACTAACACAAATTTTCTAAGGAATGGTTTGAAAATTGAATTCATCAAACCTTGAAATGTTGAAGGTGCATTGGTAAGGCCAAAAGGCATGACCAAAAATTCATAATGACCCTCATGAGTTCTAAATGTTGTTTTTGGAATGTCTTCAGTCTTCATTCTGATTTGATGATATCCTGAACGAAGATCCAACTTGGTGAAGTAAATTGATCCATGCAATTCATCCAGTAATTCATCAATGACAGGAATGGGAAACTTATCTTTAATAGTGAGCTTGTTGAGCTCCCTATAATCTGGACACATGCGCCATGATCCATCCTTCTTGTGCACCAATACTACTGGAGCAGAGAAAGAACTTTGACTCGGTTGAATTATACCAGCCTCTAGCATTTCTGCAACCATACGTTCAATTTCACTCTTTTGGACATAGGGATATCTGTACGGCCTGATGTTTGGAGGAACACTTCCTGGAATCAGATGAATAGCATGATCATGATCACGAATAGGTGGGAGACCTTTGGGAGTCTCAAATACCTTGGAATGATTGTCCAAGACTTTTTGGAGATCTGGAGAAATAGATGATTCCAATGTGGAAACATCTAGCGAACATAATTGTGCAATTACACCTCTTTGTTCCTTTTTTAGAAGCTTTGTCATACCATTAGAGCTGATTATCTTTCTCGGTTTCCCTGCAATACCCCTTAATTCAACTTCCTTTCCTTCCACAGAAAATTTCATGAAAAGTTCTTGAAAATTAAAAGCTATTGTACCCAAGGATTGTAGCCATTGGACTCCTAGTACAACATCAACACCTCCCATTGGAATGGAAAGCATTGGGCTAGTCAATACATATTCTCCCATGGATAGCTTGATATTATGGCACTTTCCAAGCAATTTATTGTTCCTCCATTTGCAATCCATCACTTGACACTCTGGTGCTGGATATAAGAAGCAATTCAATTCTTTTGCTACCTTACAATGAATAAAATTGTGGGTACTTCCTGAATCAATCAACACTATTACCTTTTTCTTCTTGATTTGTCCTTCTATCTTGATGGTTTGAGGAGTGGTAATTCCCGCCAATGCATTACAAGATATGGTCGGATTCATTTCTTCTTTATCTAGGCTTTGTTCCTGGAGTATATCCTCTTCTTTTGACCTTTCTTGCTCCTTTTCTTCTTCCTCTTCACAATCTATGTAGAATAATTTCTTCTCAGCACACTTATGACCTTTAGTGTATTTGCTATCACAATTGTAACAAAGCCCTTTTGCTCTTTTTTCTTCCAATTGTTGTGGTGTCAACCTTATAGGTTGTGGAAGACTAGGGGCAACAACACTTCCATCTTTATAGTTGTGAGTGGTATGCTTCCTGGTTGCCATAATTTTGCTTTCCATTTTTCTTGCTAACCTGAATGCCTTCTCTAATGAATCAGGTTCCAAAGGCGAACATCATGTTGGATATTATCCTTTAAAGTCCCTATGAACACATCAATCCTATGCTCCTCTGGAATATCTTTTACCCTTATGTTCAATTTTTGGAACTCCTCAATGTGCTCCATTATTGAACCCTTTTGTTTGAGACTTATCAATTGGCTAAAAAAAGTGTTGCTTTTTGTATCCTCATAATGTGCTGTCAATTCTTCTGTAAAAATTTCCCAAGTGATAATTTGTTTACGAGAGCAAAGCCATTGATACCATACAAACTGATTTGGTTCCAAATATAAAGTTGCAATACGTACCTTTTGTGTGTTTTGCACATTATTGAGATCGAAAAATTGCTCCATCTGTAATATCCATGTTGCGGGATCCTTGCCATCAAACTTCCTCATATCAATTTTTGGAATATGGTGGGTCTTCGATCCAACATTAGGGTCTATGGAATCATGATTAACATTTCTTTTGTTCTCATCATGAGTTTCGTTTACTACCCTTTCACCATTAGTGACCATTTCTTGTAGCAACTTATTCATATTTATCTTCAATTCTTCCATGTCTGTCTTCAAATCTGTCTTTGAATCATCCATCTTAGCTTCCATGCCATTCATCTTAGCTTCCATGCCCTTTATCTTAGATTCCATGCCATTTATCTTAGCTTCTATTAGCTTTTGTGAGACTGACATTTGTTGCACTTGGTCTTGTAATTTTGATATATCATGTAGCATTTCTTCCTCTTCTTCATGAGTCATGCTACTGCTTTCAGGTTGCTTACTAGGTGTTTGCATTTTCTTTCCTCTGGGCATCAGTTACCAATAGCAATGCTCTACTATGCCCTTTGAATTCCTTCAAAATAATTTTTCAAACCAAGCTTAAGCAAAAATTTAAAAAAATCTACACACCTTTTTTCACTTTGTAGGAGCTCGATATTTCCTCTGATGTATCTTTGTGATTTCGAATCATCCAGTTCTAAAATTACGATCTATAGTAGCCCTTTGTGTCCTCTTTCCAATGCCACCAGTCTGATCCCAATTGGATTCTCCAAGGAAGAGTTATGTCAAATCTCCCACAGTGACCTGATTATAGACTAGTTTAGAAGAGTGAACTTGTACGACGTGCCATGTATCCCTGTTTTGACCTTTGGCTCTAAAAACGATATACAAGAAACTAAAATCCGTCCTCTTTCTTTAGCTTCTTACAAAATTTCAATCCAATGCTCAGAGAGAAATTTATGACGGTTTTCCCTAGGTCACCTGTTTAGAATGTAATTCAGGAGTCTGCAAAAAGACCAACTTCCTCAGATCATATCTCCACAAATATAGCGTGAAAAGCATTGAAATTCAGACCCGAGGTTCAGCGCGACGTCTTCTCAAATGGGTTTTTTTTTAGCTTATGAAACATCGTAGAAAAACAGTTCTAGCGAAAATGCCACGATGACCTGTTTGGAGCAGAAAAACCCTAGAATCCAAAGCTCTGATACCAAATGTTATGAAACCATCTCAAGAAAAAGATAGACAAGATAGATCAATGCCTTAGAATTCAGCCTCTTCGAGGGGACAACCTCCTTTACATTACATAAATGAACAATTCTTGGATGATTCAAATGACAAAACCTCCTTTCTATATATAGGAGTCTAAGGAGTCACAATATAACCCAGCCGACCTAACAATAATAATATAAAGCCACAAAAATAACAATAGAGGGATTCTATGGGGCATAGTAATAACAATATGGGGATAATAGAGGCACAAAAATATTAATAAGGGGTACAACTACAATAGTAATGGGGTAATCACTAGTATTATAGGGACCCAACAGTCTGAACCAGCTTCACTTCTTTCAAGCTTTCTTAGATTAAGTTCTTATGCTTTCATCACATTCTTTCATGCTTACTTAGATATTGGAAATGCCATTATAGAATTGTTGAGGAAGGACAACCAGGTCCCTTTGAGAGAGCCGCTTCCTTGTTTTCTAAAATAGCCTAATTTCATTGACCAATAATGCATGGTTTTATGGAACAGACTTAGATAGTTTTTCTTAAGTTGTGAGGAGTGATTTATATTTATAATATGTATTTCCATTCTTAGTTATGTAGAATTATTTATATTTGTAATATGCACTTTTTTTCTCATAACTACTTCCTAAATTAGTTTTTATCCGAAAATCCATAAATTGTTGTTTACTTCTAAGATTACCAACCTAGATTGATAGTAAAATACATGTATTAATTTACACGATAAATTGAGCTGACAACTATGAAAGTGTACCTATGTTGAGTGAAACAAACTTTCGTGAATGGAGAGATAAGGTAAAATTTGTACTAATAGATTATGGACTTGATGTATGGAAACTTGTATGTTATGGCTACTGTAAAGAATCCCACTCTACAGAAGAACAAGAGTGGAATACTAGATAATAAATACTATGGGAACATAATGGATCCCTCCTCTGCAAGAGTGTTGTCCACCAGGTACTGTAAGTGAATTGCGTTGGTAGCCACATAAACACCACTTTTTGTCAGAGAATCAGCCACAATGTTAGACTCACTTAGTATGTGTTGGAATGTGATGTGTGCAAAGGACTGTTTGAGATTGTGTATATGGTTAAGCCAGCCTTCAAGTGTAGGAGAATAAAATGTAGAATTACCCAATACTATATCTATTAGGGATTTGTAATCCCCACATATATGGATAAAGTCGATAACAATTTCATTTACAAACCAAAGGAGACCCTAGAAAGCTAGAATTTTTTCCCTCATGTTTGTGTGAGTGCCACGAAGCCAATATATTTTGTATTGTTTCATGTGATATATCTAAAGCCATTCTCCACATATAATTGTTTGTGCTATGCCATCAAAATAACTTGGATGGAACATAATGATAGGATATATATATATATATATATATATATATATATATATATCACTTGGGTCATTATCTTTATGCAGACTTATATTCTCACTGCCCATCCATGTCGCTATGTTGGATAAAATCTTGTGTGTGTTGATGCAAATACCATCAAATATGTTTCTGTTCTTGGCTCCCCATAATTCCGAGAATATGTAGAGAGGAATCGTCTGGTGCGTTCTCTCTTTCCCGCTCTAACATCACATGCATTATTCAATGGAGAGGTAAGTTGTAATGGGGAAATTAAAAAAAAAGGAAAATTCTAATGTTATACCTATGATGCAATAGAGCATGCCATTAGTATATTAAATTAGTCTCAGATGAGTTATGACATAGTACACACCATCCTGGTCCATGTATACCCTTCTTTCGCAAATTTTCCCAAGTCAAGGTTTTTTCTTGCCAAACCAATGATGTGTATAAAATGATCTTAGTAGGGACCTTCATTTTCGAAATATTCAGAACCACATTTTTTTATTTAAAGAGAGTCTGGAGCACATAATTTATTGATAATTTTCCACAATTTCCACTGTACCTTTGTGAAACGTCCAGGCCCATGTAATATGATCACCCCTCTCTATTCTGCACAGGCCTGCCCTTCTGAGTTCCATAATATAATTATCCCAGACCTCGACCCTATGTCCCGTCAGCGCGATGTTAGTTTCTATCTTCCAAACTGGACACCTCCCATGCTAGTGTTGAATTACTTGTGCCAAACAGAAGTATTCTTGGCATGAAAGCTATCTATGATGTCCACTATGAGGCCATTAGCAGGATTGACACCCAAAATGTTATTTAGAGTAATAAGAATGAAATTTTATTAAAACTCAACCTAATATAAGAGCCATAAGTTTTTACCTATGGAGCCATCCTTGATCCACTCTGAAGCCTCTCTGCGATTCATGTACTTTTCTCGAATGATGTCCCTCCATGAACCCTCCCGAAAAAATTCATGCCATAGGGACTTACTCAATAGGGCCCAACCCAAAATTTTCACATCCAATATCCCTTATCCTCCATATTCTTTTGGGATGGTGACATTCTCCCATTTAATCAAATGGTATTCTTACCCTCCCAGTGCCTTCCTAAATGGTGTGTGCCATGATGCTCCGAATTTTGGATATAATGGTTGCAGGAAGAATAAATAAGTGTGCCCAGTAGACTGAGATATGTTGAAGAATTGACTGCAAAAGGGTGAATCTCCCATCTAGGGTAAGCCTCCTATGAGACAAACCAAATAATTTCTGACAAAATTATCTATAATCCATAGGCAATCATCAATCCTATAGTTTTTGGGCTTGAGTGTGTGTTCCAAATATGTGAAACCCTTGCATAGGGGCTTAGTATCCACCCCAACTATACGAGCAATAAAGTCAATAATTTCTCGATCTCCACCTGAGAGAAGGGGAATTGATTTGTGTCCATATACCTGCAATCCATATGCTTCACCAAATCCCATAAATATATAATGCGGAGCCAACCACTCTACTTTGGATACCATCCTGAAAGCAAGGATATTATCGAAAAAGAAGTTGTGGGATATATTAGTGTTCCTACCCATATTTATTCCACAATAAAACCCATTAGATCCTGCCTCTCAGATCTTGTGACTAACCCGTCCGTAATGAGAATAAATAGTAGGGGTGACAGTGAACACCCTATCGTAAATCCGTACTAGCATGCGAAAAATGAGAAGGATATACATTGATAAACACTGCAAACTCTACCAAATTCATACATGCCATAATCCATTCAAAAGTGTACATCGCCATTCCAATATTTATCAATTTCAAACGCAGAAAGATCTAATCCACTCAGTCATATGCTTTCTACGAATCCACCTTCATGACTAGCACCTTTGTTTTCTTTGTGTGGATGGAATGTAGATATTCTTGGGCTATGGCCACAACATCATGACTTAGATGGCTGTGGAGAAAATTGTATTTTTCTCAAGTGTATAGGTCAAGAGAGTCAACTTCAAGAACTCTGCTATGATTTTAGAAAAAAGTTTGTAAGTAATATTGCATAGAGAGATATGTATGAAATCCACAAAGGTGATAGGATATGACGTCTTCAGTATGAGAGAAATAAATGTTGATTTTATGGCTCCATTCATATTACCAATGATCCTAGATTCCTCAGCCATATGAATAAGTTCCTTCCCCATGAGATCGAAGAAATGTAGAAAGATCTCAACTCTCCAGCCATCCAAGCAAGGAAACTTACCTTTAGCGAACGATTTTAGTACTATGTGTACTTCATCCAATGCTATAGGTATGAAAATAACCAAATTTTGTGCCTCATCAAACATGATTGGATAATTCTTTGATCCCCACATTTGATCCTCTATATTAACACCATTTCATTCCCTATACACGTTGTATCTCAGTTGTAGTCTATACCTGAACATCATTGCTCCCCTTTATGTGCCAAATAATATTAATATTTCTCCTATGTTTTGCATACCTGTGAAAAAATTGAGTGTTCCAATCCCCCTCTTTTAACCATAGAGCCAGAAATTTCAAGCACCAAGCAACCTCTTGTATTTGTAATATAAATTTTATTTTTTTCCTCCAACTACTTTAGCTTCTCAATAATAGATAGGGAAGGGGTACCTATATCCAAAAATATGGCAAGTCGAACAATCGCTACCAGAATAGACTTTAATTCCTTGTACAAAGTTTTTTTATGCCTTTCCCATATACGAACCCAACTCTTTAGGAATTGGAGTTTTTTTTGATGTGATGCATTGCAAATGTACCTAGTTCCCAAACCACCATATTCCAAGATGTTTTAATCAATTCAAGGAAATCTTCGTCTTCCAATCGTGTTTGATTAAATTTGAAAGGGATGCCAAGTCAAACCGGTTCGGACTGCCATTGTAAGATAATTGGAATTCAAAAGTAAAGCACACAATCTCAACATAGTGGAAACTAACATTGGATTTTTACTTTACATAGTGCGAAATCATAGTGGAATTCTCCTTTATGTGGTGGAGAATCACCAAATTATGCTTATAATGATGATGAATTGTAGGCTCGAATCAAATAGATATTAGAAGCACATGCACATATTTTAAATTTAAATAATAGTCTATCTCCAATATCAGAATTGACACTTGAGCATACTTATCAACCATTTGACCTTTTTCTTTTCAAATGAAAAAACATTGTTTTATATAATGTACCAGTACATTTTTTGGAATAACACTACAAATTGTCTTACATATTTCTTCACAATGTAACCCCCGATTTATGCTCGTGATAATAGATAAATGCCTAATCCAAAATATTTTTTATGGACAAAATAACAGAAGAGATTTCAAAAGTGAGATACTCACATATAAAACCCAACCATCTAACCTCGCTTATTCCAAAATGGCAAACGCATTTGCATCCCTTCTACAGGAAAGTCATTACTACAAAGAAGAGCGGCCTTTCGTTAAAGGAGAAATTTAGTGAAACAAGACAGAAGTTCACGCATGACCACCAAATCATAGTTGGGTTACTCTACCTGGAAGTACATATTTTAAATTGAATATGATTGTCATACTATTTGTGAAAAAGAGCAATACAAAATCAAATATCTCAATTTAAATTAATTGTGTTGATGTGATTTCAATTTAAATGAGTTTTCTATAAAAATAGTTCTACTCTTCAGTTAAAAGAGTGTAGAATTATATGTTTATAGAGTTTGAGAGGCAATTAAGTATATAATATAAATGTTTTAATGTTTTTTTTTCATTAATTTATGTGTTCTTATTATTGTTTGTGCTTTATAATTCTTACATTATGATGGCTTTTAGTATTGCAACAATAATGTTGCAATTCCCTAAGGTTTTAGTTTTAATTGTCAATTTGGTGTTCATACAAATTTAAGAGGGGTTGAAATTATATATGTAGTAGACACCATTTCTTTCTCTTATTGATTTATGTATTTGGAAATAATGAAATGAAAGATAGATGTACAAAGACGAAGTTGAGTAATTTGTGTTACAAAAAATTTTCAATTAGAGGAAATAACTTCCTGAAAAGAAAATGACACACAAACCTAGAAAACTTTGAATAAAGGAAGATATAATTCTACACTATCTGCAATGGAACAAAAGAAAACTTACACACCTCTATGTTTTCTTCCAAGGAAAGGAAAACAAAATGTTGAAATGAGAACTTGTAAACCTTTGCAAAAAAATAGATTTCCAAAGCAAACAAATCAAAAACATCTACAATGTCTCTCTACTTCGAAAATCCATTATCAAGGTTTTAAGAGTGTTTTAATATATCAAAGGACACAAATAATGAGTTTATTACAAATTTGAGTGAGTTTGAAAGGATAATTATGAAGGTGGTAGGTGACAAGCTCCCAGTTCAAACTATATTTCCATATCGTGACAAGGAAGGAAGAATCATATTGAATCCTAAAGCAATCGCGAAAACAAGAATTTGATGGCTACAAAATCAATCAATTTCAGAGAATCTCATTAAGTGGAAGAACTTACCTGCTGAAGATTCCACATTGGAGGATGAGTATTTTATATAGAAGCATCCGTAGCTACTGAAGCATTGATGCCAACACTTTTTTGAAGGAGAGGGGCATGTTAGGTCTTTATAATACTAGTGTAGCCCCTATATTGATATTGTGTGCCTCATAGAAGCTCACTATTGTTATTATTGTGCCCTTATATTATTATTTTTGTGTAGGCCCTAATTATAATTTGACCCTTTAGACTCCTATATATACCAAGGAGGTCTTTTCATTTGAATAATCCAAGAATTGTTCATTTATGTGATGTAAAAGGAGGTAACTGTCTCAATGTGGCTTATTATCAAGTCATTGATATATACTTTCTTCTGTGTTATTTTCATCTAGATACATAATACTATCTCCCAAGGTAGTTCTTAATCCCTGAATTTCCACTTTTGGACCAACATGAATATAATTATTCTCTATATCTTATTTTCATTGATATTCTCTACTCTAATCATCTCCACCAATCACATAATTACAAAGTTTTTTGGTGGAATTGTAACCTCTTTTCATTTTAGGTGAAGTTTTCTTTGTGAAAAGGAATCATAATGATGTCTTACACCAAAAAGATGTATTATCATAATTTACATTTTGAATATTCATATAATTAATCATGGATTTTCTTCAATTCTCCATGCATGTTCATTAACAACCATTTCTCTCAAGAGAGAACTATTAATACATTTATTATTTTATGTAGCGAGAAAGTGTTCAACTTTTCAATTCACAATATTAGATCAACATTGATGTATCTATTTATCTAATATTTATTGATTTTATATATTTTAGTATTTTATAAAGAAAAAAATGCTTACTCGTATTATTAACAACTTTTTAATTTGGATTTGAAATCTTCAAACTTATATTCAATAATCCAAATTAAATGAAATGTCCCTTATCTTATAACCCTCATATAAGTATACATTCCCCCATTAAAAACATAGTGATGACCACATATTTAATATATAGGAACAACCACATTAGTTGGTTTGAAATGTCGACCCAATCCTTATAGCATGATTAATCTGAAAAACTCTTTTCTAAATTATGGATCACAAAATTCTTAGATATAGCATATAGGAACTAGCTAAATAATATGGAAGTAGCCTTGTAGGATTATTGAGTGGTTGGAAAAACATGATGTTATCCCCTCTGGCCAATTTCAAATCCCATGGTGGGGACATATTTCACCCAATATGATAAGGCTCAAGGAGTAGGATCCCCCACTCTTGTGGAGTCTTGAGTCTTGTTCTTGCTAAGTCATAATTTCCTTGTATATCTCGACTCTTAGTGTTATAATGGCATCTGATAGGTTTTATCTTGGACCTCGCCTAGATTGAATCTCAGTGTCTTGGTATTATAGTGGCAGCTACAAGGTCTGATATTGGACTCTTGGTGTCTTGGTGTCATAGTGGTAGTCACTAGGTTTGATCTTGGGCCTAGCCCATATGACTCCAATGAGTTATCGATTAACCATGGTAAAAAAAATAAAAATAAATAAATAACATGGAATACAATATACTTCCTAAAATTGCTTTAAATTAATATATTAACATATTTTATGGAGGTGATCAACCTTACCAAAGAAGATCAAAATTATTTCTATGATCTCATAAGAGTAAAGAAAAAATAAATGTTGTTAAAATAATAACTAATTCTCATGAACTCCATAGTAAAAATAAGTATCAACCAATCCCAAAAACTCGTTGGAATGAAAGTGTGACACCTTTCTAACACTAAGAGGGTTGAAAATGAAAAGAGCATTCTCTTAAAATCCTCAACATGTAGTAGGAATAGATTCAACTTGCAAAACCAACCTTCTTAATCCTTTAATCCAATAATTCTAACTCCTAACCATTTTAGCTTCAATAAACCAATTTAATCTTAGTAAAAATTAATGATCATTATTATTACACTAAAGGAAAAGTAAGATTTTCAAGTCTTCAGATGCGTCATGTCTCCCCAGAATGCTATAAATAAAGGGGAAAGAGAGTAAAATAGGCATCATGATTTAGAAATATCAGGAGTCTGAGAGTAAACAATTATCCCTGCTTTGCATCTGCATCTGGAAGGCGATTTTCTTGCATCACGGATAAATTATTTACCTTGTGTTTGAGTCTAGAGTCGAAAGTTTGAGAAGCTTGCACATCAAAGCCTATGAGCCTCGTGAGAACCTAAAGTGGTCGAACTTTCATAGGAATCCTTCAGTTCTGATTACTCTAGTCTATAGGCAGAGGCCGCAACATACCATGAAACCTTTGGTTTCTAGCTTCTAACGAGCTAGTATAACTAGTAAATGGCTTTGCAGTCAACCTTTTGTTCGACCTTAGAAGTCCTTTGTGATTTTGTATTAGCTGATTGTAATATCCAGTTTCTCCAAGATAAATAAAGAAATAAGTTTCTTTTGTGTGATATCTTTGTGCATACATGTCTTTGACTGAGTAAAGTTCATCTAAGGTTCACATAAGATCATGGAGTACAGTTTCTCGTAAAGGAAAGAGGACATTGAAAGAGTGTGTTTTGCATTGTATTTGTTTGAAGGTTTGTGTACAAGTTCATGTAGCTTAGTCAAAAAATATTCATATCTACAAGCTTCATCCTCTGTCAGAGGAAGCCTTTGAGGAGTGGGTTACTTGGCACAATTCATTATTTGTTGATAGTGCATAAAAGAAAATTCCATGTGTCCCTGTTTTCCGTTGTATTAACAAGTGTTATGTGTATTTATCACACAATGTATCATTGTCGTTATACTTTTCCACATGCGTTTGTTCTCTAACTTTGATATCATTACAGATCCATGTGATTTGGTAGGCCTTTATTTTGGAGCACATGCGTGTGGAGTTTAGATTGTGGGCCGATATCACCATTAGTTCCATGCTCTGTGCTTCTATCACACCAAGATTAATTCAATATAGAGCAAATAGAAACATTGGTAAAAAAAGATGAATAAGTATAGAGAGTGATGAAGGGGTTAACTACCAGTTGGGAAATTTAGTGGATGAAATAGTTACATTCATCCATAATAACAGAAAATGGAAGCCCTTACAATTTAAAGCCCATGGTTTCTCTTTAGCATGGCCTAATGAGCTATATCAAAGGTAGTTAATTGCTGAAACCATCTGAATAGACAACCGTCGTCAAATATATGTCACATCTCAAAGCACTCATGTGAAATTGTTATGTGAGAAGTTTAGATTTTCCTACAAATTTCAAAATTGTTTGAAAATTTAATTTAGAATACTACACATTGATCTTAGCATGTTTTGGACATCTCGTTTTGTGGTCGCATTGTTCTTTTTCTTTTCTAGTTGTTGTTTTAGTTACAAAAGTTGATTTTATGGCATGTTTGGAAATGTCATACATTCAACCAATGATATGAAAACCGTTGTTAAGAAACAAAGTTCTTATCAAACTATAAAATATTCTAAGCAATAACCAACTACAACATTGCCACAAATTGTTTGAATTGTCTAGCCAAATAATTGCTTGATGAAAATTCATGATTACTAAAACAAAATGCTTAATCAGAATAAAGTACAGGTGAAACATGCTTTAAAAAAAGCCTTTCATAGAACTGTATAATAATCTAGGCATTGCATAATTCCATAATTACATTTAATTAAAACACATAATAGGTACAAAATTAAACAATTTACCAAAGAAACGTATCAAAATTTGAGAACCTTACCATTAATTCGGGGGATTAAACTATATGTTTAGGTTGACATTTCAAAAGAATTGCTCCACTTGGGAAATTATATAGTTGTGTTAAATTGTCCAATTTCATGCCAAATTACCTACTAATTTACATCCTCTCAATGTTGACGAACAAATGAATATGGGGCCCGAAGAATTCCCCATCCAAGGAATGGTAATAAGCCATAATTAAACAACCAAATTTGCCCACGAATGATTTTAAAATGCCACAATTGCTATCGAAATACGATCTAGACCACAATTTGAGACCTCAGATGTAATTATGTTATGTTACGTAATTATGTAAGATTAAAGATTTGAGTTAATATAAGAAGGTTTGGGTTTCTTAAAGATGAATAACTGTGAAAATTCTACAAGGCCTTTGAAAAAACTTGATCCCATCGTTGGATGATGGAGAACATGATATATATATATATATATATATATATATATATATATATATATATATATATATAGAGAGAGAGAGAGAGAGAGAGAGAGAGAGAGATTTAATTTTATGGTCATGATCTATGCAAATGTTGAGTTCACTTATGAAACCCCCTTGTCTGTGGCACGAAGGACTTCGTCCATAAAACTAATTGTTTTCTTAGTTTACAAAGGTTTTGAATCCCCATGAGGATTCACACATGTGACTTCCAAGGAGGGAGCACATGTTATACATAGCTCGACATCAAGTTGACATATGAAATGTCCTTTTCTTATGGACATGTACCCTCTCTTACTACATAATTTATGAAAGTGTATGTACCTTACTCCCTCCTCACACATGTGACCTTGAAGGAAGAAACACAAGTTCTTAATCATTAAGAACACTTGTGCTATATATATATCTGTGTGTGTGTGTGTGTGTGTGCGTATTCTAATCCAATTGAGTCCCTTGGGCTTACGAGTTACAATTTCCTTGGTGATTTAGATGCTCATCATCCAAATAGTTTGAAGAGAGGGAGATCCCATAATATTCTCTTCATATATATATAAACTCTAATTTTAATTTTCAAGATGATAAAATCTGATTAAAAAAACTAAATTGAATGACTGTGAAAACTAAAAAATGATGAAGATAAGTATATTAAAAAAGGAGATGTTTATATGATAATACATCATTCCTAAGTTGTCTTGTGAAAGCATGCAAGTCAATTAAACCTGTAAAAAATGAATGCATAGTGAGGCCATATATAATTACTAAATATAAATTCTAGAGTTAGAAAAAGATGTTACAAATATAAATTATTGCTTTGTAAAAAACCACTTATCTCATTGAATGTATTAAAAGTTGTTTTCTTAGATTAATAAACACTATAAATTTGGAACTTTGATGAACACTATTAGTTTGGAACATCACAAAGGGAGTTTACAAAAGATTATTATTACTTTTATTTGTGACTATTAATCTTATTAAACAAAGTCTTTCAGTAGAAATCACATGAGAGAATTTTTTGGCAGACACGTTTTGAACCAACAAGTGTGGTCCATCATCAGGACCAGATGAAGAGGCAAACCATGGCAAAGGCTTAAATAGAGAGAAATGTAGAGACATAATTTCAAGTAACGGCTATATTTCAAAAATAATGTTTAAACTATAATATTAATTTATTAATATTAAAAATAAATATTATTAAGTAACGGCTATATTAAATGGCTAGTTTTTGAAAAATATTTTTAAATAATGATATCATTTCATTAATTTATTAAAAATATTAATAGGTGATGACTATATTAAATAGCTAGTTTTTGAAAATTAATATTTAAATTTATTTATGAAGACCAAATATTACTAGTTCTTGAAAAATAATATTTAAATAATGATATTTTTTTATTAATTTATTAAAATATTAATATGTAACGACTATATTAGACAGCTAGTTTTTGAAAAAAATACTTAAATAATGATATTATTTCATTAATTTATTAAAAATATTAATAGGTAACGGCTATATTAAACGACTAGTTTCTGAGAAATAATATTTAGATAATGATATTAGTTTGTTAGTTTATTAAAATATTAGTAAGTAACCGCTATATTAAGCAACTACTTTTTAAAATAAATAAATAAATAATCAAAGTCAAACTTGCCAAAAAATTCTCTCATGTGATTTCTATCGAAATAATATGTTTATTTCATTATGGATCAGAGAAGCTTGAATACAAAAACTATTAATCTTGTTAAAGAAAATGAAAAAATATGGTGTAATATTAACTTGAATGTTTAGAGAATAACTAGTGATAATACTAAAGCTTCACATATGGAAGAAATCAACTTATTTGAGTATATAACATAAAGTGGATGGGAATGAAGAATGGAGTGGAGGTAATTTATGCATACCATATCCTAAATAGTGTGTTAAATGCTTTTGGGATTAATAGAAGATGTGATATAGTAAACATATGTTTTAAATATTTTAACAATTTAGTGATGAGATGAATTGGTATGTAGTATTTTTGAAATGGTTTATATGTTTCTCTTCTTATTAATTTTATAATAGAAATGGACTAATGGATAAAGTTGTGTGAAGTATATTATGGATTTCAGTGGTTATAACATGTGTTCTATTGTAATAAATTGTATCCCATAATTTTATTTATTTATTCTATTTATCAAAGATGTTTTTCAGGGAACAATTTCTGAGAAAATTATACTTCTTTTTCCACTTATATTCATTGGTTAAAAAAATAACAATTTATTTTTCATTTATAACATTTTACTTTTATTTTATATTTGTTAGCTCATGGGGGTGTAGATCTCAAGGCCATTAATTGAGGAATGCAGTTTCGACACCCACTTGTCCATTACAGGACATGTCGTGGCATACATTGGTCATCTTACATGCCTTGCCAAACCTATGTCTTGGGCTCTTATGTATTATGTGCATTCTCTTACAATTGGGATGCACTAGAGAAATTTTGAGGTCTAAAATATGCCTAAAAAAATGTACAACCAAAATAATATTTATAAGAACCAATAGGATTCAAGATGATGGTGTCAACCATGGCGATCATTCACCATTTTTGGAGTAAAAATATTAAAAAAAAAAATAAAAATACTATATTTTTAACTTGTATTTTCAGCTTATCTCCATACGGTTTAAGGAAAATTTCGAGTTTGAGCACTCGTTGGATGTAAAATTTAATTCCTCAGCCAAGGAGTAACCATTTTGCGTAATTTCAATGGACCATGCTACACAAAAATTGAGAAATACATGAAAAATGTGATTGCAATCAATTTTTTTCATGTATTTCTCATTTTTCATGTAGCAGGGTCCATTTAAAGTATCCAACATGGGTACTCCTTGAAGGAGGAATTAAATTCTACATCTAACGAGTGCTCTTGCTCCAAATTTGAGTAAAACCATAGGGAGATGATTTGAAAAAGTATTTTTTTTCTTTCCCTCTAAAATTTGATGATGTAATCAAATCTTATTTTATTATTTCCACTATTATTTTATAATATTCCTTCGAAGGCCCATTTTAGACCTCTAAATTTCTCTAATGGTGGATCATTTTCATGCAGAGCAACAAGACTGAGACATTCTCCTCCCCTCATGCCCCTAACCTTATTGTACTGCAAAATTATTTTTCTCCATGCTTAAATTGGCTCACAATGGAGGGAGAGGTTTTTAATTGTCGATGTGTCAGTGTTGGTGGTTTTCAGTTTGAGGAACTAAGGGTGGCAGGTCTATAATTTGTGGCGATGGTGTTTTTCTTGTGGAGGGGCATCACGACACACTTATCCTAGTCAGTTGTGGCAAGCGAATATTTACCAATGGGATTCGTTATGTTGTGGATGGTGAGTATATCCCATGATGAACATTATTTTAGTCAATCATTCTTTGTAATTTTCTTGTACAATTCCAAACAAGGCTCGGTCTTTGAGCTGTTGTTCATTCTCTCAAGTTTGACTCCCTTGGTTTAGGACTCTATAGGTGTCTCATTCCCCTGCATTGTCTTATGTTAACTAGGAAACTCAGTGATAAATTCAATTCATGGGACTATATTCCTCTTTTCAAGAGGAACAATTTTGACTATTGAAGCTCTCAATTCGGATAAGGGAAAGTGTATTTTTGAATTAAAGTCCACATGTGCTTGACAAAAGGACAGGTCAACCCAAAAGATAATTTCGACACCCAGTGACCCTCATTTAGACATCACTATCATGATCATTCTTTTTCTTTGGTTTGTGTTCCACAATTCTGAGATGTTTCATGGAAGCTTGCTCACACAGGTCTTGAATTACAGAGCGTGAAGCTTCAAGTGTGTTTAGGGTTTTTGTTTCCAGCCACAGGCATGTTTAAGGTAAATTTCAATCGCAACTGCAGGTTCATGCATGCGGTTGGTCGGTTTAAGTTGCATGCGCATTTTTCTCTGCATGTGGTCAGAAGCTAGGGTTGAGGTTTTATAGTTGACTACAAGTTTTGTCAGTTGATCACAAATTTCCTTAGTTGACTGCAAATTTCATTAGTTGACCGCAGAGGTTAGTAGTTGACCGCAAACATTGATAGTAGATTGTGGGCTTCTAACCTAGGTTTTTTATTATTAACATTGTTGGTCTCATCTTATGGATGTTATTTAGTTGATTTTGTTTGATAGGATTATAGTTGAAGATATGGATCATAGTATTTTGTTTTTATGAATCATTCAATAATAATATAATAAGAAAAATAATTTAAAAAGGTTTTTCTCATAGTGGGTTTCACCTTGGCATCCAACCAATCCTAGTGTCTCTACGTGTGAATGTTTTTCTTCTATTGCTCCTTTATGTTCTGCAACATTGATGATGATATTCTTATTTTTATATAATTACATATGTTTCTGAATAATGTTGTAAAACTAAATAATGATATGATTTTGTGGGGTGAATATAATATGTAAACGAATAAATGCAATTATCTAAAGTAAATAATAATATATCCCTAAGAAAATTAAACATTGGTTCAAATTTGGGCTAAAGAAAAGTGACTGAAGATCACCCCTGTGAAAACACCTTTGTTGGAAGCAAGGGAAGGTGGTGGAGACCTAAAATAATGGTAGGCTTTGAAGAAACCCTAGGAAATTTGACTATTAGGGTTTGATGGATATTATGAGGTTAGGGTTTGGAAGAAACCTTGAATTATCACAAAAGCTTGAGATATGCAATCTAGAAACCCTAGCATGATCAATGTGAAGACGTTCTAGCACTTGTGATAGGATCAATGTAACTGTAGATGTGATAGTCTTATTTAGTCTCATTACTGATGAAGTTGGTTGAAATTTAATGAAGAAAACAATGGTATATGGATAATGGAAAATAATGGCCCTTGAAGGCTAGTTTAAGAGGGAGATGATCACCTCTCATTGAAGATAAGTACTTTTTTTATCTGTTACTACTTTTTTTATGTATATTAGAGTATTTTGATACTTATCACCTCCTGATGAGATGTGATAAGTTGATCCTTCTTGAGAATCATCTGAGCTGCAGGAAAATATGGCTAGTGTAGGAGGAGAAGAGCTAGTATTATAAAAGGGAAGAGACATCTCATGAAAAGTTGACAAAGTACTTGAGCTGGAAATGTGAAATAAGAAGGTGCAAAGGTCTTTGAATGTTATAAGGTATGTATAATATATTGTTGTAGGTGCAATATTGGATGGAAAGGTAATTCCTAAGGTATGATGATAATATCACCTTCACAAACGACTCATGCAAGCATATGAAAGTAAGTTTGATTTATGGTAGATGTGATATATTGGTGCACTTGATATTAGGAATGTATCTTACATTTTAGACATGATGGATTTCCTGATTTTATAAAGTATGCTTACTAGTAGAAAATGAGCAATTAGTGACTAGGTGACTAAAAATGTTTATCACCACAACTTTTCCAAGTAAAATACTACAAAAAATGAGCAATCTTAAGTGATTGAACTAAAAATGACTAACATAAATCAATAATTTAGTCGCGGGTTAAAATATTTGACTAGCTAATAAGTAATACAACTAAAAATGACTAACATAAATGACTAATTTAATCTAAGAGCAAAAATGAAACTACCTAACAAGTACTACAATAATATGAATCAGTTTTTTATGTTAGTCATCTTAATTGTGTCAAGCAATTTAAACTTACAAGTCATAGAGGATTGAAAGGTTGTTAAATATTGGTTGAAAGGTTATCCTTCCTTAAACACTTCTTCATCCTCACATGGTGTATACGTGAGCCAACTTTACACTCTGTATCTATAATAATTTGTAATTTTAAAGCTATACTTTTTAATAAAAAAATATCTTATGTATTTTTTAAAAATCTATCCATTGAATCTAATTGGGTCTAGTTCTAATTTGAAATTAATTTAAAGGGAAATTTTAGTTTTTAAGACTTTAATATCAAATAAAAACTAATTTAATTTCATATTAACCAACCTACATCCATCTTAACCCCGGATCTATCGAGCGTTGCGAGGGGTCCAATCTCTCGAGGTGCAAACTTTCTTTTCTAGTGCAAAAATTGAGGAAACGTTTTCACCTCGAGAGATTGGATCCCTCTCGACACTTGATAGTTATAGGGTTAATATGGATCTAGGTTGGTTATATAATACTATATAATATTTATTTTTGTATTGGTCTCTCTTTGTTATTCCCTCTCTCTATATCACCCCCGAAACATATAGACACTCTCTCTCCCTCTCTTCCCCTTCTCTGTCTATCTCTCTCTTTCCCTTTTATCCCTCTCTATCTATATCCTTCTCTTTATTCCCTCCCGCTCTCCTCTCTTCCCCACTCCCTCTCCATGAATCTCTTGTCACCCCGCTCTCTCTCCACCTTTCTCACTCTATGTTTTTCTTGTTCCCTCCCTCTCCTACCCACTCCAATTCTATCTCTCTCTCCTCATCTATATCTTCCTTCCTCTCTATCCCTTATCTCCCACCTCCCTCTATCTCCTCCCACCAATTCACTCTCCCTCTCTCTCTCTCTCTTCCATCCAACACTTTCACTATCTCCCCCCCTTCCCTGTCCTTCTCCATCTCTATGTCTCCATCTCTCTCCCTTCCCCTTCTCTCCCTATCTCTATCCTCTCCTCTTCTTTCTCTTCCGTCCTATCCTCTCTCCGTCACTCTCTCTCCATCACTCCCTTCTCACTCCTCTCTCTCTCCACCTCTATCTCTCTATGTCTTTGTTCTTTCCTCCCTCTCTCTCCCACTCCAACTCCATATCTCTATCTCCTCTCGCTTCCTTCCTCTCGCTCCCTCTCTCCCACGTCACTCTCTCTCCCCCCATCACTCTTTCTTTCTCGCTCTCTATCCTCCAACTTTTTCACAGTCTCACTCCATCTCTCCACCCCCTCCCCAACTCTCTCTTAAATTTGATCAGATTCTATTGTGTTTAAGAAATTATCTGAATTAGAAAAACTTAATTGGTTGTAAAATATTAAACATATATTTTGGATCAATCATGTCAAAGAAAATAAAATAATGAATTTTTTTTTTTAAATCATGCACTATATTTAATGTATTATAATTAGTCAATTTTCTTGCTCTCGTCCCTTGGATCCTTATCTATGATGGATCGATGCTGGTTCTTTATATATATATATATATATATATATATATATATATATATATATATAAAGAATCGGCTTAGATCCATCTTAGCTTAATTTTATTAAAACCTTATTTTAATTTCTATGGGAATATCTTTAGTAGTCGTGAGGATAGAGGGTTTAAATATATCTCAAAATTGTAACATTTTCCCTTTTAGATTCAATTAAAAAAATGTTGTAAAATTAAATTAAAATAAAATATTTTTACTATGAAATAATTTATGGTTTTTTGGCACGTTCTATTGATAAGCCATGGTATTGTAACAAAGGCTATTTTCTACAAGTTAATAATATATACCGTAATGTGGGGGTGAATATCCATGGTTAACAATCTTGTCATATTGCTATAAAATATTTGATTGTGAAATATTTTTTTTTTGGCATGTGGTGTTGTTATAAAATAATTTGATGGTGAAATACATTTTTTTTTTGGGCATGTGGTATTGATAATCCATGGTATTGTAACAAAGGATATTTTTTACAAGTTAATAATATCTACCATAATGTGGGGTGAATATCCATGGTTAAGAATCTTGTCATATTGTTGTAAAATATTTTAGTTATGAAATAAGTTAGGGTTTTTGTACTTGTAGTACTGATAAACCATGGTATTGGTTGTAAAATATTAAACCTATATTTTGGATCAATCATGTCAAATAAAATAAAATAATGAAAAACTTAAAAAAAAACATGCAATATATTTAATCTATTATAATTAGTCAATTAGCTTGGTCTCATACCTTGGATCCTTAGCGAAGATGGATCTGGTTCTTTATGTATATAAAGAACTAGCATAGACCCATCTTAGCTTAATTTTATTAAAACCTTAATTTAATTTCTATGGGAATGTTTTTAGTAGTCATGAGGACAGAGGATTTAGATATATCTCAAATTGAAACATTTTCGCTTTTACATTCAATTAAAAAAATGTTGTTAAATTAATTTAAAATAAATTATTTTTACTATGAAATAAGTTATGGCTTTTTTTGACATGCGGTATTGATAAGCTACGGTATTGGCCCATGGTATTGTAACAAAGTGGATTTACAAGTTAATATCCATGGTAAAGTGATGGTGAATGGTTAACAATCTTGTCATATTATTATAAATTATTTTGCTGTGAAATAATTTATGTTTTTTGGCCATGTGGTATTGATAATCCATCGTATTGATGGATGGTATTTTTACAAAAGCTATTCTTTACAAGTTAATAATATCTACCGTGATGTGGGGGTGAATATCCACAGTTAAGAATCTTGTCATATTGTTGAAAAAATAACAAATTCTTATTATTAATAAATCATTTAACCCAATTGCAATTTATATATTTTATTTTATATTATAAATATTTCTTTTATTTTTTCTATTATAAACATTTATTTTCTTTTTCATTTCTAGTTTAGCGCTCGATTCAAATAAAATATTCATAGATTACAACATCACATTGTAGCACTATATTTTTATCTACGTTGTCTATATCTGCGTGGAAATTCCAGAAGGAGACCATCAATGTGATCTATGTAATTCATGGGATTCGAACCCCAAATGGATTTTGCATGGGAAACATCTTACGAGAGCATCAACTATTAGATGGAGGAAGGGAAAGGTCATTGGACGTGGATATTTTGGTAATTTGTACATCGTATGGATTTGGACTCTATTCTTCCTTTATACTAAAGAGGATTTTTGTTTGTATGGATAAATAATTTTGAGGGTTTATATGATCAAAGCAAAAAAATTATCTAGAATTGAGGGTTTAATGATTTTGATAAGGGCAAGGTCATTGGGCATGGATATTTTGGTAATTTAACATGGGTATGAATTTCGACTCTGTTCTTCCTTTTTACTAAAGAGGATTTTTGTTCTTATGGGTAAATAATTTTGAGGGTTTATATGATCAAAGCATAAATTTTATCTAGAGTTTAAGGTTTAATTATTATGATGTTTTGGTAATGTGTACATGGGTATGAATTTGGACTCTGTTCTTGCTTTTTACTAAAGAGGATTTTGTTTGTATGGGTAAATAATTTCAAGGGTTTATATGATCAAAACATAAATTTTATTAGAGTTGAGGTTTAATGATTTTGATAAGGGAAATATCATTGGATGTGGATATTTTGGTAATGTGTACATGGATATGAATTTGGACTCTGTTCTTCCCTTTTACTAAAGAAGTTTTTTCTTCTTATGGGTAAATAATTTCGAGGGTTTATATGATCAAAGAATAAATTTTATCTAGAGTTGAGGGTTTAATGATTATGATTTTACTAAAGAAGATTTTTGTTCTTATGGGTAAATAATTTCAAGGGTTTATATGATCAAAGCATAAATTTTATCTAGAGTTAGGTTTAATGATGATGATATTTTGGTAATTTGTACATGGGTATGAATTTGGACTCTATTCTTCCTTTTTACTAAAGAGGATTTTTGTTCTTATTGGTAAATAATTTTGAGGCTTTATATGATCAAATCATAAATTTTATCTAGAGTTGAGAGTTTAATGATTATGATGCAGATCTTGGTTGCTGCCAACAATTCATCAAAAGACAATGCACAAGTAAGAATTTTTCATGTCCTTATTGTACAGTGGGTTTAATGATTATGATAATGTAGATCTTGATTGCGACCAACAATTCACCAAAAGACAATGGATAATGAAGCATTTTGCATGTACTTATTGTACGGATCAATTTGATCCCCCCTAACTTTTCTAGGGTTAGAGTGCATGAAATTCTATTTTTTCTTTTCACCTCTTTTTAGTGGTTGATTATTTGTGTAATGGACCCTACCATGGCCAAATTAAAAGGGCTCAAGTGATGCAAGAAAATTTTCTGGTAAGATGCAAATGCTAGACCTTCCTCAACCTTTGTTACATGAAATTAAAATTTCTTGTAAACATGAACATAAAATATTTTCTATTTCATTCTTAGATTATGATCTCAATGCCTACATTTTTAAACCATGTTACTATATTTTATGTAGAATATACTTAGATCCATTAAATCTTACAAATCTCCAAATCCTAGGTTAATTTCAGCTAAAAAGAAGTAACCTGAATGAATTTTACAATTTAGATTCAATTCTTATAGAAAATGATTAAAAATGGAAGAACTCAATGGTGTGATAACTTTTACCCACCCATCCATTTTGAAGAAACTTGGTATTATTCTGAGCCTAAACATAGAGAGTAGAAGAAAAAGAGGAGCCTAGATGAGGTGGACCCTGACCTGCTTGATACTTTCCAAAAGGTGGGCATGCCCTTGACTAGAAGAAGAGATTGACCAACATTGTTGTAGGTGTTGTTTTCGACAATGTTTTCATTGCTACCATGCATAGGTAAACTCTATAGTTAGTTGAGCTTATCTTTTTCCCATTCTAAGAGGTAATTCAAGAGTATCTTTATCTAGTTAGGAAGTTTCTTGGTAGGGTTGTTGCTCCTGCTAATAACTATTATGCTGTATTTTATTTTTATTTTCTTAGTGATAGCTCCTTCTATTAAATCTCCAAGCACACTTTGTCACCCATGGAAATATCCACTTATTTAAGGATGAATGAGATGGATACCAAGAATTTGAGAGGAGTCTTACTTTTGTAGAAGAGAGGAGTTATGTGAGGTGAGAGGTGTTTTGTGACATATATTGAAGGATGAACTATACCATTTTATGACACCAATCATCTCCATGCCACAGTAGTGGATCTCTATTGCACCAAGAGAGCAATGATAAATTATTCCACTGTAAATAATTAGTATGTCGGGGACACAGAATGCATATGTCAGATTTATAATTTTATTATGAAAAGTGGCTTGTGTGATGGAGACAAATCAAGGATTTCATGGACCTGAGCAGAGACTGGTTCAAAAATCACCTAGAAATACTCAAGTATTTTTTTGAAAGGTGATGATGCAATTGGAGAGTTCTATTCTCTCACCTTGAAAAACAACTATCGATAGGGGGGGACAAAGATGATCCATATAGGGAAGAATTGCAGGAGTATGATTTTTTCTAAAATTATATCTATAGGCAAGTCAAGGTACTACTATAGAGGAATAGTGTAGGTGCAACCAAATTATCATAATGCAAGGAATTTTTCAATGTGATTTGATGCTCATCGATGACCAAGAAGCTGCAAATACTTATCGTTACATTCAAGTACCACTGAGTTTCATTTTAAAGTCTCTAATTTCATTTATTGATATTCCTTCTTGTGCCCTTGTCTCTCTTAATTGAATTATGGTACGATTCGAATGGGTTAAAAAATAAAGCATATCATTGAGTCAAATAGATACCCACATGTCACTACATGTCATTGTGAAAAATCTTTGTTTTTGATACAATTAGAAGTGAGAAATATGATGTCTGCACGCACAAAAAATCCTAGCATGCATGATGAATCCTCTCCAATTCCATTTTCTATGGTGACATTTTATTCGCTTTGTTTATATAGGTCATCCAGCCACATAGTGGCCACTATTGAATGTTGAGGTATATGCCATATAAATATTTTATAGTCTATTTTATTTTATATTCAAGTATCCATTATCTTTCATGTCTTATACTCTGCATTGTATCTTCTTTCATTTTTAGGAGAGGAACTCAATATTGATGGTAAGAAGTAACAATTGAAGAAAGAGAAGAACAATAACACTGGAGCGACAAATGAAAAATGAGAGAGAGAAGAGAATTTGTCTAGTGATACCCTTAGAGCCAATATCTTGCATAAGACACACTCATAGAGATTGATGGCGCCTTCAGAGTTGGTGAATTCACTTGCAATGCTTTGGCAACATAGTGATAATGTTTTGAAATGATGAAACAATATTTCATGTGTAAATTGTTGCCCAACCCATATTAAGTTGGAAACTCATATTGTAATATTTGATATTTTATATAATAAAATTTATATTCTTGAAATTGTTTTTATTTGCACTTGATATTATTTAGTCTTGTAATTAACATATGTAACTTTGAGTTATCATATTATATAAACATGCACATTGTATGACATTTTCTTAAACTTTAGTCGCAAAAATCATACTAATTAATTTATGGTGATTAATAATAAACACATGAAATCAATATAAAACTAATAAATTAGTAGTTTATATTAATTAGTGATGAACACGAATAAAATGAATATATGACTAAATTAGTCATTTATAATCATTGTGAATGAAATTAAATGAAATGAATAGAAACTACTAAATCAGTCATTTATATAATGAATATGAAAATACCAAAAAAAGATAAATGACTACTATAAATGATAAAAAATTTATTATTAAATTATGACTAAATTTTGCATATATATGACTATTATTAGGTAATTTACAGCATCTTATGACATGACTAAAATTTAGTCATATTTCTTTTGTCATTAATTGCTATTAAATGATCACTAAAATTTGCATATATATGACTATTAGTAGCTAATTTACAATATCTTATAACACGACCAACGTTTTGATCATATTTCTATGGTCATTAATTGGTTTTCTCAAGGATTCACATAGTAATATATTGTGTTATATATTTGGTCATTAATTGCGACAATTAATAACTAAACCAATGAAAAATTTATGACCAAATTTATGACTAAATATACTACTAGATAGTAAAATTGAGGAAACCAATTAATGACTAAGCTAAAAATGACTAAAAGTTGGTCGCATTATAAGATACTGTAAATTAACTACTATTGGTCACCGACTGAAAAATGGTTGTTTATATGCAAATTTTAGTGGTTTTTAGTAACTAATTAGTCATTTTGTATTAGTGGGTAGATACATTGATTTTTTTATATATGCTAACTTGATACTATTTCTAATGGTTGTGATAAGCATGATAACCATGATGATAAATTTGTAACAATAAGATTGATATCCAGGATATCCTTGTTGACCTTGTTCATGTTTTGATAAGCTTAGTAAATTGGGCAATGTAAGTTTGAATTCTTTGAGTTGATGGTTGACTAATATGATAAATAAGTGATGTAGTGATTATAATATTTAAAGTATGATAATACACATGTCAGTTTCCCTAATCATATGTCTCTAAACCCTAATAGAATTTTGATGTCATATTCATATGTGATGATAAAGTGGGTGATGCTAACATGTTATGAACATGATGAATATATTCTTAGAACCTGATATAGTTTGATTTCATGATGTAATAATTTCGTTGATGTATGAAATTATTATGATAGACAAGTTGATGTCTTCATCAATATTGACTAAAGAAACTTCCCATTCCGAGGGAGAAACTCTCCATAAGTTCCCTACACCTATTATAATCTGTATTAAATGTATAGAAGATTATTTATTATTGAAGTAATATTTTTGGACATAAATAAACAAATATCTAATGGTGTTCGTCTAGAGAAAATTCTGGTATGAGAAAAAATGTTTCTCCTAGTATAAGCCCCAACAGTATGCAAGAAGGCTTAAGAGTGTGAGTATAAGCATCCCAACCACGTGGAAGAAGGTGTATGGGCATCCTTGTGCCTGTAGGATACAAAAACTAAATCCCTATGCATAAAACCAGGAGAACGCCTGGAGTATGATAGTCCTACAACTATGGAGCAGACAATAGAAAGTCTGATGAGCAGGGAAGTTCAAATGTTTGACTTACTATAGAGAATGTGAATGTGTTGAATAAAATTGTGTTTCTAGGGGAGTAGAATTTGCATATCAGTATGTTATTTTGATTCGATCATCGAAGCTAGTATATGTCATTATTTGAAAATAGTTACAAGGGTTTGGTGAGATTTGGCTTATTAGTTTAATATAGATGAGTTTTATTGGAATTTTGATGTGATTCTTGGTAGTTCATAGATATGTTTTGACTTATGGATTGATTGAATTTATTGATAAAAATTAAATTTTTGATTTGATAATTGATGATTTTCCTTGATGACAGCTCTATGCAAGAATAGTAAATTTCAGTGACTAATTGGTATTCAATATTGATTTTGTATTGCAATAATTGGCTTTGGCACATTAGTTGAAGTATACAAAATTGTTATTTAGTATGCAATAATCTAACAATGAATGCATGAAACTTATATGACTTATCAATGATATATAATGAAAAAATAATTCATATTACGATTATATGTCTGGCCTGTTGGAGTTTGATATACCTTAATATCAATTTGTTTACATGACAGTAAAAGAAGTCATAATAGGGTATTTGGATGTGAGCTCTAACTGACACCTGCTCCAAAGAGTTTGTCACAATGATATTGGTAAAAAAAAATATGGCTTTGATATTAGTTTTGATTTGGCATCTAAGGCTTGATAAGTTGAATTAGTTGATTTGATTACACAATGTTGTGAGTGTTATGATGGTAGAAAGCATTGTGTAAAGAAAGTTCATTGAGCGTGATATGTCTCCATTGACAATTACATGGTTAACCCAAGAAGATGTGTCGATCCAAAACACCACTTCAAAAGTGGTCGAACGTATGACTTTGATTTGGGTTTTATATGGTGGTGGCCTATTCTTGATATGCAATGAGCCTATGATGATTAAAGTAAGAAGGAGTTGGCCTCTGAAGTTTGAAATGAAGAATCATTGCATGATGAATTACATTTTTATGTTTGGAAAACAATATCTATATCGTGAATCTATTGAATACTTTTTAGAAAGTGGAAATGAAAATCCTTGGACACTCTCATTGAATCTCAAAAAGTTATGAAGAGATATTGTTGAACATACCTTGGAAACCCATAGTTGATTGAATCATGCACATTGGGTTTCCACTAAGCATCCTTCGATATATTTGCATGGGAAGATCAATTTTTTGTCTGAAATATTCTTACTATAATCTATGAATGCATGTATGTACTAATGTTGTTTGTGATCATTATTGATGAGATGAGCACATCTAGGTGCTTCTTTAGTATGAGATATTCCATGCCGAGAATTTCATAGTTTTAATCATAACCGAGGTTGAGTATAGTGTTGTTAGCATGTCTAGTTATGAAGTAGGTTCAAGAAAATATTTTGAAATTTGAACAGGGTCTGGATATGACAATGATGCATTCTAATAATAAAGAGTGGGACATGATTGATAGGGAATAACATATACAACTCAGACTAAGATATCTTCATATATTAAGACATTGTTGTCACACGACTCAGTCTTAGGATTGTGTTGTTGTAGGTTTTAACCCCGTACAGAAATTACTTGCATACAAATTCTAAAACACAGAAAATAAACAATGTGATAGAATAACACATAAAACACATATACACAGAGATTTTCCCCTGGATCCAAAAATCGAGACTGCCAGCTTGATTTTCATTATATTCCTTTCAATGTTATAATACATATTTATACATGTCGAAGCATCCAATACCATGGACCAAAAACCATAGGTAGGTTCACCCAATCTAACATAGGTTAGTCGTGGAAAGAATATAACACAACCCAACAGTTTTTACCTCTACGAGAGGGAGGATGAATAAGGTATCCTTTTGTGATATGTATGTGTTATAATATAATATTTGATATGATGTCCTACATGTACAAAATACTGATGCTATTGATACATTATGATTGAACTTTTCAGTGAGTTGCTTAAGGTGGTACTAGATATGAGCATGATGATATGTTTTTGATCTACCGAGAGAAAAACTAATTGAGGACACTGAGTGATCAGGTGCTCAAAATTATGTTCAAAAATAAAAAAAATTCAGAATGATGTGGAACCTAAATGACCGTGTAGTGTTCATCATCTTTAGTCTATTGCAACTCGTTTCATACGAAAAGGACACCGTATGCTCCTAGAAACATGATCTTCTCACTTTGTCAAATAGGTAAAAAAAGGCAAAGGAAATGACATGTCAAAGTCTTCAGCGAATGGGGAAGCGCCAAGTGGCAAGCTTCCCTTGGCCCCGAATTTCACATATCGCAGAAGGAAGAGGTCCGCGATTAAGGAAATCGACCCTAGCCACTACTAAGTTGTGATTTATGATATCACAATCATAAATCAGAAGTGGGTCAGTGATAAAGAATCAACCCCAGAGTGATGCCAGAGTGCAACACGATAAATCACAATTTCACATTGCATGGATCAAGTGCATTTATAGAAGCTACCCTAGCATGTTCAGGTTGTGATTGTGATATCGTATTCACATATCGCACAACTCAGCAGCCCGTTATGGATAACCACCCCTCCTTTGCCTGCTTGCGATTTGCGATTGAACTATCGACGCCGATAGTTTATGGCCACCATGTTAGGTCCCTATACTAGTAATGTAATCCCTTATTGTTATTAGAGAAAACCCCTTATTGTATTATTGTACCCATATAGTCCCCATTTTATTATTATTATGCCCCATAGAAGCCCACTATTGTTATTGTTGTGCCCCTACAATATTATCGTTATGTAGGCTCTGATAGTAGTGGGAGCCCTTAGACTCGTATATATAGAAATGAGGTCTTATCACTTATATCATCCAAGAATTGTTCATTTGTGTAATGTAAATGAGGTTGCCCCCTCAAACAGGGTAATTTTGAAGTCATTTATCTATATTTTCTATCTTTTTGTGAGTTGGTTTCATAACATTTCATATCAGAGCCTTAGTTTCTAGGGTTTCACTACTCCAAATAGATCATCGTGGAATTTTCACGATAACATTTTTCTACGATGTTTCAGACACTAAAAAAGAAAATCCATTTGAGTTGAAATCGTTCTGAACCTTGGGTCCAAATTTCAGATCTTGTCTTGCTACATTTTCGAAGATATGATCCGAGGAAGTTAGGGTTTTTGCAAGCTGCAGAACTCCATCTCAAAGAGGTCATCATGGAATTTTTGCTATAATTATCTTTCTACGAAGTTTAAGACTCTGAAATTAAAACCTGTTTGCATTAAAATCTTGATGAAGCTCGAGCCCGAATTTCAGATCTTGTTTGGCTATATTTTCGGAGATATGGTCCAAGACATTTATGGTTTTTACAAGCTCTTGAATTACATCTCAACCAGGTGACCTTGGGAAAATCTTCATAACTTTCTCTCTGAGCATGAGATTGAAATTTCGTAAGAATTTATAGAAAGGAGACAAAATGTAATTTTATGTATGTGATTTTCAGGTCTGAAGGGCGAAACAGGGACATGTGGCACTTTGTACAAGTTCAATCTACTGAAACAATATATAATATGGTCATAGTGGGAGATTGGGTATAACTCTTCCTTGGATAATTCAATCTTGATCAAACTTGTGTGGTTAGAAAGAAGACATAGAGGGCTACTGCACCACGTGATTTCTAAACTTGAATATCTGAAACTACATAGTTATGGTGATTTAAATATTGAGCTCTAAAACTAAAGAAAAATAATGAATCAAACCAAGATAATAGAAACACCTAGTAAGAAAAATGGGATGGATGATTTGAAGAATGTGATCGAATCTAAGATAAATAGATTTACATGTGCCATGGAAGCTAAAATTGATGGTATGGAAGAAGATTTGAAGAAAGGCATGGGTGATTTGAAGAAAGACATGGAAGGTTTGAAGGAAGGTGGGACAAAGTTTTTACAAGAAAGGTCTCCTAATGATGAAAAGGTAGTAGAGGAAACTCATGGTGAGAAAAAAATAAATGTTAATCATGATTTCATAGATTCTAACATTGGATTGAAGACCTTCCATATTCCAAAGATTGATATGAGGAAGTTTTATGGCAAGGATCCCGTAACATGGATACTATAGATGGAGAAATATTTTTATCTACATGATGTGCAACTATTACAAAAGGTATGCATTGCATCTTTATATTTAGAATTGAATCAATTTTTATGGTATAAAGGGATTTGCTCTCATAAAACACTTGTCACCGATCAATTTTCATAGAGGAAATGATAACACATTACGAGGATACAAAGAGCAACACATTCTTTAGTCAATTGATAAATATCAAACAAAAAGGTTCAATGGTAGAGCACATTGAGGACTTCCAAAAATTGAATATAAGGGTAAATGATATTCCAGAGAAGCAGAGGACTGATGTCTTCATAATGACTTTAAAGGATAACATTCAACATGAGGTTCATCTTTGGGAACCTGATTCATTAGGGAAGGCATTCAGGTTGACAAGAAAAATGGAAAGCAAAAATATCGCAACAAGGAAGCTTACTGCTCACAACTATAAATATTGAAGTGTTGTTTCTCCTAGCCTTTCACCACCTACAAGGTTGAAACCACAGAAATTGGAAGAAAAAAGAACAAAAGGGATTTGTTACAATTTTGATAGAAAATACACTAAAGGTCATAAGTGTGTTAAGAAGCAATTTATTTACATAGATGGGGAAGAGCAGTAAGAAAAGGAACAAGAAATGTCAAAAGAAGAGGATATACACGGGGAACCAATCCGAGAGAAAGAAGAAATGAATCTTACCATATA
Source organism: Pinus tabuliformis (assembly GCA_031772625.1). Lineage (NCBI taxonomy): Eukaryota > Viridiplantae > Streptophyta > Pinopsida > Pinales > Pinaceae > Pinus > Pinus tabuliformis. Next base: position 286,655,989 of record CM062820.1, on the reverse strand, counting down.
TTGTAATGCATTGATAGGAATTACTACTCCTCAAACTCTCAAGATAGAATGGCATATCAAGAAGAAAAAGATAATAGTGTCGATTGATTCGGGTAGTACCCATAATTTTAATCATTTTAATATAGACAAGGAATTGAATTGCTTCCTATATCCAACACCAGAGTTTCGAGTAATAGTTGCAAATGGACAAACCGTAAATATCTCTAGAAAGTGCCATAATATCATGCTATCCATGGGAGAATATGTCTTGAATAGTCCAATGCTTTCCGTTCCAATGGGTGGTGCCGACGTTGTACGAGGAGTCCAATCGCTACAATCTTTGGGTACGATAGATTTTAATTTTCAAGAACGTTTCTTGAAAAATTTTTTGGAAGGAAAGGAAGTTGAATTAAGGGGTATCGCAGGGAAATTGAGAAACATAATTAGCTCTAACATCATGATAAAGCTTCTAAATAAAGAACAATGGGGCGTATTTGCACAATTATGTTCTCGAGAGGTTCCCACATCGAACTCGTCTATTTCCTAATATCTCCAAAATGTTTTGGACAATCATTCCAAAGTATTTGAGACTGCCAAAGGCCTCCCACATATTTGTTGTTGGGTACCTATAATACTAGTGATTCCCCCATTACTATTGTAGTTGTATCCCTTATTAATATTGTTGTGCCCCTATTGTCCCCATATTGTTATTACTATGCCCCATAGAATCCCTCTATTGTTATTTTTGTGCCTTTATATTATTATTATTATTGTGACCCCTTAGACTCCTATATATAGAAAGGAGGTTTTGTCATTTGAATAATCCAAGAATTATTCATTTGTGTAATATAAAGGAGGTTGCCCCCTTGAAGAGGCTAAATTCTAAGGTGTTGATCTACCTTTTCTATCTATTTGTGAGTTGGTTTCATAACATTTGGTATCATAGCTTTGGATTCTAGGGTTTTGCTGCTCCAAATAGGTCATCATGGTATTTTCGCTATAACTTTTTTTCTGCAACGTTTAAGAAGTGAGAAAAAAACCCATTTGAGATGAAATCGCACTGAACCTCAGACCAGAATTTCAGAGCTTTTCATGTAATATTGGTGGAGATATCATCTGAGGAAGTTGGTCTTTTTGTAGACTCCTGAATTACATTCCAAATAGGTGACCTTGGAAAAATCGTCATAACTTTTGTTTTGAGCATCATATTGCAATTTCTTGTGTATAGTTTTTAGACCCGAAGGTAAAAACAGTGACACGTGGCACTTCATACAAGTTCGCTCTTTGGAAAAGGTATATAATCAGGTCATCTTGGGAGATTGTACATAAATCTTTCTTGTAGAATCTAAATTTGCTCAGACTAGTGGCATTGGAAAGAGGACATAGAGGGCTACTATAGGTCAAAATTTCAGAACTGGATGATACGAAATTACAGACATACATCAGAGTCAATATCGAGCTCCTACAAAGTGAAAAAAGGTGTGTATTTTTTTTTTTAATTTTGCATAATATTGGTTTGAAAAATTAGTTTAAAGGAATTCAAAGGGAATAGTGAAGAATTATTAACATTAATTAATACCCCGAAGAAAGAAAATGTAAACGCCTAGTAAGCAACTTGAAAGCTCTAGCATGACTCGTGAAGAAGAGGAAGAAATGCAACATGATATATCAAAATTACAAGACCAAGTACAACAAATTTCACTCTCACTAAAGGTAAATGAAGCCAATATGAATGACGTGGAAGGTAAGATGAATGGCATGGATGCTAAGATGGAAGGTAAGATGAATGGCATGGATGCTAAGATGGAAGCTAAGATGAATGGCATGGACGATAAGATGGAAGAATTGAAGATAAATTTGAATAAGTTGCTACAAGAAATGGTCACTAATGGTGAAAGGCTAGTAAAGGAAACTCATGATGAGAAAAAAAGAAATGTTAATCATGATTTCATAGACTCTAATGTTGGATTGAAGACCCACCATATTCCAAAAATCGATATGAGGAAGTTTGATGGCAAGGATCCTGCAACATGGATACTACAGATGGAGCAATTTTTTGATCTCCATAATGTGCAAAATACATAAGAGGTACGTATTGAAACTTTATATTTGGAACCATATCAGTTTGTATGGTATCTATGGCTTTACTCTCATAAAATAATTGTCACTTGGGCAATTTTTACGAAAGAATTGACAGCACATTATGAGGATACAAAAAGCAACACCTTTTTTAGCCAATTGATAAGTCTCAAACAAAAGGGTTCAATGATGGAGCACATTGAGGACTTCCAAAAATTGAACATAAGGGTAAAAGATATTCTAGAGGAGCATATGATTGATATGTTCATAGGGACTTTAAGGGATAATATCCAACATGATGTTCACCTTTGGGAACCTAATTCACTAAAATAAGGCATTCAGGTAGAAAAATGGAAAGCAAAATTATGGCAACCAGGAAGCCTACCACTCACAACTATAAGGATGGAAGTGTTGTTGCCCCTAGCCTTCCACAACCTATGAGGTTGACACCACAACAATTGGAAGGAAAAAGAGAAAAAGGGCTTTGTTACAATTACTATATCAAATACACTAAAGGTCATAAGTGTGCCAAGAAGAAATTATTCTACAAAAATTGTGAAGAGGAGGAAGAAAAGGAACAAGAAATGTCAAAATAAGAGGATATACTCCAAAAACGAATCCTAGATAAAGAAGAAATTAATCTTACCATGTCTTTTAATGCATTGGTTGGAATTACCACTCCTCAAACTATCAAGATAGAAGGACATATCAAGAAGAAAAAGGTAATAGTGTTGATTGATTCAGGAAGTACCCACAATTTTATTCATTGTAAGATAGCAAAAGAATTGAATTGCTTCCTATATCCAGCACCAGAGTGTCAAGTAATGGTTGCAAGTGGAGGAACCATAAATTGCTCTAGAAAGTGCAATAATATCAAGCTATCCATGGGAGAATATGCATTGAATAGCCCAATGATTTCCATTCCAATGGGAGGTGCTAATGTTGTACTAGCAATCCAAAGGCTACAATCCTTGGGTACAATAGCTTTTAATTTTCAAGAATTTTTCATGAAATGTTTTGTGGATGGAAAGGAAGTTGAATTAAGGGGTATTGTAGGGAAACCGGGAAAGATAGTTAGCTCTAACGGTATGACAAAGCTTCTAAAAAAGGAAAAACGAGGTGTAATTGCACAATTATGCTCGCTAGATATTTCCACATCGAAATCACCTGTTTCTCCAGATCTCTAAAAAGTCCTGGAAAATCATTCCAAGGTATTTGAGACTCCTAAAGGTCTCCCACCTATTCGTGATCAAGATAATGCTATTCATTTGATTCCATGAAGTGTTCCTCCAAACATCATGCCGTACAGATATCCTTATGCCTAAGAGAGTGAAATTGAACATATGGTTGCAAAAATGGTAGAGGCTGGTATAATGCAACCTAGTCAAAGTTCTTTCTCTGCTCCAGTATTATTGGTGAACAAGATGGTTGGATCATGGTGCATGTGTCTGAATTATAGGGAGCTCAACAAGCTCACTATTAAAGATAAATTTCCCATTCTCGTCATTGATGAATTATTGGATGAATTACATGGATCAATTTACTTCACCAAGTTGGACCTTCATTCAGGATATCATGAAATGGGAATGAAGATTGAAGACATTTCGAAAATAGCATTTAGAACTCACGAGGGTCATTATGATTTTTTGGTCATGCCTTTTGGCCTTACCAATGCACCTTCTACATTTCAAGGTTCGATGAATTCCATTTTCAAACTCTTCCTTAGAAAATTTGTGTTAGTATTTTTTGATGATATACTAATCTACATCAATCTTGGAAGGATCATGTTGAACATGTTTACAAAGTGCTACAACTATTGGAGGAGAAACAATTATATGCAAAAAGCTCCAAATGTTTCTTTGGAGTACAAGATGTGGAATATTTGGGTCATATTGTATCTCTTGAAGGTGTTAAAGTAGACCCCCGCAAAATTAAAGCCATTAAGGAATGGAAAATCCCCACATCCATAAAGCATCTGTGAGAATTTCTTGGGTTGACAGGGTATTATCGCAAGTTTGTTAAGAATTATGGGAGAATAGCAGCACCTCTAACAAAATTATTGAAGAAAGATGAATTTTCATGGACTCTAGAAGCAACAAAGGCCTTCGAACATCTTAAAGAGGCATTGTGCCAAGCACCAACTTAGCTACACTGGACTTCACTAAAACCTTTATTGTGGAATGTGATGCTTCAGGAAATGGAATTGGTGTTGTTTTAGTGCAAGATGAAAGATCCATTGCTTTCGAAAGTCGTCCAATCAAGGGAAAGTATTTACACAAAGATATTTATGCGAAGGAAATGTTGGCAATACTACCTGCACTTAAGAAATGGTGACCCTACCTAATGGGAAGACAATTCAAGGTAAAAACGGATCATGATAGCCCTAAATACTTTTTAGAAAAAAGGTTATCCTCTGAAGAGCAACAAAAATGGGTCACAAACATGTTTTATTATGACTTTGAAATCATCTACAAAAAGGGAAGGCAAAATGTTGTGGCAGATGCACTCTCAAGAAAGGATGACAATGTGGAAGCATTGTTGTGTGCCATTTCTATTATCCAACCAGATTGGATAAACGTAGCAAGGGAGGAATGGAAGAATGATGAAGAATTGGGGGCACTTATTCGAAAGTTACAACAAGATTCCAGTACATCTGATAAATTTAGCTGGAAAAATGATTCATTATGGTACCAAGATTGCTTATACCTCTGTAAGCATCCCTGACTCAAACAAAAGATTCTTATGGAATTTCACACTTCTCCCTTAGGAGGGCACTCAAGATTTTTAAAAACTTACCACAGGGCTAAGAAGGAATTTTTTTGGGTTGGCCTTAAATCATATATTCAAAAGTTTGTAGCAGAATTTTTGGTTTACCAACAAAATAAAGTGGAATAAATTAAGACCCCAGGTCTATTACAACCTTTATCCATTCCAAGCCAACGTTGGGAGGAGGTCCCAATGGATTTTATCATAGGTTTACCCAAGTCTGAAGGAAAGAGTGTCATCATGGTGGTAGTTGATAAACTTATCAAGCATGCACATTTTTGTGCATTATTACATCCATTTAAATTCAGTACAATTGATACTGCATTTATGGAAACAATTCAAAAGCTGCATGGAAACCCAAAGATTATTGTAAGTGACAAATATCCCATTTTCACTGGAAATTTTTGGAACAAATTATTTTCTTATCTTGGTACTTAGTTAGCTCATAGCTCATCTTATCATCCTCAATCTGATGGGCAAACTGAGATAGTAAAAAGATGTTTGGAAGGATATCTTCTTTTCTTTGTATCTGATAAACAGACACAATGGGTCAAATGGTTGCATTTGGCTAAATGGTGGTATAACACTTCCTTCCGTACTGTATCAAAAATGACCCCATTTATGGCACTTTATGGATATTATCCTCCATCCATCACATCATATTTAAGAGAAAATTCTAAGGTTCAAGTAGTGGAACATCACATCGACCATAAAAAACAAGTTCTCGAACTCTTAAAGGATAACCTCGTGTTGGCGCACAATAGAATGAAACAACAGGCATATCAACATCATAGCGAAAGAAGTTTTGACGAAGGTGACTGGGTATGCCTACGGCTACAACCATATAAACAAATGTCCCTCAAGCAAGCTAAGAAGGATAATAAATTATCACCAAAGTATTATGGTCTGTACAAGGTGTTGCAAAATATTGGTACTATGGCATACAAATTGGATCTTCCTGTAGCTTCTCGAGTACACCCAGTTTTCCATGTTTCATTTTTAAAGAAGGTTATAAGTGACAAGCTCCTAGTTCAAACAATATTGCTAGAACTTGACAAATAAGGAAAAATTATATTGGAACCAGAAGTAGTTATAGAAACAAGAACTTGACAGCTACGAATTCGATCAATTTCAGAGTATCTCATCAAGTGGAAGAACTTATCCGCTAAAGATTCCACATGGGAGGATCAGAATTTTATACGGAAGCATCCATAACTACTCAAGCATTGAGGACGACAATTTTTTGAAGGAGAGGGGCATGTTGGGTTCCTATAATACTAGTGATTCCCCCAGTACTATTGTAGTTGTATCCCTTATTAATATTGTTGTGCCCCTATTGTACCCATATTGTTATTACTGTGCCCCATAGAATCCCTCTATTGTTATTTTTGTGCCTTTATATTATTATTGTTAGGTCGGCTTGGTTATATTGTGACCCCTTAGACTGCTATATATAGAAAGGAGGTTTTGTCATTTGAATCATCCAAGAATTGTTCATTTGTGTAATATAAAGGAGGTTGCCCCCTGGAAGAGACTGAATTCTAAGGTATTGATCTATCTTTTCTATCTTTTTGTGAGCTGGTTTCATAACATTCATGATCATGATCATGTTATTCATTTGATTCTAGGAAGCGTTCCCCCAAACATCAGGCCTGATATATATCCATATGCCCAAAAGAGTGAAATTGAATGTATGGTTGCAGAAATGCTAGAGATTGCTATAATTCAACCTAGTCAAAGTTCTTTCTTTGCTCCTGTGGTATTGGTACACAAGAAGTATGGATCATGGAGCATGTGTCCGGATTATACGGATCTCAACAAGATCACTATTAAAGATAAATTTCCCATTCCTGTTATTGATGAATTATTGGATGAATTACATGGAGTAATTTACCTCACCTAGTTGGATCTTCGTTCAGGATATCATCAAATCAGAATGAATACGGAAGGCATTCCAAAACCATCATTTAGAACTCATGAGGGTCATTATGAATTTTTTGTCATGCATTTTGGCCTTATCAATCCACCTTCTACATTTAAAGTTTTGATGAATTATATTTTCAAACCATTCCTTAAAACATTTGTGTTAGTATTTTTTGATGATATACTAACCTACATAAAGTCTTAGAAGGATCATGTTCAACATGTTGATAGGGTGCTCAAACTATTGGAGGAGAAACAATTATATGTAAAACGCTCCAAATGTTTCTTTGGAGTAGAAGAGGTGGAATATTTGGGTACTCAGTTAGCTCATAGCTCATCTTATCATCCTCAATATCATGGAAAAGCTGAGATAGTTAACAAATGTTTGGAAAGATATATTTGTTGCTTTGTTTCTGATAAAGAGACGCAATGGGCCAAGTGGTTGCCTCTAGTTGAATGGTGGTATAAAATTCCTTCCATACTGTAGGAAAAATGACCCCATTTATGGCACTTTATGGATATCATCCACCATCCATCACATCATCTTTAAAATAATATTCTAACGTTCAAGTAGCGGAATATCACATCGAGCATCAAAAAAAAATTCTCAAAATCTTAAAGGGTAACCTCACTTTGGCGCAGAATAGAATGAAACAACGGGAAGATCAACATTGTAGTGAAAGAAGCTTTGATGTAAGTGACTCGGTATTTATATGACTACAACCATACAAACAAATGCCCCTCAGGCAAGCTAAGAAGGATAATAAATTATCACCAAAGTATTATGGTATGTACAAGGTGTTTCAAAATATTGGTACTATGGCATACAAATTGGAGCTTCCTGCATCTTCCCAAGCTGAAGTAGTTTTCTATGTTTCATGCTTAAAGAAGCTTATAGGTAAGAATATCCCAATTCAAACAAAATCGCTAGAACTTGAAGAGGAAGGAAAAATCATATTGGAACTGGAAATAGTCACAAAAACAGAAAATTGACAACTACAAAATCGATCAATTTTAGAGTATCTCGTCAAGTGGAAGAACTTACACACTCAAGATTCCACATGGGAGGATGAGAATTTTATACAGAAGCATCCAAAACTACTCAAGCATTGAGGACAACACTTTTGGAAACAGAGGGGCATGTTAGGTCACTATACTACTTGTGTAACCCCTTACTGTTATTAGTGAAACCCCATTATTGTATTATTGTGCCCATATAGTCCCCATGTTGTTATTATTATGCCCCATATAAGCCCACTATTGTTATTGTTGTGCCCCTACAATATTATTTTCATGTAGGCCTTGATTTTATTGGGACCCCTTAGACTCATATATATAGAAAGGAGGTCTTTTCATTTGTATCATCCAAGAATTGTTCATTTGTGTAATGTAGAGGAGGTTTCCTCCTCAAAGAGGTTGATTTTGAAGTCGTGGATCTATACTTTCTATGATTTTTGTGAGCTAGTTTCATAACACACCATGTGTCCTCCTAATGGTCGGCTAAAAATTTGGTTGGCAAGACAGGTCAGAGGCCAGGGTCGAACCTGTGACCTACCATACAACAGTGCCAAGGTTTATTGTTGAGCCTGCAGCTTGTGATTTAACAAACTATGGTCACATATTATATTTTAAATTATGTTGACCGTCAAGTTGGGGGGAGACCACCTGCATAACCATTATTCACCCTCCCATGTGGACACCTCATCCGTAGCCTGCAACGGTTATGTTGTCACCATGGTAACTGAACTGCCAACTGCCAGTCCAAACACCCATGTGACCACCTTATCTACAAGTCGTGACATTTGTTTTATAACCGCCGGGAGGGTTATGTGTGGAATTAGCCATCCTACAATTTCTCCCACTGTGTAGTGAAATATTTGCTGAGTTAGCACCTTTTGGGTGAAAATGGAGGATCATGCCAGATTTGGAGCAATTTGTGGAGTGAATAGTGTGATAACTAGGAGAGGTCATAACTTCTTCAGTTTTCAACCAAATTGGATGCAAAAATATGCTAGATAGCCATTTTTGAACATGTTGGACTCATTGGAGAAAGTTTCAGAAGCATTTAAGCACTATAAACACATATTTTTACACTTTTGAGCACAATAGAGAGGCCCAAGCCATTGGAAGTTAGAGCAAGGAGACGTAGCCCAAGAGGGGTGATCTCCTTTATAATGTTCCTATTCTAATGTGTTTTTGATGATGTCTTGTACATGTTTATGTTGCTGTTCAATATCCTATTTATGTTAAATTTCTCATAAAATTAACATAAAAAATCATCATTTCACTTGCAAAAATTCATGAATCCTTAAGCACAATGAAATCATTTTGTTTCTAATTTGAGGAGGATCTTAGCACAAAAATATAATATTCTAAAGAATATCATTGAGCAAAATCTTCCCCCCTATTTGATCTCCTAGGGTGAGGAATTGAGATGGAGGGCTCCTATGGTTGAGGGATATTAGGACAATAGTGTATCACCCCTATCTACTACCCATAGGGTCAAAGATGTTGCTTGCCTATATTGGTCTACACAGAGTATACCCAAATTGGCATCATACACATAAGCTGGGTTTGTTGGAATTAACACTCAAAATTTGGTAAACGGGTTGAGAGAGTGCTTGGAGGTGTGTTACCCAAGCTGATTATGATGCAAGTGTTCTACCACATGACTCCACAAGGTCATTGTTGGGGATATCAACAAGAAATATGATGTTTTTAATCCTTACCTCATATAGAAAGTGGTATCTCACCCATTGATTGCACAATGGGTTGATTGTGATCCTTTCTTGGTAAGTTGTATCTTTCTTATTACTCGATGAGATGACCTGGGGTGAGAGTGTCCCATTGGTATTTCCCCATTATCATAGACATGAGGTGAGAGAGTCCCATAGGATTGTTATGCAGAGTTTGTAATTGTAGTAAATATTATCTTCCCTAGACCTAGTAGACTTGTCTAGAACAAGAGAAAGCAAAGAATATAGAGTTTCCCTTAGAAATTAAAGAATGGAAAGAGGCCTCCTTGGAATCTGTTGCAAGCTTTACTTTCCTCCTTGTTTGTAAGCATCAATCATAGCTTCAAATTATATAAATAGAACCTTCACATTCAACCAGAACAAGCCAAAGATCTACAACATCTACTTAGAATAATTCAATTACTCTCTTAAATGAATCAGCAAATTATTGAAATACATGAATGTAAATGTAACACAACACATATAAGAAAAAAGGGTACTCTTTGTATTAATAGAAATAGGAGAGAGATTACAACCAATAATAGTAGTTGATGTTGTAGATATCTCCCCAGGTTGACTTGTCCTTCCTTGTCATAAAGCACACCTCAATGTCACCCTAACGCCTGAATATGATGACTCTCTTAGATTTGAGGCAATAGCATGAGGGCATGACCAGCCTCCAAAATTCAACCCTGATGCTATAGATGGAAGTAAATTTATATGAGATTGTCATGGTTTAGGAATTTTTATCAATTTACGAATCCATGCTTGAGATCCATTTAAGAGAGGAAGATGAGCTCAAGGGGTAAGAGGTGAAATATCCAAGGGAGGATTAAATAGGACTTGAGCTTCTTCTCCAAGGTAAATTTTCAAAACAACCCTCGCAAGCTTTTGGAAGAGAAATCTTCAGAAATATTTTTAATTTTCCTGAATTTGTAGAATCAACGCACCGCCAACAGGGAGCAAGTTATTGATGACCAGCGCTGGTCCAAAAATGAGTAAGAAATGTTGAACAGAGGTATCTAAAGGGGTAGGGATCACTGGGGATTAAAAGATCTGTTTTTAGTAGTTAGACCCAGAAACTCAGTGATTTGAAAAGGTCATTCTTAGGCTTTATCTAGGGATGATGACAACATGTTCAATGATGTGGATTGATTTGGTTTGTAGGCCTATTGATAATATGTGATAAAATGGCCTAGAACAATACCTTCCTCATTTTCATTAGATTATGGGTTCAGATGTGCTCCCTGATCAGGTTCTAGGTTGGGTAGGGCTCCTTGATGATACACTCTTTGATGTTTCCTAGGTTTTAGCATTAAGTTCCCCACTTGTGATGATTTTGAATGGTAGCAGTGGCTCTCTTGATGAATAGAGGGTCGTAGCTTGGAATCTCCTCTGATGTCCAATTAAACTTCTTTTAGATTTGATAATTTTTAGCATATGAGTGTATATAATCAAGAGATAGGAAAGGAAAAGTAGAGATGACTTCAGACGAACAATGACAAAATTTGATGACGTGATGCTTGAGATAGGACATGATTATTTCAATTACTATGCAATGTAGTTGGAATTTCTCCCTTTCTAAGAGGGAGTGCTAATTTGGTAAGTCAATGACAAAATATAATCATGGTACTGGATTTATTTTTTTGAGAGGACCAATTTTGACTATTAAAGCTCTTAATTTGGACAAGGGAAGGTGTATTTCTAAACTAAAGCCCACATATGCTCAAAAGGACACGTCAGCCAAAAAGAGAAATTGGACACCCATGGATGGATATAAATACAACTCAAGTGACCCTCATTTAGACATCATTATCATGATTCTTTGGTTTGGATTGCACAAGTCTGAGATGCTTCGTGAAAGTTCACTCGCACAGGTCCAAGATTGCAAGGTCTAAAGCTCATACATGTGTTTAGGGTTTTGGTTTCTCGCAACAGGCATGCTTCCAGAAAATTTTAGTCGCAACGGAGGCATGTAGTCTCATGCGTACAATTGGAGGGTTTTATCTGCACATGCATCACTCTCTGCATGCAGTTGGGAGCTAGGGTTTGAGTTTTACAATTGACTGCATATTTCGTTACTTGATCGTAAAGTTCGGTAGTTGACTATAACCAATGACAGATGATCACAAGCTTCTAAAGTATGGTTTTCATTATTAGATTGGGTTCATCTCATGGATTTTGTTTAATTGAGTTTGTTGGATAGAATTATGGCAAAAGATATGGATCATTTTACTCTCTTTTGTTGAATCATTCAATGACAATCCAATAAGAAGAAGAATTTGAAATGGTTTTCCCCATAGTTGGTTTTTCCCTTGTCTCTGACCTATCCTGGTGTCTCTATGTGTGAATTATTTTCTTATATTATTCCTTTATGTTTCACTGCATTCATAATGATGCTGTTCTTTCTATATAATTACATATGTTGCTGAATAATGTTGTAAAAATGAATAATGATATGATGCTTTGGGATGAACTTAATATGAAAATGAAGAAATTCAATTATCTAAAGCAAAGAACAATATAGCCTTAAGAAAACATAACATCTTAGTTTGTGGGTGTTGGCACCCTAGAAGATTTTTTGTATGGTATTAGTGTCGAGATTTTCAAATCATGTTTTTGGTTGACCCATCAATTATGCATATTGGGATTACTTCCCTTTTGCAAATTCATGTTATCTACTAGTCTAGAATATTGGGTGTTTGCTAGTTTCAATGTTATCTGTTTATGTTTGCTTTCATACTATGTTATATGGTTACCTCCTCCATTTGATATCTTCTCTAGGTCATGTTTCTGGGATGGTTTTAGTCTAGGGGTTGTAAGCTTCTACTCTTGGTATTGTTTTCCTATTTAGCTTATAATGGTTGCATCTATTTTGTTGTAGTCACCAATTACCTTAACATGTTTTCATGCCTTAACTTAGTTCTGGGTGTTGAGGGGATGATTTTGTCCTTTTTTGTGCTGCTAGTCCCATTACTATGTCTAATCCTGGTGTGTTTGATTTTGGTGTCACACCATTTCTCGGTGGTCAATTATTCAATGCTACCATGCCCCCTTGCTAAAGATAGAGCAACCATAGGGTTGGTTCTAGCATGACTCATTTACAGCCCCGAAAAATTTTCATTTAGGAGTCGGTGGCTTCATCCTTTGGCTCTGTTCCTCCATAATTGCAGAAGGAAATTCATCATATGGAATCTCAAGAATTTGGTGAATGACCCTATATTTAGGATTCTGAAATTGGAGATCAATGACTTCAATGGCTCCGAGTTTTAGGAAGGTATAGGAAACAAAGCTTATATTTTCTTCACTCATTTCAGATCCACCATCAATTGGGTACCCTGTTCCAAATTCTCTTAAGAGATAAAAATATGCATAACTATGAAGTTTTCATTTTCCAAGAGGATATCAAATGAATTCTTCATTATATTTTGTATTGCTTGGATCATATAAATCCTAGGCTGGTTAGGGTGGACAGTTATGTGGCTTCTAATTCTGCATCAGAATATGCGCCTGCTCACCTTGGTGGTACCATGGTTCCTTTAGTTTACAATCCTCATAAACTTACAATTATATCTTCTGACTAAATTTGTAATATGTCATTGGAAATTTTGTCTTACTCCAATAGTTCACATTGTTAATGGGCTTTGTGTTTTTTTCATGGTTTCCTATTGCTATAAAGTGACATGCTTTTTTGATAATGGTTGCAAGGTTATTTGTTCGTCTTTTCTGGCATGTGAAGTTGTATTCAGGATTCAAAGAAATTTTGACTTACACTTATGTGTGGAAGGAAATAAAATCATAAATTCTATATTGTTTCTTGGTGGTTGGCTTATGATGATCCTATCTCTATCTATATTTTATATATTGGTATCATTTTGGTCCATGTTGTTAATGTATTACTGGGTCAATGGTTTTGACAGTGCTAAGGTGTCTTATGTTGCCTATGTCTACATAAACACAAGGGTGTTGTTAATGTATAACTGGGTTAATGGTTTTGAAAGTTCTGAGGGGCTGATGGTGCCTATGTTATGTGTTTGACCTAAAATTCTACGAGATGTATATGTAATAATTTTTATATTAATATAAATTCTTCATATTAGTTAACAAAAAAAAGAACAGATAAACCTTCTATTCTCTTCCACATCAACCCCGCCAAAACACACAGTATTCCAGACCAGAAAATCATTCCAAACCAGAAAATCATTCCAAACCAGAAAATCATTCCAAACCAGAAAATCACCTAAGTAATACCCCTTCCCCAACTTTGGGGGTATGCTAGTTATTATTTAAAAAAAAATACAAAACATTATATATCTATGTCTGTGTGTGTGTGTTGGAATAAGGTATACATTTGACATGAACTCTCAACCATCAAGTAAATTTTTCATAACATGTTTCTTTCTAAAATTTCTCTTCATGTGATGCTTGATATTTACTTTTTTCCATCATTTCAATAGTATATGTTAGATGAATTTTTGTTTTATTTTTGTTAATTTTTATTTATGTGTTTCATTTTTGTTTGGAAGTGTTACCAAACATGTCTATCACAACCCTTAAAAAGAACATGAGTACATCTTTAGTGAAGTTAGAATATAACTTATAATTTTACTTCACCACAAATTGGCGACTCCACTGGGGAACCCAATCCTTTTGTTTATCTTGGATTTCATGATTTTCTGTGAACCTTCCTAGTTTCATGTTTTCCCTTTGGTTCTATTTCTTCTCTCTTGTTTATTGGTCTGAGTCTAAAATTCATAATAGCAGATTTGGTCCCTGTTTTCAATTTTTTTTTTCTCTTTTTTCCTTATCTACCTCGATCAACGTGCTTAATCCGCTGACAATCGTGCCAACCAGCGTGAATTGCTGAGAAACAGTTGCACCGACCGACCTCTAGCACTTGTTGACAGTTAGGCAGTCGCGTCGATGCCTGTAAGTGAAGATTAGGGCTTGACCCTAATCTTTGCCAGTGTGTTCTGCTCTTGTGGTTTTGACCCCGTAGGCATTTTTGACCATTTTCTCCCTCATTAGAAAGATAATTTTCATTTGGTTTTGTTTGCTTGTTGGCTTCTCATCTTTATACTTGATTAATTGAGTCATTGAGTGGCCAGTGACACTAAGTCATCTAGTTGGTCATCCATTCAGCAGTTTGAGAACCCACTAAGTCGGGTTATAGGTGTGTTTACTCTTTGGATTTTGTTCTTGTTCGTTTTTATGACTTTGACCTCTTCTTGCACAAGTTTGAAAAAGTTTCGTTTACTTTCCTAAACGTTTACTTTTCGGCATAGATTACATTGTTGGTCTTTTGTTTGGTAAAGTTGGTGTTTCATTGATCTAAACGAACTTCTATTTTCATGTTTTCATCTGCTTGAAGAGCATATTGTCTCAAGAAATTTTTCACTAAAAGATTGTATGCGAAGATTGTTTCATTGTTTTATGAAAAGGAATCAAATTCTATCTTGTTGCATCATTATGTTACGATAATTTGCATCTTTTTAAAAAAATAGAATTGCATCAGCATTTGAAAGAGGAAGAGAATTTTTGTTTTTGAAAGGACTAATAGATAAGTGCTTGTCAGGAAATTAGGAATTGGATTGCATTTTCATTAGTTTATTTTTTGAAAAATTAAGGTAGTGAAAGATCATTTCGTTTTCAGTTGCTTGATTGTCTGCATTTGATTGAGTAGTTTCTACCCTCTCTAGTGTAGGCATTTCATTGAATTGAAAGGGTCTAGTCTCATTTAGTTGCATTTGAGATTTTTCAAGTAGGATCACTAAGACCTGAAAACTGATAATTAACTCAAGATCAACTTTGAAATGAATTCAATTAGCCTAAGGTGCATTTGACACTGACGATCATATCTAGAAGGTCTAGGCTAGAAACGTGTTCCTATGTCTTTAAACCTAGAAGCTATCGTTAGCTTCGGCATTAGACAATGCTAGTATGGATTTGTGGTCACCATACGATCGAGTATATAACAAGAGACCCCACTAGGATGCAATCCTTTTAGCCTTACGAATTCAAGTCGGCTGCCTTGCAAACATGATACACCGAACACAACATTTGGGGAGATTGCCTACTCGTAATTCTTGGTTCGTCAGGAGGTATTCTGCCATTCATGGTTGCTTGGTAATCCTATTTACCTTGATCATCCAGAGCAGTCATTCAATATTTTTGACTCATTAAACATAAAAGATCATTCGAGAACTTGTCCTTTCGAGCTTGCTTCCAATCGAAAGTGATAGAGTCATCTTTGTTTCTTTCTCAACTCTTAAAAAATGAAAAAGCATCAATCTTTTATGCCTCTTAATAATTGATTGCCCACGATCCAAAACATCGTGTTAGTATTTTTGACCAAATCATGAGTTTCCTTAAAAGAACATTTGAGAGCCTTGAAGTTATTTTTTCTATCAACTAAGACAAGGTCATCGTGGCTGAACCATGTGGTTCAGCCAATTCCTCTTCCTCTCCTCCATCCGAAAGATTGTCTCAGGAGCCATTTCCTGAGTTACCAGAGTCACTCGAGGACCAAAATTTTGAACTCGTAATTATTTTTAGTGTTCAAAAATCATCTCCTCCTATGGCTACTTTCGATACTAGGTCATCCAATGATCTTGGCCCTGAATCTCCAGAAAATCTCGTTCAAACTCCAGAGAACTCACCGACCACTGACAACTAGCTTTGACTAGTTATCTACCCTCTGAACCCTTTATTTCACCCTCTTGTGATATCACTGCAGTGTCCTTACAGTTTGTACATCCAGCCGGGTGTTGCTTTGGAACTATCCCCTCATACTTGTTCAGCCATTCATCGTCGTTTGTTTTCAGACATGGAACCTGAAGGCAATGCTCTAGTCACATCTTCGGAAGATTCCAAAGTTTCTACTCCACACACTGTTGAGGGGGAAGAATTGCAATTGTATTTTCCTCTCAAGGGTTTCCCTTTTTCGGAAGGTATTCCCACCAGTTTTCCACCCAACTACATGTCTTTAAGGCACTTAGTTTTAGGCTCACCTAGTGTCTCATCACTTTACCATAACCCTGTATGGGAGTCAGGCATCAGACCTACATTAGGTCAGTTTGTTATGAACACAACTTCCCAACAGGCTATTATTTTAGTCTCGGTGCAACCCACCATTCCGAACACTCTTGTATCATCGATCCCAGTTACACGTTAGACACAACCATCAATTTCAAATATTATCTTTGTCAGTTCCTTTGTCCTACTAGTCAATGGCTAGAGTGTGCCATTGCCTGGGGGACAGAACCTGAATGTTTCTATGGTGTCAGTTGCCACTAATGTGAGCGGATCACAAGCTCACATGCTTGGTATAAACCAACCTTTTTCTGGTATTATTTATAACCCTACTAATCTTACTGGATCAAGCAATGTCTAGTACCAAAAGGTTCACAATCTCATTGGTCCATCTGGATCGAGCAATGTTCAATATCAATAGCCTTATGGGGCTCAGATCCAATACCAAAATCCTTACGTTCCATATGGTTCTCAAGGATTGGTTAATCAACCTTGCACCCTCTAATTTGGGCAGCACATCCAGCCTGGCTACGGCCAAATTCAGTTCGGTAGTTTCCTGGACACTGTTCAAGTACCCTTGCAACAGTAAGGACAACCTCTACAACAACAAGGGAAACCTTTGTTACCACCAGCGAAACCTTTGTTGCAGCGAGGGCTCTCCATGCAACAGTAAGGGCAGATGATCCCGCAACAAGGTCAACTGCAACAACCATAAGGTCAAATCTTGCAACACTTGCAACAGGCCACACAACAACAGATGCAATATGCATCGCACATCGCTCAACCCATGTCCTCGCAGGGCCAACTTTTGTAGACCCTGGGACAAATTTTGCAACCGCAAGGTCAACCCTTGCAACAATAAAACCAATCAAGGTAGTAACAACCCTTGTATACATATCAACAAGGTCAACCCTTGCAGGGGCAGGGCGAAGGTCAAGTCCTGCAACAACAGGACCAAAATCCTCATGTTCTAGGCCAACAAGTTCAGAATCCTATCGGTCAAGGGCACCAGGTAAAAAATACCTATGTCCAAGGGCAGCAAGTGTATCTACCTTATGCCCAAGGACTGCAGGTCCAGAATCCTCTTGTTCAGGGACAACAGCCTCATCAGCCATATGTTCAAGGACAACAGGTTCCATATCCATATGTCCAAGGTCAACAGGCTCAACATCCCTTGAACTCGTACGTTGCCTATGAGGAACCTATGCCTAGATAGTTTCAAGGTATTCAAGGTAAAAATCCTCCCTACGGTCAAGGTAATCCGCAATGGGGGTAGCCTTAGCTGCCATATGGCTAAACTCCCCCATTGTGGGGCCAAAATCCTTACTAACAAGGATGGGCTCCTCTGTATGGGCCCTCTTATCGACCTCCCATGCCTTTTAACACTCAATTACCTTTCTTGGCTACACCCAAATTTCTAGATGTATTGTGTCTTATGAATGATCTGATCCTTAATTCACCCTACTGGCCTCCGGTGTCATCCAAATACCAAGTGATTTCCAAAAGTTCAATGGAAAAGCTAAAAAAGATCCTTAGGGCCATGTGATGACATATCAGCTTTGGTGCTTGTGGAACTTGTACGTAGATGATTCCATTCATCTCTGTATTTTCCAATGAACCCTTACGGGTGTTGTAGTGAAATGGTACATTGAGTTACCTCGAAGTACTTACCATGACTTTAACTCGTTAGCCATGGCTTTCCTCACACATTTTTAGCTACCGATTTGCTATGAAACTTGCACCTATTTTCTCACATCGCTTAAGCAAGATACTAAAACACACATCTCTGATCACATCCATGAATGGAGACGTAGACGTCGCTTGGTAAAATTCAAGATTGTTGATTAGTTGCTCACTGAATGGTTTACCAAAACATTCTTAGCTCCAATTTCTCGTGATATGGCTATGGGTGGATGCATCACTAAAGATTAGGCCATCGCTCGTGCCCAGTGCTTGGATATAGTTTACTCTCAGTCTGGAAATTTATACAAGTTATTACCCAATGCTCCGCGGCCATCCTTCGATCCCACAGCATCAACGTCACCAACGTTTCCTCCCGTTGATGGATTTATTAGTTCGGTATCCTAGACCCCTAGTAAAACTTCTTCGAAATAGAAATCGGTCTAGAATGTTGCCCCTAATAGTTCATCCTAGAATCCACTTGGCCCTGATAAAGACTCAGAGGTCCATGCTATCCACTCTACCGCAGCGATCAAATCCTCAAAAGGATAAAGGAAAGGCAAAGGCAAAGCTAAAGTCGATGCCCTGAAATAAGGTCCTCCCAAATCATGTGTTGGCGAATATTTGCAACAGAAACCTAAGTATCCCTGCCTCATTTGCAAGGAAGATCACTACGCTAAGGATTGTCCTCAATGATCCGTAGTTAGTCGCCTGCTCAAAGGGACCCTTGCTGCCCTCAAAGAGTTATTTCCTTGTCATCAAACCAAAATGGTACACCAACCTTGATCTGCTTCCTCTGGATCTCATGTGTTCATGATGAGCAAGCCTATTAATGTGGCTACCCAATCTAAAGACTATGAAACTCCAGCTCTGGCATTTGGGAAAGAGAAAGAAGTTGCACCTTCTTCTTCTACCCTAAGTTCTAGCCCTCTGCAAATTGAGCACCCTAACCCTGATTCCACTATGTAGCCACCGTCTCAAGGTGCACTACGGAAATCCCTATATTATCCCAATGCTCAGCACTATAATATTGTTGAGTATTTGGCTCAAGCACCGTCAGCCATGTCAGCCCTCGAGGTACTCCAAAGCTACCCATCGCAACAGAAATCTTTTTGGTCAGCTATCGAGGGCATTGATCCCATCGATTCCAAATTGATATGTTTTGATATGGAGAAACATGTTCCACAACTCCCTCATCAGATTGCGTTTCTTATTTTGGTAATCATTAATGAGAAGACCATCCACTGCATTGTCATCGGTGAAGGTGCTTCCACCTGCATCATGTCAACTGCATGTTGGAAGGCTATTGGTTGCCTTGTACTGTACGAATCTCCGAGCACTTTGGAAGCTTTCAATGGGCATGATTCATGACCCTTCGGTGTCTTACCTAACCTTGCCATCACCCTAGAAGGCAAGACACTGTAAGTAGAAGTAAAAATTATTGACGCCAATATCAATTATAATCTTCTACTCGGCTAAGGTTGGACTCATGCCATGCATTCCTTGGCCTCCTCTTTGTTTCATGTTATTCGCTTTCCCCATCAAGGGAAAATTGTCACCATCGACTAGTTCTCTTTCTTTGCCTCTTCCTCCTTGGATGGAAATGTTCCATACATTAAGCACTTTGGTGCTCCCTATGATAGTGTGGGGGTAGGTCTCTTCAAAGCTTCTACCTTAATGGGATTTTTTCCACTCCCACCTCCTCATGTTGCCTCTGTCAATATGATCTCGGTCAAATCTGATCCCTAGGTCATACCTGCACCAGATCTTGTTGATACTTTGGGCGAGGTTATGCTGCTTAGTCCCACCGAAGTCAATTATGTGGAAATTGTTTAGGCTTTGAACTCTGCATCCTTTGACTCTCATATGTCGAAGACCTCTCTCGATACGTACTCTTAATCCTCTTGGCTTGGTACTTTGGAATCATTTGATCCCCTAGCCAAGACCTTCCTTACTGATGAAGGTATCATGGCAGTCATGTCTCTTGAGGAATAACCATGGATCAATACTCATCAGTGCTCCTCATTCCTTCCTCGCCTATTGGTCATGTCAACTGCTTTCGAAGAGTCCTCTTCTCCATTTCCGCCATTGACTATTACTCATGAAGTATGGTCAGAAGGAAACTTGGGTAATATTACCCAAACAATACTGATTGACATTTCTATCAAACGCAGTATCATTGAACATGTTCATATAGGTGTATCTTGTTCTCCAGATGAGATCAAGACATATACTCATCTATTTCAGGAATTTCATGATTTGTTTGCATGGTCTTATGAAGAAATTCCGAGAATTGATTCTATCATTGTGGTGCACGAAATACCAATGTATCTGCACATAAAGCTCGTTCGTTAATGGCTTGACCTAGTGCACCCTAGGAAGGTCACTGCTATTAAGGGTAAAGTTTAAAAGTTTCCCAAGGATGGGTTCATTTATCCCATCCCCCTTACAGACTGGGTGTCCAATATTGTCCGAGTGACTAAAAAAGAAGGCACTATCCACGTCTGTATGGATTATCGAGATCTCAATCATGTCTGTCCTAAAGACAACTATCCTACTCCCTTCATTGATCAAATCATTTATGAATGTGTCAGTAAAGTTGAAGCTATGAACAATGTTTTGGTAACAACTCTTCAATGTACTATTGGGATGCACAAGTCAAATTGGCATCTCATGCTCTTTTCAGCTCTATGGGCCTATCGAACCTCAACCAAAGATGCAACTAGTTTCACACCATTCCAGTTGGTCTATGGTTTGGAAGCAACATTTTTGATCAAATGCGAGATTCCTTCACTCAAGTTAGCTATTGAACTCATCCCCACAACATCACCTCAAGAGGAATGCCTCTTATATCTAGAACGACTGGATGAGGCTCGGTATCTCACTGCCTTGGTCATCAAATCACAAAATAAATGGGTCAAATCCCATTTCGATCAGTCAGTCTCCCCTCGCACTTTCTCTTAGGGTGATTAGGTCTTATTATACAACCAAGGTAATGATAAGTTGGGGGAAGGCAAGTTCGAACCTATGTGGTATAGGCCCTATATCGTGAAACACATTTTGCAAAAAGGAGCCTATGAGCTTATTGATTATGAAGGAAATCCGCTCAATAAGCCCCAAAACAGGCTTTACCTCAAAAAGTACTATGCCTAGGTCATCTTGCATGATTACTTGTGCACATTAGTTTGTGATTCATTGTGTGATCGTTATCAAACATATTTCCTATTTACTATGCTTTTCTTGCTTTGCAGATGTCTGTAAATCCTCATGTTAGTTTCATTGATGGCGCTTGTCATAGTACCCAAAACCTATCATCCACAACATGGGCTATCTATGACCCCAACAATGAGTTGATTGACCTTCAAGGTATCTGCCTAGGTCACATAACCACCAACATTGCTGAATACAGTGCGGTCATGGAACTGTTGTCAAAAGCCATCGCTCTGGGCATTAGAGAATTGATTGTCAACCTGGATTCACAGCTTGTCGTCCTTCAAATCAACATAAAATATTCCATCAGGAACCCTCAAATATTGAGAATGTATCTCTGTATCCGTCTATTAGAAAGACATTTTCATTATATCACATATCATCATATTCCTAAATGCATGAATACATTGACAGATGCATTAGCTAATTATGTGTTGAATAAACATTTGCGAAACATGTAAAAAACAAAACAAACCATTTTTACCATAATAGATAGGAAAATACAACACACACACACACACACACACACACACACACACATATATATATATGGTGAGAATGTTTGATACATCAGAACCCCAAAAAATAATATGTGTGTGTAAACTAACATCGGTGGCTAGGAGGTCTCATACATCTATGGCACACAGGCCTCAAAAATATGTGAGTGTTGGACCTAGGGACTAATCCGCATGGTGGTCATGATAGCACGAGATAGTTCGTGCAACATGACTCAACAATTGGGAGATATGATCTGAGACTTCCACCTTGTGTCTCTCGTACCGACGAGGCATGTCTCCTATCTGAGCATACTCCAAGATACCATGAGTTAACCCCTCAAGGTTCCTCGCGATCTCCTCCTCATTGTTGCTCCCTTCCTGATAAGGGGCTACATCATCGATAGGGTGTGAGACTCAACTGGCTATCGGGGACATCCCGCCTGGCCACTCTGGTCCAACATCTACCTAGACGAGAAATTTTTTATAAGAACATATATACCAAAAACAATTAAAAAATATCAAAATTAAAAATTTGGTTTTTTACCTTCATCATCGAAGTCCTCTCCATCTAGTAAGGGCATGTCTAGATCTCCATGGAAATTTGTCTAGATCTCCATGGAAATTTGTGTCATTGTATGGCAAGTCCCCCACGACGATCTTCTGTCATCGTAACCATGAAAGGAATGCAGGTTGGTATGACATATGCTAACCCCCAGTGATCTTGGGCATCAAATGACTCTAATGGGCCAATCGGGGATCTTGTGGCATAGGAGTATCCACCTCAGTCAGCTGATACTAGAACAATGGTACTCATTCCAGGAATAAGCTCACGAGTACAAGTTCGAAGAAAAATTGCTTCAGATTCCCCGCCTTAGCTTTGGACAATTGGCGCTTGATGTTCATCTTCATGGCCTCTACCCAGTTGAAGATTCTAGGAGTTATGCAGTCAATAGCATAAAGGAACTTCGACTTGTTAGTCTCATGTTCTGCCTGGGACCCTGCCACTCTATTGATAGTGAACAAAAGCACCCTTAGTGTCAAATCCTGCATAATAGAAATATCTATCTTCCCACTCTTGGATTTCAGGGCCTCAGGGCAGTGCTCGGCAAGCAAGGAAGATATGCTTGCCTCGATCGGCTGTGGCCCATACAAGTTCATTGGCTCACCTTTGCGATACAGTCTATTGATGAAGTAAATATCTGAAGTTTCACTCCAACTCCTCGTCGCCAATGACAAAAATCTCATGTTTAATGTCCCAAAGTCTTATAAGGTATCAAAGCAACTCGGGTTGGACCCGCAACCCTTGCGTGCAGAAGAATTTGAGGAGCCCCCAAGCCCTCAAAGCCTCCAGGCAATTTGGATCATTCATTGCCTAGGTGTCAACATCTTCATGTTCCCGTTCCTTCCAATCCACCATTTTCGGCATTTATCTCCTGCAAAAGCCATTAATTTGAGTCAATAATCATCCTTGGAACGTAAAATTCAAGTTTAAATGATCATTTTTTTAGAACATAGGGTTTTTCCCTATCCACGGTGTTGGAGCACCTATTTTAAAGATAGTTCCATTGATTGGTGCAGATGGCTTTGTTAATCACCCTTTGCTGGTGCAATTCCATGCCCGAGAATCGTGACAACTGAGGGCAAAAAGATTTTCAAAAACCCCCCTAAAAATCCAAAAAAATGGTGAAAAGCATAAATAAATAGCATGGAAATGGAGCTTAGGGCTTCGACTGTTACTTGGAACTAGGGGCTCGTCAATTGACCTCCTGGATCTCTGACAATCTACTCCAGAACAATTAGGGAAAAAGTGGGTAAAAATTCTTTACAGCAAAGGTAAAATGGTAAATGGTAAAGGTATATTTACTTTTCCCATTTTTATTCATTTTTTATGAAAATGTCATGTTTTGTAAAAATTTTGACCTATTTTTTCTCAAGGACTCGATAATACATTTTTCCTTATTTGTGCAGTGATAAGTGATGGATGTTTGACGATGATGATGAGTCACGTTTCAACTCTTTTCTCGATTCGTTAAACTTATATGAAAATATTGCCAAGTATTTTTTAACTTTTCGACTTGTTAAAGAAAATAAAAATGGGGGGTCTAATTTCAACTCTTTTTCGACCCTTTAAAAGTGAAAATATAGCTGATCCCTTGTCATTTTCAACTTGTTAATGGATGCAAAATGTCGTGCGCCTAGTATAAGTTTACCCCTTTTTTGGGTTGGGAGGCACTAGTTACGAGAAAGGTACTCCTTGGATGAAATGGACAAGTGGTTCTCTCAAGTATCGTTTTCTACCTATTTGGGCTCAAGAGACAGAAACGTATGAAAAGGGACCATGTGGAGTTTTCTTTTACGTGTCTTTTTCAAAATCTCTAAACATGAAAAAGATATCGAGTTACACCTTTGTTAGACTCATTAAACTATTAAACGACATCGGATTCATCACCATGACAAATGTGAGCTTCTCCTTCCTGGGGCTCGTTAAACTTATTAAGTTAGATTCATCTGAAGGATGAACTTACAGTGCAAGAATATGCTATCCCCTTCAAGGTTGTCATTAAAAAATAATTGGGGTACCTGCCAGAAATGGTGGGGGGAAATTTGTAAATCTATCAGTCATGTCATCAGCCCACTCTTGAACATCACACTCCTTGATTTGTGTCGGGTTGGGACATCCTCCTTTGCATCGCTGACCTTCCTGGGTTTGGGTAGTTCATTTTTGCCTTCCATTCGATCTTTGCCATGTCATCATGAACACTGATCCCATGGATCAAAAAGCTTTCAAAGATTCTGGCAGTGTCCCGATATGTTCAAGAATTGTCCTTTTGCAGTTACACTTACCCCTAACTCTGTGTATCATCAAAAATCATTTTGCATCCTCTCGTCTTGGGTCGATGATGTGGAATTTGTTATGGCCCTCCTCTAACACGTTCGCTTTCCATCGACTTCAACTCATTATTGGGGATGTTGATCGAGAGACTCCCTTCCAGTACCTTATAGTTTGCATGCCCTAATGGCAAGTTCTTCGCACTCAACGACAAGTTCACATCATTGGATTTCGATCGAGTGATTTCACAGGTGTTCGACTTCAATTCCTATATTCACATTTTCTGAATTGTGCTGATAGAACCTTGAGGGTCCATTGTCATTATTGGTGGTCTCTCTCGTGCTTGTTAACAATTCACATCATTGACTAGTAATCAAGCAACTTTCTAGCATGTTTGATGTCAGTACATCCATTTGCATGCTAAGATTTGTACTTTGACCGGGTCATGTTGGAGCGCAAGACCCTATACTCAAGTCACAAAAGTCCAGGTTGTGAAGTGGTGTGAAATGGTTATGATGATATGCATGTCTCTTTGAGATGGCTGGCTGCAACTAGACCATGAGTTATCATATGTGATCCTTCTCATTATTAGATGGTTGCGACCATACCGCGGTTTCGTTATGATCCTCTTTGACGGATGGCTGCGCCCATACCTGGATCCATTTACATGATCATTCTCTGGATGGCTATGTCCATGGCACGATTCATGTATCATTTGACAGAGATGTCAGTTTATGTATATGTATCTGTACTTTCTTGTAGGTTTTCTGATGGCAGACTGGTTCCCTACATTGATTTATAAATCATTTCATCCCTCACTCCAATTCGGCCTTCATGCTTTAGGGGGCATCTATTACACATCATTTTTTCACTGCCCCTATACTCCCCATTCCTTGATCTTGGAGGACCTCTACAGTGAACCCCGCAAGCCCTTCATGAAGAAACTCCCACTATGTCCCTCTTCATGAGTAGATCATTTCCCTTTTGCACCATTTCCCCTGAAAATTTTGTTTTGCCCAGTTTACAAGACAGGTGTTAATGACCTTTGTGTCCCCCGTGCTGATGTGCAGAGATTAGCGCTAC
The DNA here is from genome assembly GCA_031772625.1 of Pinus tabuliformis. Taxonomy (NCBI): domain Eukaryota; kingdom Viridiplantae; phylum Streptophyta; class Pinopsida; order Pinales; family Pinaceae; genus Pinus; species Pinus tabuliformis. Next base: position 286,630,175 of record CM062820.1, on the reverse strand, counting down.
TCCTCGCACCAACTGGAGCGACTGAGCTGTGTTTTAGTCACGTCGGTCCTGTTATGGAAAGCTTTTTAAATTAGAGCCGAAGCTTCCAGCTCTACAAGCTCCATAATGGAATTCTGGTAAATGGTTTAGCTGGATGGGGTCAAGGATGATAGTTTGGGCTCCTTTCCCCTATAATTATGGAACTATCTCAAGGGATAAGTCCTTCTCCGATGAGAAGATGATCCATCTCCCATCCATATTTCCTATATTAACCTCCCTTCTTCCCAAGCACAAGCTAGTGTTAGTTGCAGAGTTTTTGGTTGAGTGTTGATACTATTTTTGTTTGGAGTAGACAAGCTAGCTATTACTAGTTGTAGCTATCAAGTTGTGTGAGGGAGAAGTGGCTTTTGGTTTGGAGTGAAGCCTAAAGGGAAGAGCTTTAAAAATATTTTTGTTTGAAGCCATCCTGGAATGCTAGTAGAAGTGTGTGGGAACCTAGTCTTGTCAGAGTAAGACTGCAACGTCAAGACGAATGGTTGTAATCTCTCCTTGAAATTAATGTGGCCAGACCCATCATCGGGCTAGAGGAATTTGTTCATGTCCTCACTTATAATTTTACTTCAACACAAGGTTTTAAACCAAAATGATCATCTCCTATCTTCTGGCTACGACTAGTTGAATAACTTGGTAACTCCATAGTCACGAACAACCTACAAACAATCAATGTAATTCACTAATATATATTTGAATAAAAAAATATGAATCTTTGGAAAAACGAAACTACATTAAAGAAAATCTAAACGAGCTGAAAGGATTAAAACTTACATATTTAGCAAAAATTTGGTGTGTTGTGTTTGACTAGATTGATATATAGAAACAAATTACACTTGAATTGAATAATAATATGGGATTAAACTATAGTTTTCCATAAAGTTTGAATGCATAATTAGCTATGAAAAAAAAAAAATTTTCTATTATTAGTCGACTCTAGCAATCAAATTGCCTATAGACCACTATTAGATTAGAATTAACCAATGCAAGTTATAATGTTTGAATTTGAAAAAATAAAATATTTGTTTTTCAACATTATTGAAAAATCAATCTTAAATGTGTATGTGAAAGATTTTAAACCAAATATCGTCCTCTTCCTGTGGCTACAACTTTCTCATTGAAAAACTTGGTAACTCCATTGTCATAAACAACCTATAAACAATAAAAATAATTCATTAATACCTATTTGAATCAAAATAGATGAATCCTTGGAAAAACAAAATTGCATTTAAGAAAATCTAAACCAACTAAAAAGATTAAAACATACATATTTAGCATTAAGTTGGTGTGCTATTTTTTACTAGATTGATATATAGAAATAGACTACAGTTCAATTGAATACTCATATGGGATTTATACTTTTCCATAAAGTTTGAATGCATAATTAGCTATTGAAAAAAAACAAATTCTCTATTAGCAATCGAATTGACTATTGACCATTATTACATTAGCATTGACCAATGCATGTTATCATGTTTAACTTTGAAAAAAAAAATTATATTTCAACCTCATTGAAAAAAAGTTTCAAACATTTGATTTGACCATCACTTGGGAGGTCTAATTTATGGATTTCGTTGCAATATTTATGCCATGATTTTTAAATATTTGTGCAATTATTTTTCATTCTTAAGATTCATAGGAAAACAACCTAAAATTAAAATTCTTGAAAATAGCTCATACTCAAGTAAATAACCTATTTACCACGAGTTAGTGTCCACCATAATTTAAGCAAGTATTTTCGTAAAAATGACTAGGAACAAGATGAAAATAAATATACCTACCATTATTTATTTAGGAGTAAAGGTGTAAATGTACAAACTTAGTAGTGGTTACAACCCACAAAAAATTCATGCAAGTCATAATAGATAATTAAAGGATGAAGGCTTTTCAATTTTGAACATAACCAATTTTTCTTATTTTATATAATGTTTTTAAGGATATAACATTTAATAATATTTTGTTCATATATTTAAAACAACATGATAAACAAAAGAAGCTTCCCCAAAACAAATAAATTCAACATGTATACTACATGGCTAGTTGAGAAACTTAGCATCCGACAACCATCGCCTTACGCTTTAAAATCTAAATGGTTTCCCTAAATGTTTGGATGAGGATTTTTCTTTTGGTTTTGTCCTTCTATAAATTTCAGTTAATCACATTATCACTACAAAACATTGGATTTTTGATTGATAGTAAGTATTGATTTTGAGTATCATGTTTGGATGCCCATTTTTCTTTTGGTTTTGTCCTTCTATTTTGAACTGTTATATTGCACTTAATCACATTATCACTACAAAACATTGGATTCTTGATTGATAATAACTATTTATTTGAGTATTTCCATTATGGGGTTTTGCGTTTTCTTCTGAAAACGTCTTATAAAAATCTTGGGTTCCTTCATTCATTGTAAAATATATGTACAAAGTGTTTTCTAACGTTTATTGTGTTGTTGTAACTTGTTTATTTTTGTATCACAACAAGTTTTCACAATTCCTTTTTCTTCATATATGTTTTAGGATTTTTTTGATTTTGTAATCCTTTTGACATTTTTCAGTAGAAAGCAAGTCACATACTCTACCAAATTGACTACAAATTCAAATATGTATATAGTGAACTTGACAGGATGTTTGTTGGACAAAATCAAAACTTCGGTACTCAATCTCTTATAGTCCAACATATAATCAATGTCCTTAGATGCTTCTAGTTTTCTTGAATTATTGCTAACTATTATTAATGTAGGTGGAGAGAGGTGAATGTCAAGGTGAAGTGGCTTTTCTCATATAGCGTTACAGGAAGGACCATCATGGTCAAAGGAAGAATCTCTCAAACATGTTTATACTCTCATAGACAATAGCCTTGCAGATTAGAATGGTGCAAAAGACATATCAAATAAATGCAACAGAGTGATTTTTGGCAATGCAATATTGATGCTATTATTTTACAAGTAGGGAAATAGTTTCACAGTTGCACATAATATGGAAATTAGAGAGCACGTCAAAGAGATCCTACTCAAACCAACTGCATAGAATAAATTATTCAAATAAATAAAGTGCCCAGTCATGGTGTTGTGTTAAAGATGTAGTAATGTACCTTGTTGTCCAGTATTATAATATTTTTTACTTTTTTTATTTGGACTTAGCACAAACACATCAAATCTAAAATCTATATGCGACATCTATTTTTAAGTAAATGACACTAAATAAATCTCAATTTTTAAATAAAAAAATGTTTGCCAATTATGCAAATGGTATTAAATAAATTTCATTTTTAAATTAAAAATAGTTTCTCAACTATATTTGTAGGATAAATTAGATTTCATTTTTAAGTAAAAAATTACATATGTATTTATGATTTTTTATTATATATATATATTATTGATGCATTTTCTTTTTATTTCAAAAAGTCAAAATTATATATATTTTATTGATGCCATTTCTTTTTATTTCAAAATGCCAAAATTTTATATGATAATAATAATAATAATTTAATTTTAATATTATCATCAAATTTCTTTAGATTTAAATTATGTAAATTTATTAAAACTTTGAATTAAAGCGAAAATTTTTACATTTTAAATTTAAATTTGGTGATTTAAATGTTCTCTAATTATAATCACAAATATGTAATGTGTTTGACATCTTATACCTAATAGCATATTCTATTTTGCATAAATTGAAAATATAATTCTTAAATTCTTACACACATAGCAATCTGAGTATTATTTGTACAAATGGGTTAGTTACAGGTCCAAGGGTTTTTTACGAGGATTCTTGAAAAATTTGCATACTAAAGAAACAAGAGCATATCTCAATGGTTAGTAATAAGGTTAAGGGAAATAATTGAAAGATTTAATTACTTTCCTAAACTGGTTATATGCTCCTTTGTTTATTCCTCTAGTTTATACATACATACATATCTGAGTTGTTTGTTTATTCCTCTAGTTTATGCATTCATACATATCCGAAATGACGAGTATCCTACCCTCCCGCACTTGTTAATTATGAAAAAGATACTTGTTATCTTATAGAAAAATATAAACTCCTTAAAGATTCGTTGGACTATGTGTGCTTTTTTGTTTGATTAAACTTTAGAATATATTGTTAACTACTATTTTTGTTGATTAAAATACACTTTGAAATGCATAAATAGATTCATTGCGTTGAAAAACCGTCACTTCAATTTTAAATATTATAAAAAAATAAAATTATGAAATCTATACCTAATTTTAACAAAATTAATGTTTTAAAATATTAATTAAGTGCCATTAATAACATGTAAATTTTAAAAATACTATTAAAAAATAGTTAAAAAATGAAATATCAATAAATATCCATCAAATTTAATTACAAAATCAACACTATGAACCTTTTAATCCAATAATTCTAAATAACTCCTTACTCATTTAGCTTCAATCAATCAATTTAATCTTACTAAAAAACAATTATTATTTCTTGAAAACAAAAATTACACATTTTTAATATTTTGAAAATATAACATAATATATAGGCATATAATATAGGTGGAACTGGGAAGATAACTTGCCATGGACGTAAGGCAACGTGGCAACAGATGAGGTCAACTTTTGATATGGTTGCCTACAGCTTCCAACGTGCCAACCATTATTTATTGATTCACTACTAACAAATTAAACAACTCCCACTTGCCAAGCATGTTTTATTCATTCACTCCCAGTCAAATTATCACTCAACTTTTGATATGGCTGTAGATTCTTACATGCCAAACATTATTTATTGATTAAATGCTTAAAAAATTAAACACCTCCCACTTGCCAAACATTATTTTATTGATTCACTCTGCATCAATCTATCACTCATCACTAGCTTTCCAATTGCCAAACATTATTTGCTGATTCAATGCCATTAAATTAAACACCTCCCACTTGCCAAACATTTTTTATTCATTCATTTCTGTAAGTTTGAGATTTTAGGGTTTCCTGCTTTTTATTGATGTTGATGTGGATTTTGCCCACTTCCATGACCGTGGGTATTAGAGATTCGGATTGTCTATTTTTCGTTGACACGGATGTAGATATGGGACAGAGGAGAGGTAGTCTATAGCTGAAGAGGAATTAGTTTCCTTTAGTATCAAGCGAGAGGAGAAATGACAAAGTGTTGGGAGGAGGAGATCAAGATGGGGTCGTGCAGATCCATAGCGGTGAGTTTTAGGGCAATAATTCTGTCCATTGGATGACGGTTGTTGTGTGTAACGCCACTCCATTTAGAGAAGGACACGGCCGTATTCCAATCCGCCATGGACTCGTCAGGATCAGTGGTAAAGAGGGGCCCGGACTCCACAACACCGGTTGCCCATATGAATGCCTATTACTTAGAAAAAAATTATTGGACCGAATCTCATTTCTATAGTCAAATCTTACGATGTTATAAAAAATTATGAGGGATGTTAAGTCTTTTTAACAGGTGAAGATTGAATAAAGAACGTGCCTGGTAACATAAAAATGATGTCAAAAAGTTATAACTGATTGCTATCTTCCATACATTCAAAGGTAAAGCACACAATATTTACATAGTGGAAAATAAGTGGAATTTTGCTTTATATAGTGGGAAATCATAGTGGATTTCTCCTTTACGTAGTGGATAATCACCGGATTCTACTTAGAATGATGATAAATTGTAGTCTCGAATCAAATATATATTCAAAACACATGCACAGATTTGCAATTTAAAACACTCGCCATCTCTCCAATAGCAGAATAGTAGAATGGACACTTGAGCATATTTATCCAACGTTAGATAGTTAATCTTCAGGATTAACCTTGGGTTAATTTAGATAGTTATTGGAGTCCAAGAACTCCACGAACTAATTCAAGTGTTCCCTATATGTATTTATATGTACAATATATACATAATTCTTTGATATCAATTAATATACATTTGATTTGGTTTCCAATTCATGTGTCTAACAGTGGTATCAGAGCCAATTGTGGGTTATTAATCTGTCTTGTTGACTTAATTGTGCCCCTAGTTTTGTGGTCATTTTGTGTTCTCTTGTTTTGGCCTGCCGGAGAATGAAGGATCAACATGAGTGACTTGTCAAGAAAATTTCGTGGTGCTTCAACAAATTAATAGAAATTGAAAATCCAAAACTTTGAAATGCTCTACACAAAGGAGTTTGTCACCAATAGTGAACACGTGCACAGAAGCCCTGATGAAATTTGATGTGACACAAAAGGCGAAGACTCCAGAACGTCCAATACACATGTCGAAGTAGCATCGATGCCTTTTTCTGCCTGTGTACCTCCTTCAATTCGTGGAGACATCTGGTTGAATTGAGCTTTAAACCAACAGAGTTATAGTCTTCTGCTTCTTGTACGCTCTAAAGTGATTCAGATGGTCGAACAAGACGCAAATGCAGAGTTGAAGGTGATTCTAGGATTGATTCAAGTCATTGCAAGAGAGAAGGTAAATTTCGGATGGATTGCTTCTTGGGATTGGACCAAAATAGCCAAGAAGATTTATGAGGCATATCGAAGAATATGTTCGAGAGCGACGAGAAGCGTTGCAATAATGAAGAGTACTTCTCAGCTTCCATTCGACAAGGGGGAAATGGTTGATTGTCTGCTACAGGTTCGAGTTTGAGATTTCAAGCGAGCCTGAGTTATATTTGAGTGGATTGAGCACTTCCATGTATCGAATTGTTTGAGGAACTTCTATGATAGTTCAAGAGTTTGTGGTCACCTTAAAACCACATTTTTGTTCTTCTAAGAACCGCTATGAAGGTTCCAGAGTTGGTGTTGGTTGAGACCTTGAGTTCTCCCATATTGGTCTGTGGTTATCCTTAAAAAACATTTCTTGAGAGACATTCAGCTCTTGGCTGAGATTCATTTTTTCATTTTGAGCTCTTGTTCATGGACTTTGGCTATCCCTTTGGATTAAGAGGGGACTGTTAGATAACTAATCCTGGGGATTAACCTTTGGTCAGTTTGAGTAGTTATTGGAGTCCAAGAACTCTTGAGAACTAATTCAATTGTTTCCTATATGTATTTATATGTTCAACATGTACATATTTCTTTAAAATCGATTAATATACATTTGATTTGGTTTTCAATTTGTGTCTCTTACATTAACCAATCTCACTCCCCTTCCAAAATACCAAACGCATTTGCAGCCCTTCTACGCGAAGGTCATCACTATAAAGAAGAGCGCTTTTCGTTAAAGGAGAAATTTTGACGCATTTGCAGCCCTTCTACGCGAAGGTCATCACTATAAAGAAGAGCGCTTTTCGTTAAAGGAGAAATTTTGTGAACTTACGTATGACAACCTAATCACTTCGAAGTACATATTTTAAATGGAATGTGATTGGGATATTGTTTATCAAATAGAGCAATACAAAATCAAATATACCAATTTAAATTAACTGTGGTGATGTGATTTCAAATTAAATTAGTTTTCTACTAAAAATAGTTCTACTCTTCGGTTAAAAGAGTGTAGAATTATATGTCTATAGAGTTTGAGAGGCAATACAGTATATATGTTATACTTGGAACATAAATGGCTTAATTTTTTCTTAATAATTATTTCACGTGTTCTAATTTTTGCTTAATCATTATTTCACGTGTTTTTATTTTTGTTAGTTCTTTATCATTCTTACATTATGGCTCTTGGTATTGCATCGATAATTTTGTAACTCTCAAGAGTTTTAGTTTTAATTGTCAACATATTGTTGATACAAATTCAAGAGGGGTTTCCATGGTATATATAGTAGAAACCATTTTTTTATCTTATTGATTTATTGATTTATGTACATCGAAATACTGAAATGAAAGATAGATGTACAAAGACGAAGTTGAGTGGTTTGTGTTACAAGAAATTTCCAATTGGATGAAATAACTTCCTGAAAGGTAAATGGCACACAAACCCAGATTATTTGCAATAAAGAAAGTAATAATTCTACATTGTATGCAATGAAACCAGGGAAAATTTTAAGAACCCCCCCTAAATTTATAAATATAATAATTCGGCGAATCTCCATGGTATATAGGAAAAATGGAAGGCAATTTTATCAATAATATAATATGTATATATAATTTTTTGGCGAATCTCTCACCAGGCATGGCGAATATTTTACTCAATTATAAAATCTTGTAAGATCTTGGCGAGTCTTTCACTAAATAATAAAACTTTGTAAAATCCTAGTGAATCTTAGCATAGGCTACATGCTGGTTTAATTCCCCCATTTAAATAGGCTACATTCCAGGTGAATACCATGGGTCAATACCATGTGCCATTTTGGTGAATACCATGAGTCAATACCATGTGCCATTTTTATTTTTATTAATTCTAATATTAGGGTTAATAATGGTTTTTTGCATGGTATTAATAACAATCTAGTCCATGGTATTTGTCCCATAGTATTTTGGCCATAGGTTTCACCTAAATATAACCCATTTTTTGAGTGTTCGTAAATATAAGGTTATTTATGGAGTAAATATAAAAAAATGTTTTATTTGTTTACCATACCTCTCGTTTATTTATATTTTTATTAATTTACCATACCTCTTTTACAAATATGGTATTTGGCCCATAGGATTCACTTAAATAAAACCTCTTTCTTGAGCCTTCATAAATAGAACGAGGGTTATGGACTAAATATAAAAAGAGGTTTTATTTATTTACGATACGTCTAGTTTATTTATATTTTTATTTATTTACCATACCTCCACTTTACTTATATTTTTATTTGTTTACACCCTTACATGTATATAAGGTGACTTATGGAGTAAATATAAAAAATGTTTTATTTATTTACCATACCTCTCATTTATTTATATTTTTATTAATTTACCATACCTCTTTTATAAATATGGTATTTGGCCCATAGGATTCACTTAAATAAAACCTATTCTTGAAAATGGGCGAATGGATCCACTTAAATAAAACTTATTCTTGAAAATGGGCGAATGGAAGGTTGTAAGTCCTAATTTCAAGGGCTAAATTTACCTTTTTTACCCTCTCCCTTAAAATAAGGTTGGCTATTTGAGGTGATTCGTAAAAATGTACTATGATACAAAATATTCGCCCACTAAAAATTTAAAACCCCTTAATTTCGCCAAAGGGCGAACATTCGCCCCTAAAATTATCCTTGAATGAAACAAAAGCACACTTGCACACCTCTATGTTATCTTACAGGGAAAGGAAAACACAATGTTGAAATGAGAACCTATAAACGCTTGCAAAAAAACAGATTTCTAAAGCAAACGAATCAAAAATATCTACAATGTCTATCTACTTCGAAGATCCATTATCAAGGTTCCAAGAGTGTTGTATTATATCAAAGAACACAAATAATGAGTTTATTACAAGTCTGAGTGTGTTTGAAAGGCTAGTTACTGACGTGATAGGTGACAAGTTCCTAGTTCAAACTATATTGTCATATCCTGATGAGGAAGGAAAAATCATATTGGATCCTAAAGAAATCACGTAAACAATAATCTGACAAATACAGAACCAATAAATTTCAAAGAATCTCATTAATTGAAAGAGGTTACATGTTGAAGATTCTACATGGGAGGATGAGTATTTTATATAGAAGCATCCAGAGCTACTCAAGCATTGATGCCAACACTTTTTTGAAGGAGAGGGGCATGTTAGGTCACTATAATACTAGTGTAGCCCCTATATTGTTATTGTGTGGCCTATAGAAGCTCACTATTGTTATTGTTGTGCCCTTACATTATTATTTTTATGTAGGCCCTAATTTTATTTTGACCCTTTAGACTGCTATATATATCAAGGAGGTCTTGTCATTTGAATCATCCAATAATTGTTCATTTATGTGATGTAAAAGGAGGTAGTTGCCTCAAAGTGGCTTATTATCAAGTCATTGATCTATATTTTCTTCTATATTATTTTGATCTAGATACATAATACTTTCTCCCAAAATAGTGCTTAATTCTTAAATTTCCACTTTTGAACCAAAATTAATATAATTATTCTCTATATGTAATTTTTCATTGATTTTCTCTTCTCTAATCCTCTAATCATCTCCATCGATTAAAAAATGTTTACTCACATAATTACACAGTTCTTTTTGTTGTTGAAATTGTAACATCTTTTCATTTTTGGTGAGGTTTTTCTTGTGAAAAAGAATCATAATGATGTCTTACACCATATATATATATATATATATATATATATATATATATATATATATATAATTTACATTATGAATCTTCATATAATTAATCATGGATTTGCTTCAATTCTCCATATATTTTCATTAACAACCATTTCCCTCAAGAGAGAAATATTAATACATTTATTCTTTTATGTAGTAAGTGTTCAACTTTTCGAATCACAATTTCACCTCAACATTGTTGTATCTATTTATCTAATTTTATTGATTTGATATATTTTAGTATTTTATAATAAAAATGGTTACTCGTATTATTGTTAACTTTTTAATTTGGACTTACAATTTTCAAATTTATATTCAATAATATAAATTAAAGGAAATGTCCCTTATCTTATAATCCTCATAGAAATATGCCCCCCCATTAAAAATATAGTTATGACCACATATTTAATATATAAGAACAAGTTAAATAACATGGAAGCCTCCTTGTAGGATGATCGAGTAGTTGGCACAACGGGATGTTATCCCCTCGAGACAGCTTCAAATCCAATGAAGGACATCTTTCATAGATTGTGATAATGCTTAAGGAATAAGATCCCCCACTCTTGGGGAGTCTTGACTCTTTTTCTTGGTAAGTCTTAAATTCTTGGGATATGTAATCGCTTGGTGTTATAATGGAAGTTGCCTAGTTTGATCTTGGGGCTTGCCCAAATTGAATCTTGGTGTCTTGGTATTATAGTGGCAGCTGCAAGGTTTAATATTGGACTCTTGGTCTCTTGGTGTTATAGTGGCAGTCACTAGGTTTTATCTTGGGCCTCGCCCATATGACTCTAATGAGTTATCGATTAACCATGATAAAGTAAAATAAAAATAAATAAATAACATGAAATATAATATACTTCCTAAAATTACTTTAAATTAATATATTAACATATTATATGTAGGTGATCAACCTTATTAAAGAATAAAATAAATATTGTTAAAATAATAACTAGTTCTCATAAATTCCATAGTAAAACTTGGTGTAAATCAATCCAAAAATTATTTAAGATGAAAAGGTTGAAAATGCAAAGCATCCTCTTAGAATCCTCGACATGTACTTGGAATATATTATATTTCAAAAGATTTATTGCAAGATGAATGTTCTTAATCCTCGTAAAAATTGATGATCATTATTATTAAGATCAAGGAATTCTATTAAGAGTAGGTTCCTCTTGGGCCACTGCTCATCTGTCGATAGTGTATAAAAAAAAAATGCATGTGTCCCTATTTCCCAATGTAGTAACAAGTGTCATGTGTCTTTATCACCAAGTGTATCATTGCGTTGTGACTTTATCACCCAGCGTATCGTTGCCGTTGTACTTGTCCACATGCGTCTCTTCTCTGCCTTTGATATCGTTAGAGATCCATGTGATTCCGTAGGCCATTGTTTTGGAGAACATGGTCGTGTACTTTAGATTGCGGGCCGATATCACCATTAGCTCAATGCCCTGTGCCTCCATCACACCAACATGAACACAATACAGAGAAAATGGTAAGAATGGGAAGAAAGCTAAATAAGTATTGAGAGCGACAGAGTTGAATACCACGTGGGAAATTTAGTGGATGAAATAGATACATTCATACATAATAACAGAAAATGCAAGCCTTTACAATTTAAAGCCCATGGTTTCTCTCTAGCATGACTTAATGAACTATATCAAAGGTAGTTAATTGTTGAAATCATTTGACTAGACAATCATCGTCAAATATATGTCCCATCGTGATGCCCTCATTTGAAATTGTTATGTGAGAAGTTATACTTTCCCGAAAATTTCAAAAATTGTCCTGAAAATTTAAATTAGAATATTACAACTTCGATCTTAACGTGTTTTGGACCTCTGATTTTGTGGTCGCATTGTTTTTTTCTTTTCTAGTTGTTGTTTTAGTTGAGATAGTCGATTTTGTGCCATGCTTGGAAATTTCAGACATTGAAGCACTGATATGAAAACCGTTGTTAAGAAACAAAGTGCTCATCAAACTAGAAAATATTTTAAGCAATAACCAACTACAACATTGCCACAAATTGTTTGAATTGTCTAGCCAAATAATTGCCTGACGAAAATTCATGATTACTAAAACAAAACTCTTAATCAGAATAAAGTACAGGTGAAACATGCTTTAAGAAAATCCTTTCATAGAACTGTATAAATAATCTAGGCATTGCATAATTCCGTAATTGCACTTAATTGATACACATAATAAGTAGAAAATTAAATAATTTACTAAAGAAATGTATCAAAATTTGAGAACGTTATAATCAATTCCAGGTATTAAACTATATGTTCAGGTTGACATTTCAAAAGATCTTCTCCACTTGCAAAATTATATAGCTGCACTAAATTATAGTAGGAAAGGGTTCCAACTAAGGTCTTGATGCACTTATGACTCTCTATTATCATGTATTAGTAGGAAAGGGTTCCAACTAAGGTCTTGATGCACTTATGACTCTCTATTATCATGTATTATTATTGATTGTACTATTATTTAGAGCCATGCCTATAAAGTAGGTAGAGCTCAACCAAACACATATATATGTATATACATTGCAATCAATTAACCATTGTTGGAGTACGATTAGAGAGAAGTAATATACAGGTTAGGGTGAGTAAGACATGTCCCATGTGATTGCTTATAAATCAAAATTAGAAATATTTTTGGGATGCAGAAAAAGAAAAAACATAAATCATTACTCTAAAGTGTGTATGTGTGTGTGGCATCCTAGAGGGCTAGCTAAAGTGGTTGAGTGCTTTGAGCTACATGCAAGAGGTCTTTGGGTCAATTACTTGAGATATTGGGCTCTATTGAGTGCCAAATCAATACTAATGGATTTACATTAGGTATCATCGATGAAATGTGAGGAAGTGCTCAAGGTTTCCTAGTGATGTTATCAATAAGTCATAGATTGGTGGGTGAATACACAAAGAAAAATGATATGGGATAGTTATGGCTAATGCGAAGCCTTGTAATGCTTGAGAAATTGTATACATTTTTGGAGATGTGAGAGATTTTCATGCCATAAAGAGGATTCTAGCCATAAAAAAAATAACATCCAAGGAGAAAAAGTACAACATTATTGATCTTAAATAGTGTAGGTGATTCCAAGTTTACTCCAACTCTTCAAATCCTACCAAGTAGTAATCATAAAAACCTTAATATAAAAATGTCTTTAATATATTAAAGGCACTCACGACTTATATACTAGGCGATATGTTTCTTTAATTTGGCATGTTTTTAAATTCCCAAATATGAACTCCTGCCATACAATATTTCCTAATTAATGAATTTCCCATTATTTCCATATTCCTCCATATAAAGAACTTACCTAATGAAAAACCTGAATTGGAATTATGTCCATACTTTTTCTAGTCATTTCATTTGTTGCTCCTCATATTGTCCACATAACATTGCATAGCATTGACCTATGGTCTAAAATAAAATTATCCATAATGTACCTTAACTCCTTGTTGCTTAATTCTTTATATTCTCTATATTAATTATTTGGTACTTTCTCTTCACTTGGGATATTCATTAAATTTGAAGGATTTGTAATGTTTTTTAATTTAAAAAAAATCTTTATTCACTTATTTAACTGTTTAATATATTCCTTAAATCCTTTCCAAAATGATAATTGTGTCCCGTAAACAAAATATAGACCTTAGGGTAACATTCTCTACCTCTTTGTGTTATGAAACCAACTCACAAAATAGAATAAAAGATAGATCAATGAGTCGGAAATAACATCCTCGAGGGGGAACCTCCTTTACATCACATAAATGAAAAATTCTTGGATGATACAAATGATAAGAACTCCTTGGCATATATAGGAGTCTAAGGGGTCAAAATATTGTTAGAGCCTACATAACAATAATAATGTAAGGCAGAACAATAACAACATGGAGGATACATGAGCACAACAATAACAATATAGCGCTACAACATCAATAGCAATAAGGGGGATAAACTAGTATTATAGGGAACTAACATGCCCCTCTCCTTCAAAAAAATGTTTTCCTCAATGCTTGAGTAGTCCTCGATGCTTCTATATAAAATTTTCATCCTCTCATTTGGAATATTTACAGGGTAAGTTATTCCACTTAATGAGATACTCTGAAATTAAATGATTACATAGATATCAAATTCTTGTTTGTATGACTACTTCAGGCTCAAATATGATTTTTCCTTCTTTGCCAAGTTATGGCAACACCGTTTGAATAGGGTGCTGATCACCGATAACCTTCTTTAAGAGTGAAACATGGAAAATGGGGTGTACACAGGAAGATGCAAGAAATTCCAATTTGTATGCCATAATACCAATATTTTGCAACACCTTGTGAGGAGAATAATACTTGGGTGATCATTTATTATCCTTCTTATCTTTCTTGAAGGAAATTTGTTTCTATGGTTGTAGGCTCCATAAAAATACTTAATCACCTACATCAAAACTTCTTTTATTGCGATGTTGATATTCCTGTTGTTTCATTCGATTATGCACCAGAGTGAGGTTATCCTTTAAGAGTTGGAGAACTTGATGTTGATGCTCGATGTGATCTTCCACTGCTTGAACCTTAGAATTTCTTCTTAAAGATGATGTGATGGATGGTGGATGATATCCATAAAGTGCGATAAATGGAGTCATTTTTGATGTAGTATGGGAGGAAATGTTATACCACCATCTAGTTAGAGGTAACCATTTGACCCATTGTGTTTGTTTATGAGATACAAAGCAATGAAGATATCCTTCCAAACATTTGTTCACTATCTCAGTTTTCCCATCAGATTTAGGATGATAAGATGAGCTAGCCAATTGAGTGCCAAGACAAGAAAATAATTCCATCCAAAAATTTCCAGCGAAAATGGGATCTATGTCTCTTACAATAATCTTTGTGTTTCCATGCGGCTTTTGAACTATTACCATAAATGTAGTAGCAACCATACTAGTTTTAAAAGGATGAGGTAATGCACACAAGTGTGCATACTTTGTAAGTCTATTAACTACCACCATGATGACACTCTTTCCTTCATATTTGAGTAAACTTGTGATAAAATCCATTGAGATCTCCTCCCAACGCTAACCTTGAATGACTAAAGGTTTTAAAAAAACCGAGGTCTTAATTATATCAGCTTTATTTTGTTGGGAAACCAAACATTCTACCACAAATTCCTGAATACCATATTTAAGGCCATCCCAAAAAATTCCTTGTTGATCCTATGGTATTTTTTTAAAAATCCTGAGTGCCCTCCTAAGGGGGAGTTGTGCATTTCCAAAAGAATATTTTACTTGAGTTGGGAATTCTTACAAAGATATAAGTGATCTGTGTACCTTAAGAAATCATTTTTCCAGCTATATGTATCAGATGTACTGGGGTCTTGCTGCAAATTTTGAATGAGTGTCCATACCTCTTCATCATTATTGCATTCATCCCTTGCTTCAACTATTCAATCAGGTTGGATAATAGAAATGGTACAAAGTAGTGCTTCGACATCCTCATCCTTTTTTGAGATATTTTGACGATGGTCTTTGTTCCAAATAGTATTTAAGAGTATATTGATATGTTTTTACCTTGACGTGTCTTCCCATCAGGTAAGGTTTCCATTTCTTTATTGCATGTAGTATTGCCAACATTTTCTTCTGATAAAAAGGTTTATGTAAATAGTTTCCTTTGATTGGTATGAATTTCAAAAGAATTCAGTCTTCCTTCTTGTATTAAAATGACATTAATTCCTTTTCTTGAGGCATCAAAATCCACAATAAAATCTTTTTGTTAAGTCTGGCGTACCTAAGACCGGTGCTTCGCACATTTCCTATTTAAGATGTTCAAAGGCCTTAGTTTCTTCTAGAGTCCAAGAAAATGGATATTTCTTCATTAATGTTGTTAGAAGGTTCTTCTATTTTCCCATAATTCTTAACAAACTTGTGATAATACCCTATCAACCTAAGAAATCCTCGAAGTTGCTTTATGGTTGTGGGGATTTTCCATTGCTTAATGGCTTTAATTTTGTTAGTGTCTACCTTAAAACCCTAATGAGACACATTATGACCCAAATATTCCACCTATTGTCCTCCAAATAAACATTTGGAGGTTTTGCATATAATTTTTTCTCCTCCAATAGTTTGAGCACCTTGTCAACATGTTGAACATTATCCTTCCAAGATTTTTTGTAGCTTAGTATATGATCAAAAAGTACTAACAAAAATTTTTGAAGGAAGGGTTTGAAAATGGAATTCATCAAATGTTGATTTTTGGAAGGTGCATTAATAAGGCCAAAACACATGAAAAAAAATTCATAATGACTCTCATGCATTTTGAATGTTGTTTTTGGAATGTTTGTAGTCTTCATTCTAATTTGATGATATCCTAAATGAAGATCCAGCTTGGTGAAGTAAATTGCTCCATGTATTTCATCCAACAATTCATCAACGACAAGAATGGGAAATTTATCTTTAATAGTGAGCTTATTGAGCTCCCTATAATCGTGACACATATGCCATGATCCATCCTTCTTATGCACCAATATTACTGCAGCAGAAAATTAACTTTGACTATGTTGAATCATACCAACCTCTAACATTTTTGCAACTATACATTCAATTTCACTTTTTTGGGCATAGGGATAATTGTAAGGTTTGATGTTTGGAGCAAAAATTCCTGGAATCAGATGAATAACATGATCATGATTAGGGATAGGTGGGAGGCCTTTGAGAGTCTCAATACTTTTTAGAGATATGGAAAAATAGATGATTTTGATGTTTGAAGCTATATTGAACATAATTGTGCAATTACGCCTCGTTGTTATTTATTCAAAATCTTTGGAATTCCATGAGAGTTGATTATCTTTCCTATTTCCTACGATATCCTTTAATTCGACTTCCTTTCCTTCCTAAGAAAAAAATTCAAGAAAGATTCCTGAAAATTAAAAGCTATCATTGCCTAAGACTATAACCAATGGAGTCCTATTACAACATCAACACCACCCTTTAGAATGGAAAGCGTTGGACTATTCAATACTTATTCCACCATGGTTAGCTTGATATTATGACACTTTCTAGAGTAGTTTATAGTTCCTCCATTTCCAACCATCACTTGACGCTATGGTGTTGGGTATAGTAAGAAATTCAATTCCTTGGCTATCTTACAATGAATAAAATTATGTGTACTACCTAAATTAATCAACACTATTACCTTTTTGTTCTTGATATGTCCTTCTATCTTGAGAATTTGGGGAGTGGTAATTCTTACCAATGCATTACAATATATGGTCAGATTCATTTCTTCTTTCTCCAAAGTTGGTTTCTAGAGTATATCCTCCTATTTTGATGTTTCTTGTTCCTTTTATTCCTTCTCTTTACAATCTATGTAGAGTAATAACTTCTCAGCACACTTATGATCTTTAATGTATTTGTTATTACAACTGTAACAAACCCCTTTTCCTCTTTGTTCCTCTAATTGTTGTGGTGTCAGCCTTATAGGTTATGGAAGGCTAAGAACAACGACTCTACCATGTTTATAGTTGTGAGTGGTAGACTTCATTGTTGCCATAATTTTGCTTTCAACTTTTCTTGCCACCTTGAATGTCTTCCCCAATTAATCAAGTTCCCAAAGATGAACCTCATGTTGGATGTTATCCTTTAAAGCCCCTATGAAGACATGAATCCTATTC
The DNA here is from genome assembly GCA_031772625.1 of Pinus tabuliformis. NCBI lineage: Eukaryota > Viridiplantae > Streptophyta > Pinopsida > Pinales > Pinaceae > Pinus > Pinus tabuliformis. Next base: position 286,612,328 of record CM062820.1, on the reverse strand, counting down.
TCCTCTAGAATATCAACTACCCTGATATTCAATTTTTGGATGTCTTCAATGTGCTCCATAATTGAACACTTTTCTTTGAGATTTATCAATTGGATAAAGAAGGTATTTCTCTTTGTATCCTCATAATGTGTTGTCATTTCCTTTGTAAAAATTGACCAAGTGACAAGGGGTTTACGAGAACAAATCCATCACTACCATACTAAGTGGTTTCTAAATATAAAGATGCAATGTGTACCTTTTCTGTGTGTTTCGCATCATTGAGATCAAAATGTTGCTCCATCTGTAATATCGATGTTACCAAATTCTTGCCATCAAACTTCTTCATATTGATCGTTGGAATGTGATTGGCCTTCAATACAAAGTTAGAGTCTCTAAAATCATGATTAACATTCCCTTTATTCTCATAATGAGTTTCATGGAATAATTTTTCACCATTAGGAAGCATTGCTTGTAGAAACTTTGTTAAGTTGTCCTTTAAGCCTTCCATGTTTGTTTTTAAACCATTTGTAAGACCATCCATCTTGGCCTCCATGTTTTATTTTAACCCATCCTTCAAACTTTGAATCTTAGCTTCCAGTTCATTTTTGGTTACTCTTTGCGAGATTGAAATTTGTTTCTCTTCGTCTCATAATTTGGATATATCATGTTGCATTTCTTCCTCTTCTTCATGCGTAATAGAATAGATTTTTGGTTGCTTACTAGGTGTGTAATTTTTTTTTGTTTCGAGACATTTTTGAATCATAGAATGATATCTATGCTTCACTTTTCCCTTTGAATCACTTCAAACTAGGCGTTCAAACAAAAGTTATGCAAAATCTTAAAAAAATACACACCTTTTTCTTATTTTTTAGGAGCTCGATATTGAAAATGTTGTATCTCGATAATTTAGGATCTCCAAGGTTTGAAATTCCTTACTATGATAGCCCTATGTGTTTTCCTTCCAATGCCACAAGTTAGACCAAAATTTGATTCTTCAAGCTAATTGTATGCCCAATCTCCCACTATGATTTGATTATGAACTAGTTCAGCAGAGTGAAATTGTAAGGAATGACATGTGTCATTTTTTAAACCTTCGCACCTTAAAATGATACATGAAAAGCTATGTTCCATGCATTTTCAGTCACTTTTTATGAAATTCAAATTAGATGCTGATAGACGAAGTAATGAAGATTTTCCCAAAGTCACATGTTTGAAACTCAAAGATGGACCATGAAAAAACCCTAACTTCTTTAGACATAATTCCAAAAATATTGTGAACCAAGATCTGAACTTTGTATAAGAAAGTCATCAAGATTTCGGCTCCATGTAGTCACAATTTCAACTTCTGAACCTTCATAGAGAAAAGGTCATCGCGAAAATGCCAAGATGTCCTCTTTACAACAGCGAAATGTAAGAATCCAAAGCTTTGATACCAAATGTTATGCAACCAACTCACGAAGTAGAAGAAAAGCTATATCAATGACTTGAGAAATAGCCTCTTCAATGGAGAAACCTCCTTTACATCACCCAAATCACCAATTAGTGGATGATACAAATGATAAGACATCCTTGGTATATATAGGAGTTTAAGGGGTCACGATATAATGAGAGCCTACATAACAATAATAATGTAAGGGCACAACGATAACCATAATGGGCTTCTTTGGGGCACAATAATAACAACATGGGGAATACATGGGCACAAAAATAACAATAGGGGGCTACACTAACAATAACAATAAGTGGGATACACTAGTATTATAGGGACCTAACACTTTGTGGTGTACATATTCTTCCTCTATTTCATCTCCTATTAAGGCCCCTATGTGCAGTCCTTACCCTCATTCCTTATTCATTAATTACTTATGGTTAAGTTAGCTTAATGGTATGTTACATCATAATCACATTATTTTATTAATGAAGATTCCTTTGTTTATATATATATATATATATATATATATATATATATATATATATATATATATATGTTCCCTTTGAACTAGTTTATCATTCATTGACTCTTTAATGTTGAGAAAGTGTGGAGTTACTTATTTTTCTTAGGTTATTTTTGGAGTTTGGTTCATGACATCTTCCTTATTTAAAAATTCTAAAAGCTCATTTTAATCTTCACCACAACATGTGATTAAACTCCTTTACTACAAAATATTCTTCCACCCATACCTCTATATTATCAATATGATTAATCTAATAAATATCTTTCATCACTTTTATAGTTTAGAATATTAATTTCATATAAATAGTATATTTATTTTACTTCTTCTTTGGTAAGAGGTTAAACAACAACTAAAGGTAATATCTAGTCTCTTGTCAAGGACTAAGGCTATAAATCATTAGAAAGCACATGAATCCACTAGAGGAAGCCTCAATGATGACTACAAGAGAAGTTGGCATTTTTTCGAAATACACTATCTAGTCCAAAACAACCTTTTGGCCAGATACTTGTTATCAATTTAGAATGCATTGCTAGGAAATGAACTTTAAATGCACATTCCTTAACTTTTTATTACCTAATATACCAAGCCACCTTACCAACGTATAAACTTCATGTTACCCTACTTTGTAATGCCCCAAACTTACAACAACATTTGGCCCTATATTAAGATCTAAAACTATTTTCTATTGACTAAAAGCTTGTATTCTTGAGACATAAGGAAACAAGTTAATTTCCTAAGACCCAAAGCATTTGGGAGTGGAATTATACCCCACTATGAATGACCAATGAGTCATTTCAGTTAGCATAATTTTCCTTAAAATGATATTATTGAATTAAATTAGATTTATGAATATCAATAAGTAGTGAATATGGTTATTACAATATGACAATTAAGATATGATAATATTTTCTTTTATATATAAGTATATACAATTATAATGTTCATATATATATATTAATTATAACTTATCATTGATCTAAATAAAATTAACACATTGTAAAATATCATTCATTATATTGATATTCAAAAAAATATATAGTAAAATTACGAATATATATTTAAAAAATAAGTAATATTTCAAGCCTAATGAGAAAATAATGCTCAAACCCTCTACTACATTTCTTCTCTTGACGTCAATTCATGCCTCTAAAGAAGGTTCCATGGAAAATTCTGATTTTTAGAATTCGAAAGGAGTATCATTTACTTAACTGAATTAATGTTTCTAAATTTAGAATTTTGCTTTATTTCTCCATTTTATTTTTATTAATAAAAACCTTTTTAAGGGGAAAATCCCAATATTCATTGCTTCTTCTACGTCACCCAAGGGAGTGCTTAATTCTTAAATTAAACTTGCACATTGGAGAATATTTGATATTTTTCCTTATATCCAATTTTTGTTGATTTTCTCTATTCTTATAATTTGCATTAAAAAAATTGGTTTGGAATTGTACCCTCTTTTCATTTTGGGTAAGGTTTTGCTCAGGAAGAAGAATCTTAAAGTTGTTGGTTTGGAATTGTACCCTCTTTTTATTTTGGGTAAGGTTTTGATTGTGAAGAAGAATTATAAAGTGCTTGACCTTACACCAAAAAAAGTATTACCATAATTTATAGGATGAATATTTATATAGTTAGTCATGGAGTTGCTTTAATCCTCAATATATGTTCATTAACAGCCATTTCTTTCGAAAAAAGAATATTAATGCATTTGTTCTTTTATGTGGCAAGGAAGTCTTCAATATTTCAATTGACATTTCTATACTAATATTGATGTATCTAATGTTTATTAATTTTAATATTTCATTAAAATGGTTAGTAATATTATTATAAACTGGTCGAAGTGAGCTTCGGAGATTTCTCGGAGTCGAAGATGAACCCTATTTGCATTGTTGCCACCTCCTCGCCTTCGGCCGCCGTCTGGCCTCTGGTCAGCCCTGTCGATGTAGGAGATGTGCGATTCAATCAGGGATTACTGGTCTATTTCATCTCTGATACGCATGTTTTCAATTATTTTCTGAAAGCTCCTCTCCCCCTCATTTGTTTCTCTTTCGGCCTTGAAGTTGCCAGATCTTGGACCTCTGCTGCCGCATCTCGTGCCAGCTGCCTCCATTAGAATGCAGATGCAGTGGCTAAGGATGAACGCGCAGAATATACTCTCGTCTCTCCTCAGGCGGCGGCTCCTGGGAAGAAATACTCTGCTCTGGAAGGCTGCTCATTCATATCAGTGCCTTCTCTGTCCCCCCAGAATAACCAATACTCTGTTCTAGATCTTCAGAATTTTTTAAGTTTCCTGGATTTGCCTAGACGGATCATCTGGAAGCTCTTCTGGGCGGAAAGCATTGTCAGATTCAATGATCTTTGGACCCTCTCCTCTTCTCCTCACAAACCCCTACGGCAAGTTCAGGAGGAGAAGGCCCTTCAAAGCTCCAGCCTTCTCTTGTCTTGGATCTGCAAAGGAAAGCAGAACCCTGATCTTTCTGTCGCGTTCCAGATCCAGATCAGGCTTATCTCCGGCAAAACTCTACTACATTGGGTGAGCTCGTCGAATCTTGTGTAGGACCTCAAGCATGCTCTGGATCTCAAGTTGGGGATACCCTCTGCAGCTCAACGACTTCTCCATGAAGGTAAACAACTTGAGGATCCTCTCCCCCTGTCCTTTTACAACATTAAGAGAAATGCATCCATTACTTTTACCCTTCGCTTGAGAGGGGGAGTTGTTGGACAGTCATCCTCAGCTAAGACGTTTTCATACAAAGACGTTGTCCATGCTCATATGCCTAAGAAAATAGCTCCACCAGTTCAAGAACCCAAGCCTTTTCTGGTGGACAAACTGGAGGAAACCCCCTCCATTGAAATCATGCATCCAACGCTGGATGAGCAAACCGAAATGTTTGCAGAACAAGCCATTATTTGCAGGTTCAATGGGCTATGGCCGCGCACAACAGACCTCTACCAATGGATTCACTCTAACTAGACCAACAATTGCAAGGTGTTGCTATGCTCAAAGGGCTTCTTCATTGTAGTGTTCGTTTTAGATGAGGACTACCAGAAAGGTTTAACTACAGGCCCATGGTTCTGGGGCTCAGCAGGTTTATTCCTCACCCCTTGGTTCCCAGACTTCGATCCCACTACAACAGTCATCACCAAGCTCCCCATCTGGGTTAGACTTCCAAATCTCCCAGCGCACCTATGGCATTTTGCAGTATTCCAAGGGATCGGAAATTCTCTAGGCCGCTTTCTAGACATAGACGTCTCTAGAGGGGAAAAAGGAATATATACCTTTGCCAGAATTTGTGCAAAAATAGACATGAGCAAAGGGCTCCCTGACCAGATCAATCTCAAAATTGGAGACTTCCATTGGACTCAGACCCTGGACTATGAGAATACAGCCTTTCGCTGCCGTAACGGCCATCACACGGGGCACCTTAAGGGCTCCTGTCCCACGATGCCCGCCCAAAGGAAGAAAATCAGTCCTAAGCAGAAATCCAAAAGCTGGAAGCCTCATGATCCTCCTCCCATGGACGACTTTGATTTTAGCTCGAATGAAGAGGAAGAGGTTGAGGAAGGAATGGAAGCAAAGCTGGCACAGGATCCGCCCTTGACCGATGCTGAGGATTCGTCTGTCCCACCAATCTCACAGAAAAGGAATCATGAATCCTCCACCTCGGATTCAGACAAAGAGTCCTCCCCGTCAGCACAGCCCAGTTTGCAAATCATGTCGATTCAGCAAAATCATCTTGACTGGGTCAAAGTTGGTAAAAAGAAAGGAAAAAAATGCCGTATAATTGATTCTACACATGTTGGGTAGAATCCTCTGTTCTGCTCTGGCTCATCTGTTCCTCTTGCTTCTTCGTGCTCAACACAGCTCTCTTCTCTTTTCCTTTTCAGGGGCCGAGGTGGATAGCCTATCCTTTCCGGCAGCCTGTGTTCTTGCCTCTCTTGGCTGTAACTTCTTATTGTACCATACTTCCTTTTAATAGAATTAGTTTTTACTGAGAAAAAAAAAATTATTATAAACTTTTTAATTGAGTTATAATATTTTTTAATTTATATTTTATAATTCAAATTAAAAGAAATGTCCTTTATCTTATAATTTTTATAGAAGTAATCTTTTCTCTATAAAAAAAAATTATTATAAACACATATAGAATTTAAGAAAACAAGTTAAATAATATGAATAATTATGAACACATATGAAATTTATAGAAACACGAATCAAAGTTATTTTAAATCAATATATTAACCTAATGTAAAAAATTAATTATTATTCATTGAAAATGTTTCTATAATTTCATAAAAATAAAATGTAAAATTAAAATAAATAAAATAATAAATCATTCTTATAAATTACTCGTGAAATTACTAAAATGGATGAAAGTAAATTCTCAAACTTGTTAAATGAAAGCGTTTCACCCTTTTAACACAAAAAAAGAATTACAATTACAATGGAAAAAACATTATCCTTGGCATCTACAAGAAATAGATCCTAGTTTCAAAAGATTTAATACAAAATCAACCTATGAATCCTTTAATCCAATAATTCTAAACAACTCCTTACTCATTTTAGCTTTAATAAACCAATTTAAACTTACTAAAAAAATCATTATTATTTCCTTAAAACAAAAATTACACAACCTTTTAAATATTTTGAAAATATAATATAATATATATAGGTGGGAACGGGGAATATAACTTGCCATGGACGTAAGGCAACGTGGCAACAGACGATGTCAACATTTGATATGGCTGCTAACCATTATCTATTGATTCATGGACAACCTCACTTTCAAGAATTTTTTTATTCATTGGCTTTTAATCAAATTATCATTCAACTTCGTCTTACTCTAAAATCAATTATTTTTTTCCTAGAAAGTCATAGAAATTTTGACAAGATTTTGATAAAATTTGGTAGAGATTTTTGTAAATCCATGTTACATCTGTCAAACTTCAAGATTCTAGGTGACCCAAACTTTTTTGATGGTGTTGAATCCATTTCCACAATCTAAAATATGTTTCAAAAATTACCACTACAATTTTTTTTTGAATTTCTTACCCAAATTCCAACAACTTTTAAAGGTCCAAATAACAAATGGTTTAGTGAATGGGGTATTTGCTTTAACAAATGTCCCATAAATAACAAAGAGATAAAAGCTTTTGTTATGGAAAAGTTCCACACATGTACTTGGGATAAGGAGCTACGAAGAAAGAAAAATTACTATATTGAAGTAATATCTCTTGGAGAGCCAAAATTCTTATTGCTCAGTTAAGGACTAATTCTCATCAACTCTATTGTGAAACAGAGTAATTCTCAATAACTCCGTTGTGAAACAGGGTGCTAGAAAAGGTCAAAGGAAGTGTGGGAGGAAAGGGTATGCGTTTTTTGCTCTTCGGAAAAGTGGAAACAAAAAAACATTTCATTTTAGAATGTGAGGCCTTCAAAGACAATAGGGAAGGTTATGCAGATAAGTTGGAAGCTAGCTCTTGGGATAATATCTATTTAGCAAGGGGTTTGTTGAGGGTTTGTCGAGATGCTGGGAGCATTTATTGTGAAGCTTCACCAAAAAAAGGCCGAATACGTCAAGCAGATGAAGAAACAATATGTCCCATAAGTTATCTTTAGCGTCATAAATGTTAAAATAATGTCTTTCTTTCTTCATTCCTTCCTCTTCAACTTTTGACATTTTTTATTAATTCAATGATAAAAAAAAATAAACACCTCCCACTTCCCAAACATTACTTTATTCATTCACTCCCACATCAATTTATCACTCATCACTACTCGGGCTTTCCACTTGCCAAACATTATTTACCGGTTCAATGCCATTAAATTAAACACCTAGGCCAAACATTTTTTATTCCTTCACTCCACATCAAATACCATAACTACTTCCCATCTTTACTATGATCAGAGTCAGTACTTGTACCTGTTTGGACTACCTGGGAATTCCCGAGGGACATGTCCGCTAGCGTAACCCGACGATAAGGAAACATACATATTCTATTATTTTACTTGAAGGACGCCACCCTGTTTATATTGATTTCCATACTTTTATGCCTTTATCCGTATCACTCGCTGGCAGCATCGTGCTCCTCTCTCTTCGCATTGCTCTCATCGGATATCTCCAGACTGACCCCACGAAATACAATCATCCATTTTTTTATTTTTGCTATATAAATTTACTTCATCTAAATCACTCGCTGGCTAGACGATGTTTTTGTTCTTTCCCATTTTTTTCTCTCTTCTTCTTCCCTCGCCTTAGCCTACCCATATCAAGATCTTGAGCGGCCACTGTTGGATTCTGGTTCCCTCATCACCGGTGATCCTTGAGAGTCCATGTAGATTAGAGCCAGGCCACGTCCTTGTGTAAGAGTGGCGTAACCTAGGTCCTGGTTTCTCCTCCTCTTGGCAATTTGTCGTTCCTCCGCTTGCTTGATTTTTCCAAATATGAGACGGATTCTCACGTGTTCTGTGGTGGCGATACAGGGGAACCGGGCGAAAAGTGATCTCTACCACGCCGAGGCTGAGGTTTGCGGTCTTGACACAAAATTGTATTCTTGTTTTCATTTCTGGAAGTTTGAGATTTTAGGGTTTGCTGCTTTTTATTGATGTTGATGTGGATCTTGTCCACTTGCAGGACCGTGGGGATTAGAGCTTCGGATTCTCTGCTTTTCGTTGATACGGATGTAGATATGGGACAGAGGAGAGGTAATCTATAGCTGAAGAGGAATTTGTCTCCTGAATTATCAAGTGAGAGGAGACATGACAAAGTGTTGGGGAGGAGGAGCTCAAATGGGGTCGTGTACATCCGTAGATGTGAGTTTTAGGGCAATAATTCTGTCCGTTGGATGACGGTTGTTGTGGGTATCACCACTCCATTTAGAGAAGGACTCGGCTGTATTCCAATCCGCTATGGACTGTTAAGGATCGGTGGTAAAGAGGGGCCTGGACTCCACAACACCGGTTGCCCACAGGCAAATACGAGTAAGAGGGAGGGGAAATAAGTCATTAGTTTATCTGGAATGATACGGATATCACATTAATAATACACTCTTTTTCTTCTTTCTTTTTCTTTTTTTAATTAAATCTTATGCATCCTAGTGTATACTAGAATGTAGAGTAGAGAGCGACAAAGATCAATTTAGAATTGAGTTGTTTTTTGAGTGTTTTGGAAGTTTTTTTTATGGGTTTTTTGGTTTAATTTCTCTAAAATTCAGTAGGAATTTATTGAAATCACAAGTTTGATGGGTAACTCTGCACAATCAAAGCGCCCTAAGGTTTCTCAGGGTGCTGAAACCATATATACAGTCAAAAAAGGAGTTTAAATAACACAAATCAAAATTTCTCCTCAATATTTTCCACCGGATTCCAACACCGGTATGTCCAAACAATCGCACCAAAGAACTCCGTTTAGAATGCCTATTACTTTATTAGAAAAACATTAATGAACCAAATCTCATTTTCCGTACTCAAATCTTATAATGTTATAAAAAATTATGAATGATGTTAAGTGCTTTTAACCAGTGAAGACTGAATAAAGAATGTGATTGATAACATAAAAATGATTTAAAAAGACATAACAGATTGCTATCCTCTATATTTTTGTTTAGAACAAGAAAGTACTGGTTTATATTTAGTACTAGTACAAAATTCAGAATTTATACATACATCTAGTCAATTAGTTATGAGATAGGAAAATGTCCATATCCAAGAGCTATAAAGCATAAAAAAATTTAAGCATGAAAGTTCTTAAGGGTATCAAAGACATAGGCATACTGTCATAATGTGTATCTGTCTTAGTATGGAAAGTATAATAAAAATTCAGCAAATTAAAACAGACGTAGACTGGATAATAAATACTATGGGAGCAGAATGGAAACCTCTTCTGCAAGAGTGTTGTCTACCAACTATTGGAAGTGCATTGAGTTAGCGGCCGCAGAAAGACCTTTTTTTGATAGAGAATCAACCACAATGTTAGACTCCCTTAGTATGTGTTGGAATGTGATGTGCGCAAAGGACTGTTTGAGATTGTGTATATGGTTGATCGAGCCTTCAACTGTACGACGAGAAAATGCCAACTTCCCCAACACTTCGTCTATGAGGGATTTGGAATCCCCATATATATAGATAGAGTCCATAATAATTTCCTTTCCAAACCAAAGGAGACCCCATAAAGCCATAGTTTTTTCCCTCATGTTCATGCCAGTACCATTGAGGCAGTGTATTTTGTATTGTTTGCTATGACATATCTGAAGCTATGTTCCACATCCACATTACATTCCTGTGTCGCACCATCAAAATAACCTTTAGCGAATAGAATTATTGGATGTATATATCAATAAATCAAGTCTTTATCCTTATGCAGACTTATATTATGAGTGCCCATCCACGTCGCTATGTTGGAACAAATCTTATGTGTGTTGATGGGAATACCATCAAATATGTTTTCGTTCCTCGCTCCCCATAATTCCTAGAATATGTAGAGAGGAATCGTCTGGTGTGTTCTCCCTCTCCTGCTCCACCAAGACAGACACTATTCAATAGAGAGGTAAGTTCTAATGGGGAAATTAAAAAAAAAGGAGAAGTCCAATGCCATACATGTGATGCAATTAGGCACTCCAACAATAGATGTAAATTAGTCTAAGATGATTTATGACATAGTACGCACCATCCAGGTCCATGTATACCCTTCTTTCACAAATTTTACCAAGTCAAGGTTTTGTCTTTCCAAACAAACTAGGTGTATAAAATGATCTTAGTAGGGACCTTCATTTTCCAAATATTCAGAAACCAGCTTTTGTTATTTAAAGAGAGTTTGGAGCACATAATGTACTGATAAGTTTCCATAACCGCCACTATACCTTTGTGAAAAGTTCTAGCCCATGTAATATGATCACCCCTCTCTATTCTGCACAGGCCCATCCTTTTGAGTTCCATAATATAATTATCCCAAACCTCAGCACTATGTCTCGTCAGCCCGATGTCATTTTCCATATTCCAAACTAGAAACCTCCCATGCCAGTGTTGAATAACTTGTGCCAAATAGAAGTATCCCTGGCATGTAATCTATCTATGATGTCCACCGTGAGGCCAATGGTAGGATTGACACCAAAAATGTTATCTAGACCAATAAGAATGCAATTACCTGTACCAAAAGACCAACGGATTCACTGGAGAAACCATAATTTAATTTTATTGAAACTTATCCAGATATAAGAGCCATAATTTTTACCTATGGAGCCATCCCTGATCCATTCTGAAGCTTCTCATTGATTCAGGTACTTTGCCTGAATGATGTCCCTCCAAGCACCCTCTCGAAATAATACACACTATAAGGACTTAATCATTAGGGCCCAATGGAAAATTTTCACATCTAATATCCCCCATCCTCCATTTTCTTTCAGGATGGTGATCTTCTCCCATTTAATCAGATGGTATTTCCTACCCTCCAAGTGCCTGCCCAGATGAAGTGTGCCATGATGCTCCGGATTTTGGATATAATGGCTACAGGAAGAATAAATAAGTGTGCCCAGTAGATCGAGATTTGTTGAAGAACCCACTATACAAGGGTGAATCTCCCTCCTAGGGTAAGCCATCTATGAGACCAAACAAATAATTTTTGACGAAATTTATCTATAATCCATAGCCAATCGTCAATCTTGTAGTTGTTGGGCATGAGCCTGTGTCCCAAATATGTGAAACCCTCACACAGGGGCTTAGTAACCACCCCAAATATACCAAAAATAAAGTCAATAACTTCTCAGTTTCCACCTGAGTAAAGGAGAAGTGATTTGTGTCCATTTACCTGCAATCCAGATGCTTTTCCAAATATCATAAAGATATAATATAGAGCCAGCCACTGTGCTCTAGATACCATCCCGAAAGCGAGGATATCATCGACAAAGAAACTGTGGGATATATCAGCATTCCTACCCATATTTATTCCACAAAAAAGATCAGCAGATCATGCCTCTCGGATGTTGTGACTGAGCCCGTCCATATCAAGAATAAATAGTAGGGTGATAATGTACATCCCTGTCATAAACCCCTACTAGCATGGAAAAAATGAGAAGGATATCCATTGATCAACACTACAAATTGTATCGAAGTCACACATGCCATAATCCATTCAACATTGTACATCACCATTCCAATATTTGTCAATATGAGACGCAAAAACGTCCAATTGACACAATCATATGCTTTCTACAAATCAACCTTCATGACTAGCACCTCCATTTTCTTCGTGTGGATGGAATGTATACATTCTTGGGTTGTCGCCACATCATCACGAATCGGACAATTGTGGAGAAAATCGTATTGTTCTCGAGTGATATAGGTCAAGAGATTCAACTTCAAGTGCTCTGTTATGATTTCAGAAATAATTTTGAAAGTAATATTGCATAGAGAGATAGGTCTGAAATCCATAAAGGTGACAGGATTTGATGTCTTTGATATGAGGGCAATAAATGTTGAGTTTATGGCTCCAGTCATATTCCCAGTGATCCTAGATTCTTCAGCCATATGCAAAATTTCCTTCCCCATGAGATCGAACAAATGTAGAAAGAGCTCAATTGTCGAGCCATCTAGGCTAGGACACTAATCTTCAGCAAACTATTTTAGTACCCTATGTATTTCATCCGTCTCTATAGGTATGAAAATAACTTGATTTTTTCCTCATCAAACATGATTGGATAGTTCTTTGATCCCCGCATTTAATCCTCTATATTAACACCATTTCATTCCCTATAGAAAGAATAAAAAAAAAAACTTATTTTCCTTGTATCTCAGTTGTAATGTATACTTGACCATCATTTCTCCCCTTTATATGCCAAATAGTATTAATATTTCACCTATGTTTTTCATACTTGTGAAAAAATCAGGTGTTCTGTCCTCCTGTTTTAACCTTAGACCCTAACATTTCAAGCACCAAGTAGCCTCTTGTATTTGTAATATCTTTCTTTTTATATCCTCCATATCCTTTATCGTTTCAATAATATATAGGGAATGGGTCCCTATATCCAAAACGTTTCCAAGTCGATCAATCTCTGCCACAACAGACTTTAGTTCCTTGTACAAAGGATTTTTTTATGCCTTTCCCATATACAGACTAGACTCTTCAAGAATTGGAGTTTATTTTTGATGTGATGCATTGTTGATGTACCTGGTTCCAAAACCACCATATTCCAATATGTTTTAATCAATTCATGGAAATCTTCATCCTCCAACCATATTCGATTAAATTTGAAAGGGATGCCAAGTTGAACCGGTTCGAGCCGCCATTGTAAGATAATTGGAATTCAAAAGTAAAGAACATAATCTTTACATACTGGAAAATAACAATAGATTTATACTTTACATAGTGGGAAATCATAGTGGATTTGTCCTTTACGTAGTGGAGAATCACTAGATTCTTGTTAGAATGATGATAAATCGTAGACTCGAATCAAATAGATATTCAAAACACATGCATATATTTTCAATTTAAAATAATAGTCACGTTCCCAATAGCAGAATCAACACTCGAGCATACTTATGAATCATCTGACATTTTTTATTTTCATTTATGAGAAAAAAACTAGTTTATATAATGTACATTTTCTAAAAAAAAAAAGTAAATTGTGTTACATATTTCTTCACAATGTAACCCCCAATTTATGCTATATTATAATAAATAAAAGCCTAATCCAAAAGAGCCTTTATGGACAAAATAACAAAAGAGATTTCAAAAGTGAGATACTCACATATAAAACTAAACCCTCTGACCTCCCTTCTTCCAAAATACCAAACGCATTTGCAGCTCTTCTACGTGAAATGCGTATAAATAAGAGCGGATTTGTGTTAAAGGAGAAATTTAGTGAAACAAGATAGAAGTTCATGCATGATGACCGAATCACGGTTGGGATACTCTTCTTGGAAGTATATATTTTAAATTGAATGTGATTGGCATACTATTTGTGAAAAAGAGAAACACAAAATCGAATATCTCAATTTAAATTAATTTTGTTGATGTGATTTCAATTTAAATAACTTTTCTATAAAAATAGTTCTACTCTTCGGTTAAAAGAGTGTAGAATTATATGTTTATAAAGTTTGAGAGGCAATTAAGTATATACTATAAATGTCTGGACATTTTTCTATTCATTACATGTGTTCTTATTATTGTTTGTTCTTTATAATTCTTACATTAGGATGGTTTTTAGAAAAATAGTTCTACTCTTCGGTTAAAAGAGTGTAGAATTATATGTTTATAAAGTTTGAGAGGCAATTAAGTATATACTATAAATGTTTGAACATTTTTCTATTCATTACATGTGTTCTTATTATTGTTTGTTCTTTATAATTCTTACATTAGGATGGTTTTTAGTATTGCAACAATAATGTTGCAATTCTCAAGGGTTTTAATTTTAGTTGTCAATTTGGTATTCATACAAATCTAATAGGGGTTGTAACTATATATGTAGTAGATGCCATTTCTTTTTCCTATTGAATTATGTATTTGGAAATACTAAAATGAAAGATAGATCTACAAAGACCAAGTTGAGTAATTTGTGTTACAAGAAATTTTCAATTGGAGGAAATAACTTCGTGAAAGGAAAATGAAACACAAACCTAGACTAGTTGCAATAATGGAATATATAATTCTACACTATCTATAATGAAATGAAAGAACACTTGCAAACCTCTATGCTATCTTGCATGGAAAGGAAAACACAATGTTGAAATGAGAACCTATAAACCCTTGCAAAAAAATAGATTTCTAAAGAAAACCAATCAAAAACATCTACAATGCCTCTCTACTTCGAAAATCCATTAGCAGTGTTCTAAGAGCATTTTAATATATCAAAGAACACAAATAATGACTTTGTTACAACTTTGAGTGAGTTTGAAAGGATATCTATGAAGGTGATAGGTGACAAACTCCTAGTTCAAACTATATTGACATATCATGACGAGGAAGGAAAAATCATATTGGATCCTAAAGCAATCATGGAAACAAGAATATGATAGCTACAAAATCAATCAATTTCAGAGAATCTCCTTTTGTGGAAGAACTTACTTGCTGATGATTCTACATGAGAGGATGATTATTTTATATAGAAGCATCCAAAGCTAATCAAACATTAATGCCAACACTTTTTCAAAGGACAGGGGCATGTTAAGTCTCTATAATACTACTGTAGCCCCTATATTGTTATTGTGTGCCTCATACAAGTTCAGTATTGTTATTGTTGTGCCCTTAGATTATTATTTTTATATAGGCCCTAGTAATATTTTCACCCTTTAGACTCCTATAAATACCTAGGAGGTCTTGTCATTTGAATCATCCAAGAATTGTTCATTTATGTGATGTAAAAGGAGGTACTTCCTCAAAGTGACTTATTATCAAATCATTGATCTATATTTTACTTTGTGTTATTTAGATCTAAATACATAACACTATATCCTAAGGTAGTGCTTAATTCTTAAATTTCCGCTTTTGGACCAACATTAATAGAATTATTTTCTATATCTATTTTTCATTGATTTTCTCTACTCTAATCATCTTTATCAGTTAAAAAATGTTTGCTCACATAATTATGAATTCTGTTGGTTGGAATTGTAACCTCTTTTCATTTTGGGTGAGGTTTTCTCGTGAAAAATAAAAATGATATGGGATAGTTATGGCTAATGTGAACCCTTGTAATTCTTGAGAAATTGTATACATTTTTGGAGATGTTGATGGCATTGTTGTCAGTGATGGAAAATGAGTAGTGAAGAGGGAAGTGAAGAGGCAGCAAAGAAGAAAATATGTTATGGAAAAGGAGAAGTGAAGAAGTAGCAAGGCAAGGAGCAGAAGAAGCAAGGAAAATATGTGATGGCAAAGGAGAAACAATAGAAAGGAAATAGTTGATTACAAAGGAGAAACAAGGCAGGAGGAAGAGATGGAGGTGATAGAAAATGAATAACAAAGTTGTAGCAACATATGTGATATTGATGCTTGTATGTGTTGTGTATAAGGCTGATTTGAAGATTGGTTTGCTGGAAGAAAATTGTTTTGATGCAAGGCAAGACTCCATGACAATAAAGGAAAGGAAAGACTCCATCGCAAAAAAGGTGAGGTTGTTGAGACAATGACATGAATATGGTGTGATGTAAGTCCAAGGCAAAGGCAAATATGTTGCAGAGATTAGTGTGATGCATTAATGGAAAATGTTGTTGTTGATCATGAGGAATGAATGCTCAATTATATAGTTATATGTTATTCCTATAATGTTGCATGATGTTGGAATTATGTTGATGAATTTAATCATTACATTGGGTGGATCATTTATTTTTGTCCTCTAATATTCAAAATATGAGAATTTTGGAAACGAATGAGTGGAAGGCAAAGAGACAAGCCTTTTCACTTCATATTCTTACGTGGAATACCAATAGCCATAAATGTTTTCTTATAAAAATGTGTGAGGTTGCAAGGATAAATGGTTAGAGAGTGAGAGAATGTGTGAGAGATGATTGAAGTATTATGCATTAGTTAGCTGACAAATATGAGCTAATGTGAAGTGGACTTGAAGGGAAGAAGAGGCAAAAATGAAGGAGATATGAAGAATTTATGACCAGGTAAACCAATACATTGTTATTTCTTGTTTGCATCAGGGGATCGTAGTCTCCTTTCAAGTAGTGGCTTGATAAACA
Organism: Pinus tabuliformis; assembly: GCA_031772625.1. Lineage (NCBI taxonomy): Eukaryota > Viridiplantae > Streptophyta > Pinopsida > Pinales > Pinaceae > Pinus > Pinus tabuliformis. The sequence goes on along the minus strand of CM062820.1, from coordinate 286,595,723 downwards.
TTACGTTATAACCTACAATAAACATATGGGACTTGGAGCTCCCTTGAATGTTGCAACTTCCATAAAATTGAGGTAGTAACCTCCTGTATGTTGGAGCCTACAAAAAATCAGATGTGATAAGGAGTAGGATCTTTCCTTTGCATCAAAACAATAATAAAATCATGGTTTTCTCCCTTTATGGGTTTCCACATATATCTGTTGTCAATCTGTGTTGTTATTATGTGTTGATGTGATGTTTTGGTTTGCCTATTTTTTGTTGATCAAATATTCAATGTGTTGGCCATTACTTGTTAAGATGCTCATGTAATGTTTCTGTTAATAAGTTTGATGAATTTTTTTTAATGTCCATAAATATACTAAATTGATTCACGCCTCCTCTCAGTTTAGTCAAGTTTTGATCAATTGGTATCAGAGCCAAGTTCCTTCTGTATAAGCCTAACAACTTCAAGGTACGTGTGCTTGAGTCATGGACTATCAAAGTGTACATGTGCTAAGTGCAACAAACTTTCATGAATGGAGAAATAAGGTAAAATATGAACTGATACCTTATGGACTTGATGTATGGAAACTTGTATGTGATGGCTACTGTAAAGACTTCCCCTCTATGCAAGAAAAACAGTCGAATACTGGATAATAAATATTATGGGAGCATAATGGAGCCCTCTTCTATAAGAGTGTTTTCCCCATGTATTGTAAGTGCATTGAATTGGAAGCCACAAAAAGAGCCCTCTTTGTTAAAGAATTAGCCATAGTGTTAGAATCACTTAGTATGTGTTGGAATGTGATGTGTGTAAAGGGCTGTTTGAGATTTTTTATATGGTTGAGCCAGCCTTCAAGTGTAGGAGAATAAAATGCAGAATTCCCCAGCACTCTTTCTATCAGCAATTTGGAATCCCCATATATATGGATAGAGTCCATAGTAATTTCCTTTGCAAACCAAAGGAGACCCCATAAAGCCATAATTTTTTCCCTCATATTCATGCGAGTGCAACCTAGCCAGTGTATTTTGTATTTTTTCGTGTGACATATTTGAAGCCATGCTCCATATCCAGATATACTTGTCTGTGCTGCACCATCAAAATAACCTGCAGGGAACATAATTCTAGGATATATATATCGATAACTTGGGTCATTATCCTTATGCATACTTATATTCTGAGTTCCTTTCCATGTCGCTATGTTGGAGCAAATATTTTGTGTGGTGATGGGAATACCATGAAATATGTTTTCTTTCTTGGCTCTCCACAATTCCCAGAATATTTAGAGAGGAATTGTCTGGTGCGTTCGTCTTTCCCTGCTCCACCATCACAGGCACTGTTCAATAGAGAGGTAAGTTCTAATGTGGAAAAAAAAAGTCTAATGTTATACCTGTGATGCAATCGAGCACTCCAATAGTAGACTAAATTAGTCTCAGATGAGTTATGACATAGTACGCACCATCCTGGTCCATGTATACCCTTCTTTCACAAATTTTCCCAAGTCAAGGATTTTTCTTGCTAAACCAACAAGGTGTGTAAAATGAACTTAGTAGGGACCTTCATTTTCCAAATATTTCGGTACCACATTTTCTTATTTAAAGAGTGCCTTGAGCACATAATGTATTGATAAGTTTCCACAACCGCCACTATACCTTTGTGAAAAGTACCAACTAGTGTAACATGATCACCCATCTCTATTATGCACATGCTTGTGCTTCTGAGTTCCATAATATAATTATCCCAGACCTCAACACTATGTCTCGTCATCTCGATGTTAGTTGCTAGCTTACAAAATAGAAACCTCCCATGCCAGTGTTGAATTACTTGTGCCAAATAGAAGTATTCATGGCATGTAATCTGTCTATGATGTCCACCGTGAGGCCATTAGCAATATTGACAGCCAAAATGTTATTTAGACTAATAAGAATGCAGTCACCCATACCAAAAGACCAACAGATTCGCTGGAGAAACCAAAATTTAATTTTATTGAAACTCATCCTAATACAATATCCATAATTTTTACCTATGGAGCCATCCTTGATCCACTCTGAAGCCTCTCTACAATTTAGGCAATTTTCCCTAATGATGTCCCTCTAGGAACCCTCTCAAAACAATGCATCCCATAAGGACTTACTCAATAGGGCCCAACCGAAAATTTTCATGTCCAATATCCCCTATCCTTCATATTCTTTCCAGATGGTGATATTCTCCCATTTAATCAAATGGTATTTCATACCCTCTGAGTGCCTGCCTAGATGAAGTGTGCCATGATGCTCCGAATTTTGGATATAATGGTTGCAGGAATAATAAATAAGTGTGCCCAGTAGACTAAGCTCTATTGAAGAATCAACTACACAAGGGTGAATCTCCCTTCTTGGGTAACCCTTCTATGAGACAAACCAAACCAAATAATTTTTGACAAAATTATTTACAATCCAAAGGCCATAATAAATCCTATAGTTGTTGGGCTTGGGATGTGTCTGAATTATCTGAAACCCTCGCACAGGGGTTTAGTAGCCACCCTAAATATACCAACAATAAACTCAACAACTTCTTGGTCTCCACCTGAGTAAAGTAGAAGTGATTTGTGCCCATATACCTTGATTTGTGTCCATATACCTGCAATCCATATGCTTCACCAAATATCATAAACATATAATGCAGAGCCAACCACTGTGATGTGGATACCATCCCAAAAGTGGGGATATCATCGAAAAATAAGTTGTGGGATATATCGGTGTTCATATCCATATTTATTCCACAAAAGAATGAATAGATTGTGCGTCTAGGATCTTGTGACTGAGCCCATCCCTAATGAGAAGAAATAGTAAGGGCGATAGTGAAAATCCCTATCATATACCCCTACTAGCATGCAAAAAATGAGAAGGATATACATTTTCCAACACTGCAAACTACACCAAATTCACACATGCCATAATCCATTCAACATTGTACATTGTCATTCCAATATTTGTCAATATCAGGTGCATAAACATATAATCAATGCAATCATATGCTTTCTGCAAATACACCTTCATGAATAGCACATCTATTTTATTCATGTGGTTGGAATGCAGACATTCTTGGGCCATGGCCATAACATCATGAATCAGAATATTGTGGAGAAAATTGTATTGTTCTTGAGTGATATAGGTCAAGACAATCAACTTCAAGAACTCTGCTATGATTTTAGAAATAAGTTTGTAAGTAATATTGCATAGAGAGACAGGTTTGAAATCCATAAAGGTGATAGGATATGATGTCTTCAGTATGAGAGAAATAAATGTTGAGTTTAAGGCTCCATTCATATTCCCAATGATCCTGGATTCTTCATCCATATGCAGAATTTACATCCCCATGACATCGAAGAAATGTAGAAAGAGCTCAACTACCCAACCACCCAGGCGAGGACACTTACCTTTAGCAAAATATTTTAGTACCCTGTGTACTTCATCCAACTCTATATGTCTAAAAATAACCTAATTTTGTGCTCCATCAAACATGATTGGATTATTCTCCAATCCCCACATTTCATTCTCTATATTAACACAATTTCATTCCCTATAGAAAGATTCAAAAAATAAAATTGCTTCCTCTTGTAGCTCAGTTGTAGTGTATACCTGAAATTCATTGCCCCCCTTAATGTGCCAAATAGTATTAATATTTCTCCTATGTATTGCATACATATGAAAAAATTGAGTGTTCCATTCCCCCTCTTTTAACCAGAGAGCCCGACTTTTGAAGCGCCAAGTAGCATCTTGTATTTGTAATATATTTATTTCTCTATTCTCCAACTCCTTTGGCTTTTCAATAATAGATAGGGAAGGGTCCCTATACCCAAAACTCTGCCAAGTCGATCAATCTCTGCCACAATAGACTTTAATTCGTTGTACAAAGTTTTTTCATGCCTTTCCCATATACTGGCCTGGCTCTTCAGAAATTGGAATTTATCTTTGATGTGATGCATTTCATATGTACCAAGTTACGAAACCACCATATTCCAAGATGTTTTAATAAATTCATGGAAATCTTCATCTTCTAGCCATATTCAATTAAATTTGAAACAGATGCTAAGTCGAACTGGTTCAGACCGCCATTGTAAGATAATTGGAAGTCAAAAGTAAAGCACACAATCTTTACATAGTGGAAAATAACATTGAATTTTTACTTTATAGTGGGAAATCATAGTGGATTTCTCCTTTATGTGGTGGAGAATCACCTTTATGTGGTGGGGAATCACCAAATTCTACTTAGAATGATGATAAATTGTAGACTGGAATCAAATGGATATTCAAAACACATGCACATATTTGCAATTTAAAATAATAGTCATCTCTCCAATCGAAGAATCGACACTTGAGCATACTTATCAACCATCTGACCATTTTGTTTTCAAATGAAAAAACATTGGTTTATATAATGTACCAATACATTTTCCAGAAAAACACTGCAAATTGTCTTACATATTTCTTCACAATGTAACCCCCAATTTATGCTAGTGATAATAGATAAAAGCCTAATCCAAAATAGTCTTTATGGACAAAATAACAAAAGATATTTCAAAAGTGAGATACTCACATATACAACCCAACCATCTGACCTCCCTTCTTCCAAAATACCAAACACATTTGCATCCCTTCTACGCGAAAGTCATTACTATAAAGAAGAGCGGCTTTGCGTTAAAGGAGAAATTTAGTGAAACAAGATAGAAGTTCATGCATGACCACCAAATCATAGTTGGGTTACTCTACTTGGAAGTACATATTTTAAATTGAATATGATTGTCATACTGTTTGTGAAAAAGAGCAATACAAAATCGAATATCTCAATTTAAATTAATTGTATTGTTGTGATTTCATTTAAATCATTTTTCTATAAAAATAGTTCTACTCTTCAGTTAAAAGAGTGTAGAATTATATGTTTATAGAGTTTGAGAGGAAATTAAGTATGTAATATAAATGTTTTAATGTTTTTTTTTTATTATTTCATGTAACAATGTAATCTTTGAAACGGGAACTAATACTGTTACCCGTTTCATAGAGATAGCAAAAAAGTGACCCAATTTTGAAAAGCAGTGATGTAAAACACACATGTTTTTTTTAGAGCATAGTTTTTGGCACTTTAATTTTTTTATCTACATTGCATTTTAGAATCGTAGTGACTTTCATGCTGATTTCAAAAAGTGGTAATTCTGCAACAAGCCATTTTTCTAAAATACCTATTTTTTGACTTTAAATATTTATTTGTTTTTGTAATGAAGTTTTTATTGTTTTTCATATTTAAAGAAAAGGTCGAGATTTTGAATTTTCGATATTCTACATATTTATACATCATTAATTAATTTTTAAATCCAAATGGAATAATTGTCTCTAAAAAATAATAATTTTTAACAATTGACATAAAAAAACCATTTTTAACATAAATAAAATTAAAAAACTACATGTTAATTTTTTGTAAATTTTTGTTAGAAATGACATGTCAAAATCATAGTTTTTATAGGAAATTTTTAACTAAAAATGGTTAAGTAATAATTCTTTTATGAATTTCATGCCAAAATAATAATAATAATCACCATTTTTTTCAAAATATAATGATTAACATGAAAATTAATGTGAAAATCACATAATACAAATATTGAACACATAGCAACCTCAATTAAGTACTTATTCTTTTCATAAAATATCAAAGTCAAAACATTACAAGTATAACTAATTAATAGTTACAAAAAATGAGCTTGATTGCCAAGCATAACTTAAATTTAATCAACAATGTCACGTAATCCAAACTCTTTGTCCTCTAGAGTTTCATCATTGTCTTCTTCCACAATCTTTTCTGCTTCATTTTGCTCATTTTCCTCTTCTAATGGATCTTTTATGTCTGCAAATCTCTCAATGTATGCTTTTCCAATAATTCTGTGTAATGGTGGTTGGGGTTCCTTTGCCTTTTTTGCCACACGTGATTCACTAAAGTCCCCTTTCTTCAACCCAATTTCTTGCATTGCATTTGGAAGAAATTGAAGAGCATTAATTATTTGCTGAATAAAATTGCACTATATTGGTTCTTTTTCAATGGCAATGGAATTGCTTCCTTTTTGAAGGCAACATGCTAATGTTGTACCTAATTATCAAGCACAAAAGAAATAATGAAGTAAATAAGTACAATGACATATAAATTAAGAAATAACATATTGAAATTCAATTCCATATGATAAAACTTACTTGAGCCAGAAAATTGTTGGACACCTAATCCTCAATGGGTTAGTGTGGAAGCCAAATAGACAAAAGGAGTCCAAGAGACCTTGGGATGTGGAACCAAATGATCAAACCATGTACTATAAATTTATATCACTTGTTAATAAAAATGTATTCTCATGTTGTATCTTTCATATTTGTTGCTACCATGTGTGTGTTTAACATGGTATCAGATCAGGCGATATCCTGCCCTCATATTTGAGCCACTTGTTTTGTGGACTCTCTCTCCATGTTAGAACTGCAGATATTTTCCTGCCCACTAAATTCATGGCCAAATATTCCCTCATTGTTTATCTTTCAACCGTTCTAGCTTGTCAGCGTCTCAGACCTCCTTGTGCATAGCAAATCTACTGCTTCAACCTGTAGTGCCACCTATTATCTGCTATCCATATTAACAATGCATGTGATTCTTTGCTGATTTTTATGCTGCTGATACATATAATTCTTAAAAGAAATTTGGAAACGGCTCATATCATTTATGATCGATGATAATATATGCTATTTTATATGAGCATTCTCTGTATCAATGTTCTGTCCCGAGACTGTCAAATCTTTGCCAAGTGTTACACTAGCTTTCTCTGCCTTTCTTTTGTTGCATGAAACATTCTCTGCCATCACTGTTTATTGGCAGCAGCTAGAAAATTCTCTCTTCCAGGAGTTGTAGCCTATTTTTATGTGGGTTTATAGGTCAAATAAGTGGTCACTACCATTAGCACAACTCTGCCTCAATGGCTAGCTAACACTCATCGTGAGTTACTCCTCTCTATCTCCACTCATAAATGCCCCTTTGTCTGTTAGATGTGATTTTTGGGTACTTGATTATTTTGGCAGGGACCGTTTATATTCTTTAGGCATTATAATGCTTAGCGCTCCAATGCCCTAGCCTCTCTTCCTCATCTTGAAGCTTTGGTCTACCACCGCTAGCATAATGCTTCCTGCATTGCCTCAATGCTTCAGTTTTTTCCCTACACGTTGTAACTAATCTCGAGGCTCCAATGCCTCCCCGTCGACATCACGGGTTTGAATCACCTCACTTTGGTTTTCCTACCATCGTCTCTAGGTCCCTACTGAATATTGTGTTGGTTGAAATTCTCAAGTGGTAAAACTCAAATTCAAGGTTTGAAATCTCATAAAAATGGTGGGGAGGCAATGTCGAGCTTCTAAAGGCAAGTGAACAGGTGTTGATTAACCTTATATCATCATTTGGGAATGGCTTTCGCATTTTAAGGTTGTGTGACTATCAATTCATGGATTTGGGAATCTGTTGTAAGGCACTAAATAGTTGAGCGTGTGCAGTGCTTCTTTGGAACTTGCAGCATTGGAAGAAATCATCGATGCTTTTGAGGACCACGGAGTCAACATCTAGTCTGTAAATGTTATTCCTAAATTCAAATGTTCTCTCTATCCCTGTGCGTTGATTAAATATTGTGAGTGGTGGCCGAAACTCACTATGCATTGAACGGTTTCATATGTCATGTGTGAATTCCATAAAGCATCTGCATTGGGTTGAGATATGTATTTCCTCTCTATTATATATGCATATGCTGGTCAATGAATGAAGGGATGTTTATTAGGAATGGAGTGTTGAATTCATGGTTTGTTCCGCCTTTTCATGGAGGGTATGATCGTTGGTCTGACTTTAAAACTTGTCACTCAAACTAAGGGAATCCATGAGCTAATATAGCCTTGTGGATTGAAGTCAAATGCTATAATGAAATAGACTGTTTAGACTATGTGTTGGGTTTTTCTATGTGCTTGACTGTGCATTGAAATGTCCATGGAGACCATGCTAGTAGTGGATTAAAATTGTAAGTCATTCTCTTTGCTGGTGGATTTCCAGGTTAGTAGAAATCGAGTTTCCTTCCTCTCTGTACATTCAAAGTTTATATGCGGATTTAAATGTTGCAATAAAATATGACTATTTTGTTCCAACGTTGCTTGGGTTGTGCATTGAAAATTATGGGCTTGGTCGTTTATGGGAACACGTTGAAATAATTCATTGTGTAGAATGTGTTCACAATCTTCAAGAGCCGTGCCAAATGGTCCATTGGAATGCTGCCCCTATTTGTTGTCTTGGTGATTTGTAAATTCAAACCCTGTCTTGATTTGAGCACTAGTAGTTCTTGCTTGTGGTATCAAAAAGAGAGGCTATGGTATCTCTGCATTGAATGCTATGGTATGAAAGAAACTAGTATGTATTGTATGCATTGACAACTTCTTGTGTCAAGCTCCATTTTTCAAAGGCCGTATGGTGTATTGCATCGAAGCATAATATGTTTTGAATTGGGCATGGGCATTATTTTTTATCAGCATATGAGATGAGTTTTGGGCATGAGTGATTAATGAAGTCGCTGATGAATGAACTTCAACAATATTGCTAGCATCTACAACATCATTGTGTAAATTTTGAACATGTATTTCAGTGAAGAGTGAATAAGTTTGTGGTTGCTACACTTGTTATTAGTATTATTTATGCTTGTTGGGTCTAAAGTTGATATTAAATTAATATTTTGAAGTTCTTCCACAAGTATTTGTCCCAGCATATTATGTATTTACATGAGCCAACAACAAGGAATGCACCTACAACATTTGATACACAAACTGTGTTAACATACTATAGTGGACCAAACCGTACAAACTCAAGACTCTTTGTGGTTTTCTCTTAGTTATTCCGGTTGGGTTTCTTACAGTGGACTATTGTTTACTTTGAAGAAAGTGGCAAGATCAGAGAATATTGATTCGTACCCTAGTCAAAGTATTTATATATGAGCATTCAAGTCCTGTCCATGACATGGTGCTATAGTTGTTGAAGTTTTGATAGCCATCATTTCTGCTTTGAAATTGAAGGAGTATTTGAAGGATCCAAGCAAGTTCGCAGTTGCTGCTGCCCCAGTTGTGGCATTTTATTTAAAACTCACTATAGTTTTTGTCTACATGTATATGCATTTATTCCTTGATTCGACTACTGCATAAGAGTTTGGTGGGCTATATAAAGGCTGCGATTATTTTGACAAATAAAAGTATTCTTTTGTGGAGAAAAGTTTAGTCGATTGTATTGTCAGAACATAGTGTTGGTCATGAGTAAACTCTTATTTTTATGTAATGGATTGCAATTGGTGCTTGCTGGTTGCACACTGATCATTTTCTGCACATTTATGAAGAATATTACTCGTTGTGATCAATTTTTAAGCTGTAATTCTAACAGTAAAGAAAAAAATGGCCAGAATCAGTGAAGTATTAGAGTTCCTCAAAACTCTAATATTGTCCACCAGTCATGATACATTAAAAATCAGCAAAGCTTCTCTCACAGACATTGAGGTCTGTCTACAAAATGCACAAGAGAAAATTGATTTTTTGCATCTCGAATCTCAGCTACAACAAGAAGAATTAAAACAGAGGAGTCATTCTAAACATGTTTCTGTTCAGAGCATTGAGACTGCAACCCATTAGAAGCAAGTCAATAATGTTACAGTTGGTTCAGATTTAGTACCAAATAAAGCAGCAATTGTACATGCAGATGCAGAAACTCAGTCTGCACTTCCCAGGCCCATCATCAGACCTTGGGAACAACTTGTACACAACTAGCACATAACTGGTCTTAGATATGAGAAGGACATGTCCTTTCATATTCCAAACTACTCAAAGCACATTCAGTTTCAGAGTGTTGGATTCATTCATGATAGTTCACCGCTAGCTGTTCTAGATTCTATTCCTCTTCCACAGCAACAACAACAGATTGTGAAATTCCAACACTATGACCAAGTTGGCCATCTGAGAGATCACTATTTTGATCTTCATCCATGTAATCACTCTCATAAAACCAGTCATTCTTCAAACAGATGCTTCAGAAACAAGTCTCCTGCAAGAAAAAAGATTCATCTAGGATGGATTTCTTCTTAGCAATGGGCATCAACAGCCAAGAAGATATTTCAGTCACATGTCAGAACTTGTTCCAGATTATTCAACAGTCTTGCAGTTGAGTTTTCTCCATCATCTCACCTTGTATCTGACAGGGGGGGAAATGATGGTCATCTACAAGCTTCAAAGCCACATCAAGCGAGCTTGAGCCACAACCTGCCACACAGTTTTAGAGTTGTAGCTAGAGACAAAGATGCCCTTGAGCATGCCTTTATTTGGTAATGCCTCTTTAAAAAATCTGGGACACTTCCTCTGGTAGAAGGCTTAAGCTTCTTGCCAGTTTCAGAAGTATTCCGAAAACAAAATTGGGGACACTTCCTCTAGCAGAAGACTTCAGCTTCTTGCCAGTTTCGGAAGAGTTCCAATAATTTCATTAAGCATTGCAGAGTTGTTGGTCATCCTTAAACCATCCCACGATGAGACTTCCCTTTCCAAGTTAAAGTTCTCCCTTTATGCGGGGTGAGACCTCCCTTTCATGGTTGAAGGTTTCCCTCTTCAAAACAATAGGAGCATGTCCTCTAATAGAAGACTTTAGCTTCTTGCTAGTTTTGGAAGAGTTCTGGGAATTGCACTAAGCGTTCTAGTGTTGGTTGTCATCCTTAAACCACCACCCTTTATACCAACATTTCAGAGAGCACATTCAACCTAATGCTGCCATGCATTTTTGCACATTTTGTATTACCGCTCTCTTCTTGGACTCGTACATAACCCTCTGGATTAAGGGGGGGGGGGGGGGGAATGTTGGACACCTAATCCTCAATGGGTTAGTGCGGAAGCCGAATAGACAAAAGGAGTCCAAGAGACATTGGGATGTGGAACCCAACGGTCAAACCATGTACAATAAACGTATATCATTGGTTAATAAAAATGTATTCTCATGTTGTATCTTTCATATTTGTTGCTACCATGTTTTAACAAAAATAAATCCAAAACCTAATCTCCTTCATTTGAACATATGTCTATAAGATTGTTAATCAATAACTTGTTTTTGATAAATGTTAACTATCTCTCCTTTTGCTTCTTTGTCTTCATATGTTAGTTTTCTCACAACAACATGATAAGTCAGTATTTGGCTATGACTCTTTCCATCTACCCGATTAAAAATCATAGACATATAGCTATCATCTTTTTCCCAACTATCAATATGGATGAACTCACAATCATTTACAAATAGTTGATCTTCACGGTTAAGAAAATTTGACTTTTGCATGTAATATGAAATAGTAAAAGTTCAATTAACTTGTACATAAATGAATTTTCTAACATTAGTCAAATATACATTTTAAATCTCTTACCATGTAAGCTCCATCCTTGAATTTGTTTTCCCCTTGAAGCTTGACAATAATAATAAGCTCGGCGGCCCAACGACCTGCGAGGGTGGTGGGGTGATTCCGAGAATCACCCTACCACTCTAGCAGGTCGTTGGGTTGTCGAGGTGGGGTGGAGGGCTACGAACAACCTCCGCCCCATCGGGTGGCCCGACGGCCTGCGGAGGTGGCAGGGTGATTTTGGGGTAATAGAATTTAATATATTTGAGATCCCATTATTTATTATCTTTATGGTCATTACTAAAACATGTTGAATGTATACTTAGGAACAAAAAATTTTTATTCTACCAAAAAATTACTATGTTTTTTTTTTTTGATAAACAATTGTTATTTTGCACATAAAAATTTGGTTTTACTAGCATTTTTTCAAAATGTTGAAAATTGACCCTTGAAAAAAAAAGTTCCAATATAAACACGTTTCATTTTCACGGTGTTTTTTGCACGAAAATTTCGTTTTCACTGCCATTTTTAAAACATGTTCAAAATTGACCCTAAAAAAAAACATCATTCCAGTGTACACACTTTTCGTTTTTAGCACTTTTTTTTATGTTTTTTCGGGGTTTTTGGCGAGAGTTCCCATTTTGAGTTTATAGTTCCAATTTGAAAGTTTACATTGTTATGTGTTATTACTATTGTTTGTGCTTTATAATTCTTACATTATGATCACTTTTAGTATATTGCAACAAAATTGTTGCAATTCTCTAGGGTTTTAGTTTTAATTATCAATTTGGTGTTCATACAAATTTAAGAGGGTTTGCAATTATTATGTAGTAGACACCATTTTTTCTATATTGATTTATGTATTTGGAAATACTAAAAATAAGATAAATGTACAAAGACGAAGTTGAGTAATTTTTGTTATAGAAAATTTGCAATTAGAGGAA